>JAMXBB010000008.1:86431760-86867597 GCA_024138015.1 Lumnitzera littorea | reverse complement strand
AGTTTGTTTGTTCAGCCTCTTATACCGTTTCCTACCCCAGGGGGGGGTGGGGTTATAAGCTAGTTGATCACATGCAATAAATGTGCTGATTGACAAAAAGAGATGTCTTGATTTGATAGCATGTATACAAATGGTGTAGGAAACGGTATAAGAAGCTGAACAAGCAAACTCAATGTTAAAGGAAGTGTGAACAATAAATAAAAAAATATGAAATATATATGATTATTCATTAGTTTTCTAAGCACTTGTGTCAATGAGTTTGTATTTTGAAAATTTTAACCCATATCCTATCTCATTTATTAATCGTGTATGAAATCCTAAACTTGTAATCTAACTCATTTAATAAATATGTTTCATGTTCATCTTTAACCCATTTATCAATTAAAAATTTGTAATTAAATCTATATGATAGTTATAAACTCATAGGGAAAATGAAGATCATAAAATTAATATTTTGCAAATAAAGATGATATAGTATTAACACTTATATATGAAATTATAGTCCAACAAAGTTTAATAAAGTAAAATCTAGTGAAATATAGTAAATCTAAATACTGGTTGACTCTATATCATCTTGATATCAAATTGAATTATATTTTAATGGTATATTACTATTAAAGGTAATTTCCCTATAAAGACAATAAAAGAATTTGCACATAAAAAAATCATACTAATAAAAAATAAATGATGTCGAAGTGTTTATAAAAATAATTTAATTTATTCCATTATTCATAAAACCAACTCTTAAGACATAAAAATATTTCCATGGTTTTTGATTTGAATGAGCTACTAATATTGATAAAAAAAATTGACTGCATACTAAATGCGAATTCTGAAGCTATTGAAAATATCAATATACTTAAGATATCACATGTCACTTTTATAACTTAAGAATACCGAGATTGATTAATATTCAAATAAATCAAAATATCTTATTCAACCATCATATATTGCTCCTCATACAGATATAGCTTTAGTTTAAATTTATTATCATCTTTAAGTATTTAAATGTTTTTAAAGAATTGAAATTCCTAGATAAACTAAAGATTATAAACATCATATGCAGTAGACATTTTTGTAAAAAATAAAGTCACTTATAAATTGTCTTTTCATTCATTATTAATGGACTCCTAATATCTTGACTTACTACTATTAATATTTGGACTTGTGCAATTATTGTTCACATATTTAAGAAAAAAAAGAAAATAATCCTCTTAGATCTTTTAAAATATTAGTTATTTTAAAATTAAACGGGCTCATGAGTTGAATTGATGACATGTTTCTAGACTTATATAATAAATGTATAGGTTAAAGGGTTGGACTTGAATTAGATATGAATTTTAAATGAGTTAGATCCATTTATGTCTCATAGTGACTTCTTTTGTACACAAACCTTTTATAATTATATATCATTTCCATATTCATGGATTGTGTCCTAAAATGCCAACCTTAAATAAAATGTTAATATGATGATTAGTGAGAGCTTTTGTAGTCCCATCTTTTATTTTGACAAGATCAACCCATTTCTATTTAATGTTAGTTATTTGATGTTGTTTATAATTATATCATATTGTGTTCTCATTTACGGTTATGTCCTAAATTGCTAGCCCTAAATGAAATGCCAATATGATGATTAATGAGAGTTTTTACGGTCTTATTATTTATTTTGATCAGATTAGTTCCATTCTTTATGCTAATATTGATTTGCATTTTTTAAAATTTGGACCCTTAAACTTATAATCTGTTTTTTGGCCAAAAAAAAAAATATTATAATTGATTTAATGATTCAAATTTAAATGATTATAAATTTGGGATGATATAAAAGCTGGACCAGAAAAAAAAAAAACAAAAAAAATGTGTAAGGAGTGAACAGTAGAAAATCCAAGAAATGCTGGGCTTGTGCTAAAAACTCGTACGATGCAGATAAGTGGAAAATATGCCATGAAGCCAGACGAATGCATCCATCCGCCATCCTTGCGTTAAATGATTATGTTATAGAAGGTAAAACTGCTGGCTATATTCTGCATCTTGATTTTTATTGAATATTCTTATTAATTATTATATGATCCAAACACGTCTGATTCTGACACTGAGTCCGATGCTATTTTTAGGAAAACAGGTCTATTGTCAGCTGACATGCACTAAATAAACTCTATATTTGGCTTTAACACCTGTGCATTTGTTGATGATGAACATGACGCTTGTTCCCAAGTTTATCATTTTTCAGGAAATACAAAGCCGTCGGAGCCCTTTTTGGGCCCCTTTCCAAGGTTTGTACATTTCTCTAATTTTGTTTCTTAGTTTTGGCTTTTAATTCCTTTTCCAAAGAAAGATTGTTGCATTTTATTTAGAAGGCATATATAATGTTTGTATGAATTTCTGTTTGTTATAACCCTTCTTTTGTGTTTTGTAAATAGTACTTTGTTTGAAGTTGATTTTGTGTTTTGAGTTCTGATTAGGTTATTTGTTTGTTTGGATTCATATTTGCAGCTGCTTGTCCCTTTGATGCAAAATTAGGATTCTGTTGCCTTTGTCTGGGGAAGCATTTGGTCAATAACCTTAAGGCTGATGATTTCATTCGAGATGGTGAAGAAATCATCAGCATTACCATAAGAAGAGGAAATCCACTGAAAAATCTCTCAGACTATCAGCCACACCATAGAATTTCCATCATCTATTATTCTGTTGTTGCGGATGCCATGCAGCGATTGGCTTCAGAATTACACAATTCCAATTGTTCTAGGTAAACATCTCATAATCAGTAATGTAGCAAAAAACATGAGTATGAATTTTGCGGTTTTGGCAAAAATTTGCCCATTTTGCAACTAGCCAATCACTTGTGAGTTTTAAGTAGCTTGAATTATCTGCCCAGTGTTTGTAGTTGCTTCTTCTATTTTTTACCAGTGACTAGTGCCTGATTTTTACCAGGATGCCTGTGACTATGAATCTGGTGGCATCGTCTTAAGGCGGTTTCTTTAATGAACGGAGTGTCATGATAAGAGACTGTAGGATCTGGATGCTGGAGGAGATAGTAAGTAGAAACTGATATATTAGTACTAGCGTTTGATTGCAAATGGCTTCAAGATCAATGTCCGAAGAAGCACCTGACTTTAGGTCCAGGATGTTGATTTTGAGTCAGAAGATTGATAATCCCATGGATAAGGAAGCAGATAAGCTTCGCAACGGATATAATGAAAAGGTACATTCATCTTTTGCTTTGAAATCCTCTGTAACGCATGCAGGAAACAAACATACATAGAATTCTAGAGAAATATTATTGATTATTGAAAGGCTAAACGGGTGTTGATACTTTACTATTAAGTAATGTTCCTTGGACAAGTTTTATGTACTTTCAGCCTATGGTCAATCGAATTATTTAAGCCGGAGCAAGAATACATTTTTCTTTTCTCCATGATAAAGCATGGCTAAAAATTGGAAACTAATTAGCAATCTTCAAGTTCAGTGTTTTCCACACTTTTGAGTTACTTTTGCTAACTTTACTGGTGAACACCTCTCTTTGATGATACTCACCTTTGGTCATCGTCCAGGAATGGTTAACTACACCTAGTGTCTATCTTTGGCATTCAATCCCAATCTCGGAATAGGAACAGCAACAATTTTCAACAGCTATTTATTCTCGGTCTTTGCCATTGGCAAAACACTGGCAAATAATAGGTGCCAAATATAGCAGTAATCTCCAAATACCAGCAACAATTTCAAGAGATCATTCCATGCCAAAAAAAAAAAAAAATCCTGTAGTGCTATATTTTCTTATATCTAAATAACTGAAACTATTTAATATGAAATACCATAGGGGATGAACATTCTTTGGTAGTGAGCTTAAAGTTGGACTCCTTATTGCATGGAGGACCATATATAGAATCTAAAGCAACACAATTGGTAGTTAAAAGACTAAACAAGTGAGCATTGATTTTTAGTTCATAGATTCTTTATTATTGGAAATGTTTTCCTGCAAGCTTTTCTTTCATTCACTTGAGATGGACCAATCCTTAAATGGTCTCCTATCCGTGGCCCCTCTAAAGCATGTGTTGTCAAATATGAGGTATATTTAATGTGTATCATTAGAAAATTTACTTTTTACCTTTTCATTCACATATCAGGATGTGATTGGAAGGATTACAAACAGCGACATCATATAGGGGGACATGGATATTTTGTTGACCTGAGGCTGGGAATTTGAAATAAAGAACCCAAAAAATAAATAAATAAATAAATGAAGGGTTTGCATATAATGAATGTTAAGTAATAAACACGATTGTCCATACTATATCTAGAAGTTTAAGTTTTTAATTAGTTGCTTGTAGTACCAATTTTAATACAATATTAGAGTACGAGGTCCTAGTTTCAAACTATTGTATTGTCAATCAACCCTATTTAATTAAGTTTTTCACTTGTTAGGCCTCAGTTAAAGTTCAGCCCACAAGTGAAGGGAAATGTATAGTAATAAATACAATAGTTTACACTGCATTTACAAGTTTAAATTTTTAAATTAGGTGGTTGTAGTATTAGTCTTTATGAAGAAGATACCATACTGGCTGAATCGACATTAGATGAGAAAGAATTCTTGACCTATATAATCTGGTTTCCTCCCTTTTTAATCTGACTTTGTCTAATGCAGAAAACATCAACTGTATTACTCCTGAGGCTTGCCTTCCAGAGCCTTGGCGTAGTCTTTGGAGATTTAGGCACATCTCCATTGTATGTCTTTTATAACACCTTCCCTCGTGGAATTGAAGACCCAGAGGATGTGATTGGAGCTCTATCCGTGATTATATATTCTCTTACGCTTGTACCTCTCATCAAGTATATTTTTATAGTTTGTAGAGCCAATGATGGTGGACAAGGTAATCTTTTATTTAACTTGTAGGTTGTAGGTCAAACTAGAAGTAGCCCATGATAAACAGTGACATAAGGCAAAATCAGTAATTCCTACATCTACTGTAACTTGCACCACCATAGACATGATTAACTAGAAAGAGAGGGCCATTAATCCTATCAATATAACAAGGTAACTTAGATATTGAAAGCGATGTGAACAATAACTTAATTCCAAACCATATTTACATTGATGGAGGTCTTCTGAGCCACATCTACCTTGAACCTGAATTGATTGATTACATTCCAACAGAATCTTTCTCAGTTTCTTGCTTCACTATCTTTGATTAGTTCCCTTCTTGAAAAAAGCATTTGTTCATACTCTTTTACCTGATTGTTTTTTTTATCCATGTTAACTTCATATTTACTCTACATAATAGAATCTTACTTACAGGCGCTTCAATGACATGGCATCCTCTAAGTCTTTTGGATTTACCTGATGTATGCAGGTGGAACCTTTGCTCTCTATTCATTACTTTGTCGGCATGCAAACATAAAAACTATTCCTAATCAGGATCGGACAGATGAGGAACTAACCACTTATAGTCGTTCTACATTTGATGAGAATTCCTTTGCAGCAAAAACAAAGAGATGGTTAGAATGCCGATCATCTAGAAAGAATGCACTTCTAATTCTAGTTCTTGTTGGAACCTGCATGGTTATTGGGGATGGCATTCTTACCCCGGCTATATCAGGTATACCTTCCTAACTGCTTGACTTGTTTTCTCTGCCCGTTGATGAATGGTTGGTGTTGAATTCAGTTCCACAACCAATAGATTTAAAAGTTTAAGCTTATAGATATTATGATGGGTTTAATATTCATTACTAAATGCTCCTATTCACTTGTGAGCTAAGACTCCTAGCTGAAGCCCATCAAATGAACAATTTCAATAAAAGTGGTGAAACGACAATGCGGTACTTCGCATTTAAGGCCTCCTAATCTAATATCATGTTGAAATCAGCTTTATAATCAATCAATCTAAAAGTTAAAACTTATAAATATGATGTGAGCTTTTGTAATAGTTACTTAACAATTTGTCTGCAACTTTGTGCTTTGATTGGATAAGAAGTGATTGTTGCATAAGTAGGACAGCTAATTAATAAAGTCAGGGGTGAGAGATTTAGGAGCAATATATATTAGGTGATTCCACGTGGTGTGTAGAGAGAATTTGCTTCAATATCATGCTTTCACTTGTTCTGTTGTTTCTGACCTTCATTATCTTAAAGAAGTCCAAAAAGCACAATCAAGTATACTCTGATATCTCTCAAGATCACCAGTTCTATTCCAATATTTGTTGCTATATATCTATCTCCTGGTATCAGTATATATCTCCCAAAAAATTATTTATTCTCTTTCAACATAAATTACTGAAGTCACTAATATTTCAGATAGTCTTGGTTATTGTTTCTTCATACAGCAGAAAGTTGCTCGCAGTATATAGGTCCTTTGTTCCTTATTGACATTTTGTGGGCCTAATGATCACTTGGGGAATTCAGGGAATCAATTTTCTGTCATTTGCTAGATTCTGTTACAATACTGCAGGGGAAATCCATGAGTCACCAACCAGAACAGTCACCTCTTATTTTATATTTCAGGTTCCATTGTAGAAATATGTGACTGTGTATGAATTTGCACATGAATATAATGTCATTACTGAGTGACTTTGTGAAACTCATTTTGAGCTTTCATCATATATGGTCATGACAGGCAATTGTAAATTTATTTTTCTCAGCTGTGTTATTTCTGGGTTTTATCACGAAAATATATGCAACCCATGTAATTTGACACGTTCAGGACAAGTTTTGCTTGCATTGAGTGCATCAAGTTTGTTTGGCATAGATAATAGAAAACATTAGTAAATATTTCGCTAAGTTTAGTATTGCTACTTTGATCTCCTTCCCGTCCAAAATTTCTCTAAGAACTAGCAGTTTTGCAGTTCTATCGGCTACTGGTGGAATTAAGCTAGATCATCCCAAGATGAGTGACGGTAATCTTTACTTCTCTCTTTTTAAACTTTCTCTAATCTAGTGAAAAAAAAAAAAATAACCTTTCTTCTCTTTCATCCTATGGTGCTTTAACAATAGGTTTTTCATATTTGTAGAGGTCGTGGTACTTGTTTCTGTGGCGCTATTGGTTATTTTGTTCAGCGTGCAGCATTATGGTACAGACAAAATGTCTTGGCTCTTTGCGCCGATTATTTTCATTTGGTTTGTCCTTCTTGGTGGCATTGGGATATTTAATATTTGCAAGTACAACACCAGTGTATTAAAAGCTTTTTCACCCTTCTACATATATCGGTATTTCAAGAGGGGAAGATTAGGTGGCTGGACTTCCCTTGGAGGCATCATGCTGAGTATAACAGGTAATCCTTTTCAGATAACTTCATCAATCATCTTTTTACCCACATAATAGAAATGAAGATGAAAAAGATAAATTATACCATGAAGATTACACTAACATAGCGAATTCAATAATAAGGCACTTACACTCGTGAAAATGTTGCTACTGCAAAATTTCTCCCTCTGTGCAGTACTACGTCAATATTTTGAATTAGTATGACATGGTAAAGACGTCTTGTACCAATTTTACAACTTGATTTGTGTTGGATTAATTGCTGAAATATTAAATTGGTAAAGGAAAATCCCAAATCAGGTGATGATTTTTTTTCAATCTTTCCAACCTTGGTTCCGTATTATGTTGAGGGGATATTTGGCAATATCATCATTTCTCAAAGGATATAAATTCAATGTTTTGAAAAATTTGTGGTGTCATCATAAATTTGAAAGTTTTCAAGAAATGTCAATGAAATTACTGAAATAAAAATTGGTGCATTGACTGACTGATTTCTGCTGAATGTACAGGCACTGAAGCAGTTTTTGCTGACTTGTCTGTTTTCCCTGTGCCATCCATACAAATTGCTTTCACGATGATAGTTTTTCCATCCCTTTTATTAGCCTATTCTGGCCAGGCTGCATACCTTTTGGAAAATTCCAATCATGTGCTTGATGTATTCTACCGTTCAATTCCAGGTTTGATCTTTCTTCCATTTTGTATCAGTATAATTATTTTTCCCAATGCTTATCTTTCTTCCATTTTGTATCAGCAAAATTATTTTTCCAAGTGCTGACTAAATCTTGTGCAAAGAAGAAGAAAATAAAGTTGCTTGGGATATCTAGTTCTAGGAAAACATAAAAGTAGGATATGCTGCCCTAACTCCTCTACCAGAAGGGCATGCTAAGTAGCATAAGAGTGAGAGATATGTTAAGATAATGTTTTCTGACGAAGACAAGAAATTTAGTGAATTAGATATAGGAACGTCTGGAATTGTAAAAAACTACTTTGCACTATTTGCTTTCTTAAAATGTTTCTGCATGATATGCATCAGGAAGCATTTTCATGGGACTAAAGTTGTTTAAGAAGCAACTATCATGAATTTATACTTGGAACAACATAAAGAGCAAGTTTTCAAACTCATTTTTCCCCTTTGGATGGGCTTTGGAGAAAGATTATTGTCACTCAAACAGCTTATAATATATTGGAAAATCTTTTTATTCAAGAAAGTCAATGGTTATGTTGAGTAAACAGTTATCTTATTTGAAAGCTTAAGCTTTTAGATAAGATAGTTGTAGCGTTAATCTTAACATGGTATTGGAGTTGGAAGTCATGAGTTCCGAATGCCAGCATTATAAATCGACCCCCATTTAATTAAGTCTTCCACTTATCAGGTCTCAATCAAGGTCCGACTAAAAATGAAGAGTTTTATATAATAAATATAATAATACACATCATATCTACAAATTTAAATTTTTAGATTAGATGGTTATGATGCTAGTCTTAATATGGTAACAAAGTTAGAAGTCTTGAACTCAAATCCTGCATCATCAGTCAATCCCCATCTAATTGAACTGTTTACTTATTATACCTCAGTTGAAGTTTGGCTTATAAGTGAAGGTAATTGTTATATAATAAATATAATACTTTACGCTATATTTATAAACTTGAACTTTTAGATAAGACAATTGTAATAATTCTCCTAAATAACACTTATTTAAACAAGAAAATGAGATTAAGAAAATAGTGTTTAGCTACACCTTACAAGAAATGAATTTTCATCAAACTTTATGGACTTTTACCATAACTAACAATCCATTCAATATCACATTTTATTGACCCTCAAAAGCTTGCAATTGGAAGAATGTTTGTGTTGCATCTCAATGATCTGTCTTTATACAGAGACCATATACTGGCCGGTGTTCCTCATTGCAACTGCAGCAGCCATTATTGCAAGTCAGACTACAATCTCTGCAACCTTTTCATTAGTCAAGCAGGCTCTTGCTCTTGGCTGTTTTCCAAGAGTCAATGTTGTTCATACATCAAAGAAGTTCCTTCACCAGATATACATATCGGATATTAACTGGATTCTCATGATTCTGTGTGTTGCTGTAACAGCAGGATTCAAGAACCAGACTCAAATTGGTAATGCTTCAGGTAAATTTTTCATGAATATCAAAAGAAGAATGAATGTCATTTCCAGTGAACTTCTAAAACGTGTTGAGTAAAAAAATGTGAAAAATGTCTCATTCATTGTTAATAAATTTAGATTCATAAGCAGCCCATTTAAAAGGTTAAACTTATTATAGTTGTTGTTTCTTTACAATCTCTAGTTAACAGATGCCCTTACTTGTGAACAAAGAATTTGATAGAAAATCGTCAAAGGTACTATTTAATGAAATAGGGATGAAATGTGTGCATAGGGGTAAGAACTCAATACGATTTATCTAATATCATGATAAATTTTAGGACTTTCTGACTATTTTCTGAATTCTTTTTTTGTCACTGTTAGTGTTCTCTTGTTTTTAGGAGCAGCAGTGAAAATCAAAATGCTTTTGTTATTTGGAATGACTTTTTTACCAATAAACTTTCAAAGTATAATCCTCTAACTATGAGAGAAATTTGAAATGAGCAGTATCATTTTCCTAAACATTGATTTTCGTTTCTTTTGTTTTGGTGAATCATTTGCCTACTTCAAATCAACAAGTAGAAAATGCAGTGACAAATCTTACATGACAGCACAATCATGATGCTTATGAAACAAAAATTTTATGTTAAAACAGGGACAGCAGTTGCAGTTGTCATGCTTGTAACCACCTTTCTAATGATTTTAGTTATGATATTGGTGTGGCGATGCCATTGGATTCTTGTCTTTATCTTCACTGCTTTATCGCTGATAGTTGAGGGTACATACTTTACTGCTGTCCTCTTCAAGGTCAATCAAGGTGGCTGGGTTCCTCTTGTGATTGCAGCAGCCTTCTTTCTTGTCATGTACATATGGCATTACGGGTCAATGAAACGATATGAATTCGAGATACAGAGTAAGGTTTCAATGGCTTGGATTCTTGGTCTAGGTCCTAGTTTAGGTCTGGTAAGAGTTCCAGGTGTTGGGTTTGTGTACACTGAGCTAGCAAGTGGTGTACCCAACATATTCTCCCATTTCATCACTAACCTACCAGCCATTCATTCCGTCGTCATCTTTGTCTGTCTCAAGTACCTTCCTGTGTACAC
The DNA here is from genome assembly GCA_024138015.1 of Lumnitzera littorea. Taxonomy (NCBI): domain Eukaryota; kingdom Viridiplantae; phylum Streptophyta; class Magnoliopsida; order Myrtales; family Combretaceae; genus Lumnitzera; species Lumnitzera littorea. The sequence continues at coordinate 86,857,138 of JAMXBB010000008.1, read as the reverse complement.
GGTTCCAGAGGAAGAGAGGTTCCTCCTGAGACGAATTGGACCAAAGAACTTCCACATGTTCCGCTGTGTTGCCAGATATGGCTATAAGGACCTTCACAAGAGAGATGATGAATTCGAGAAGAAGCTGTTTGATGGCCTCTTCGTGTTTGTTAGAGCTGAACATATGATGGAAACATGCACGGAATCAGGATACGGTTTAATTAACCAGCAAAATCAGCAGTCCGACACCCAAGATGCTATTTTAGACGACAACTCTGATACCCTTTCCTCCATTGTAGATTTTACAATAACATCGGTTGAGTCGATCGTGCCCATGGAGTCCCCTTCGAATGATGATCCTAATCCAAGGTCTTCCACAGAGGAGGGTCTCCAAGACGACCTTGATGAGCTAGAATTTTTGAGGAATTCTAGAGCTGCTGGCGTTGTTCACATCTTAGGGAACACGTCTGTAAGAGCAAGAAGGGACTCCAGTGTGGTTAAAAAGATAGCCATTGACCATATATATGCATTTCTAAGGAAACTATGCCGTCAGAATAGCATGATGCTCAACGTTCCTCATGAGAGTCTCCTAAATGTTGGGCAGATCATTTATGTGTGAATGCGATATTGCTGATTAGTTAGACAAAGAAATGTGCTATTAGATGCAACAATGTGTTTAGGTGCATGTTGCCATGGTCCCCCGAGCTTTTGCAGACTAATTGTTAAGACAGGAGAGCTCAGAATGTTGCAGAGACAGATTTGAGTTAGAACAGTCTACTAGGCTGTTCAGGGCTGAGAATGCCACAATTTTGCATGTTCTGTTCATCCGTAGATCTAGTCCAGAAGAAAGAACATGAAAAAGGGTATCCTCAATTCGGAGCAAGGATAAGCTCCAAGGAATCAAGAGGGAATGGATTTCAAAATCTTGAACTGTATATTTATCCCGCCATTTATAATAGGAGTTTTTGCTAATGCTTGACTAGCTCTAGCATACTGAATTAATTAATGATTTAGCTGATTCTATTTATCACTCTATCATCGAGCACATAACTTTTCTTGAGCAATGATATCCAAACCAAAGAATGTAAAACAAATGCAAAGCCAACCTGATCACCGCCAATTTTTCACAAACCTGCTACTAAACCACTGTGGTTAACCAATAACTAACATGTTTTTCTTTTTTTTTTTTTTGGAATTTGACGTTTTACTCGCTTTTATGCTAATCGCATTGTTTAAATAATTCACTCTGTGGTCCTAACACAGAAGTTGTCCATTTTGTTAAGCCATTGTAACATTTTTAAGGCTGCATTTGAGAGTGAGACATGTTAATTCTTGTTTTACATAAGCTAATCTTTGTAATATCATTAATGCAATTTGCTGTACTCTTGATGTGTGTTTGTTGGATAGCCTCAAATGGCTATAAAGGCATCTTGTCTTAACAAGACATAGATCAAAGAAACATTTGGTGGGTTTTGTTTTTCCTTCATCATCTTCGTTAGCTATTCCATTAGATTTCTGTGTGTCTTATGTCCTATCGTGACCATCATATGTCTAACCAACACATAAGAAAAAATACATATCATTAAACGCTCAAAGTAATGCACACGTCAAATATATCCTATAGTATTTTCTAAAATTAGTAGTGCCTTTAATTATCAATTAGATTCATCGAGTAATAGAGAGGTAGACAAATGATTTATCTATTTTAGTACACCAATATGGCACATAAGAAATTGAGTTAATAATGGATCCGCATATGAGATTACTTTCTTATATGGTATATCTTTAATGGAAAGTATTGTTAAAATAGATAAGCCACTTATCTACCTAACTTTCTTATTAGCTCAATCCTAACTATCTTCATTTGAAGAATAGATTTGGCCTATCTTATAGGATCAAAGCAAATGAATAGGCGATAAATCCTTTCCTATAATAATTTAATTAAGCGATAATCTTATATGCACAAAATCCATTGTTGGGATCAAAATGCATGATTTTATGGTATAATCCTTATTTTAGAAGTAAAAAAGTGTAAAGGTTATGGTTCGTGACATAGCAAAATTCTTAGTATGATCGGAATCTAAACAAAATTTAAACTTATATAACCTTATTTATATATGTGCACAACATAATTAATTGATTATTTTCAGGTCAAATTCTTTTTGATTCATTAACTAACTTGTTGTGTAATCCAAACATGAGCCAATAAAATTATATGGTTCTAAGAAGATATATTAATAACGTAGTGGGTTATGTAAGTAGGCCAATATAAGGACCAAAGACTCATGTTAACATGATAAGTTAGCAGGTTCATAAGTTATGTTAACAAGCTTTTCACTTCAAGGTATATTTGATCATAACAATTGTAACGGCTTATCATAATTGATTGCTTTTTTTATTTATTTAATTTTTTTTTTCTAATAACTATGTGTTTTACTATAATTGCTTAATATATTCTCGATTTCTTCGAGTAAAAACTGTAACTAATTCCCTTTTGAGGAATTATGATCATAACGGTATATTTTACTGTTGTGTCATACTACATGTATGCAACCTACTAATGTTAATGGTATTGAACCTAGCATTCATTAATTTATTTTGATAAAAAAAAATAAAATGTATATATTTAAACATATTGATTTTGATGAGAATAAAACAAAAAAATATATATCTAAACATGTTATTTTTGAAAAAAACAAAATAAGTAGATAATTAAATTAAGTATTATTTAATTATATTGAGTTAATTGAATAAGATCGATTAATTTACTTAATGATTAAATATATCAATTAATTCTACAAGATGTTTAATTTTTGAGTGATAATCAAATGATTTTAAAGTTGGATTATAAAGTGTGTTTGTTTATTGTGTATTAAAAGTATTTTCAAGTAATACTTGACCTACTAGTATGACTGTTTAAAGGTGAACCAAACTAACAGTATATACCCTTAAATAACAAAAGGAAGAATTCCCTAATCATGAAGAGCCGGCATGCCAGTTTTCTTGTCAGTGTTCATATCAGTAGTGCAATTTATTATTGGCTTGTTGGTAAAGGTAAAGTACCGATATGCTGATAAGCTTATTTCAACTAACCATTGGAACATTTAATGTATTGTAACGGGAAGAATTAAATAAAATGATATAAATGCTTAATAACCTGACCAAGAACAAGATAGAATTGATCTTTTGCTACAATATTCTAACATTCTTTTGTGTTTTCATTGTCTATTATTCTCATTATCGCTTGTAAACTAATTTGCTAATATTTAGAGAGATTTGAATTGTAGTGTTTATGAACTATTAATTGCAAAATATTAAGAGTTAAAAGCACAACACTGATAATTTTTGAAATTGAGTATTTGTATTGTGAGTAGAGATTGTGATTTGTGTAGAGAGTTATGAGTGTGAAACTTGTATAATTAAGCTTGTGTTTGTGTTTGTATAGCTCTTGGAGTTTGAATTGAAAAATCAATAAAGTGATGTGAAGTCCTCGATTAGGGATATTGTGTGTTTATAGAGATTAGGAGACAATCCAAAATCTACCTTATATTCAGGCTTGATCTTCTTTATCTTCATCTCTTTTAATTTTTGAACTTATTATTGTTTTATCATCACTCTTGTTATTGCATTTAATTGGATATATTAAAAAAGAATTGCATTTTATCCTATAAACTCAATTCATCCCCCATTTTGAGTTTAGCCTAGTGTTTTTCAAATGGCTTCTAACAAATATTATTTCGATAATTAGTTGAGCCACATTATCAAATTTGTTGGCACAAACTGTAATCAATATATGATTTAGTGTGTAATCTCTTTTTGTCAACATTTCTAGCTTCTTCATTAATCTATTCTCATCTTTATGGTTATTTTTCTAAATAAGATGTATAAACTAACTTAGATACTTACTATAATTACGTATAATGTCAACCATAACTAACTTTGTTAGAACTAGTAGTACCTTTTATATGGAGAACACAATCAACACATATGCGTGGCACACGTAGAATGAGAGGAAGAATTGCTATTATGGTTGAACACTTGGATGGAAGTCTAAAAACAAAGTTGGGGTAGAAATTAGAAGCAATAATTAAATTTTCTACAAATTAGTCTAAACTAAGCACTTTCTTTAGTTTGCATAACCCAAATTGAGAAGAGAAGCAGCAACCCGAATATATATATTCTAAAACAATCATGGGTGTGTATTGCTATTCTTTTTTTTCTTTAGATAAAAATAAAAATAATAAATCAAATATAATACGTTAACTTAAAAGAAAATATTTTTATTTTCTGAAATATTTTGTTATACTTAATACTACTCTTTTATCTGTTTTCTTTTTAAGTTTTAATCATGGATAAAATGGTGATATAAGGATTTAAAATGCATGATTTTTAAAGATTTCAACATTTAAATGCTTGATTTTAAAGAAATAATGACTAGGAAACATGATAGTAAAGTTTTGTGGCCAAAAAATAAAAAATTAAGACTAAAGCTAACACTTCACAGGAAAAAAAAAAAAAAAAAGCAGCATGAAAATAACTTTATAAGGGTACATATTACGGAAACAATTTTTGTAGCAATAACCTTTTATCTTTGCAATTTCCTCGTCATTAGTGTTTGTTTCTTGATTTTCAGCAGCGAACAAAGGCCCTAGAAACTTGCGAATCATTAAGTGGTAATGCCCAACATGAAGGATAATAAAATTTAAATTTTGATTTGATTCGAGATGTGTGTCCAGAGACAAGTTTAGAAACTAACTCACATAAAACATCTAATCTAATCAGATATGATCCAAACGGGATACCAAATGATGAGACAATTATAATTGTATATAAATCTATATAATATTAACACAAATTGCAACAAAGCTACAGAACATCTGGATTCCAAATATATAAAATAAGGGGATGGAATATTTATATCTCTTAGTTATCGTTTTATTCGTATTCCCTTCGATCACGTAATAAAATATAAATAAATAAGTGTAGTATATTAAAAATTCATCATGGCAATAAATGATTAAAGGAGACACGATTGCGAAGATATATTCCGAGAGCAAAACCTATTCCACATAAACAGTTAAGGTACCGTTGATTTATGATATTGGTGTTCTATGATTGTGATACTTAGCAAAAACAGAGGAACCAAAATGCAGATATACGAGGTCCACCCGACACCGAAACCTTCCTTTATTTGGGCACCTTTACAAATTTGAAATTATAGAACGAAATAATTTATTTAGTGTTATCCTATATATGTTTTCTGTAATTTGAAGTTCGACTAATGAAAATCCTAAAATGCATCTATTAATTCTATTTAGTAGATAATATCCGCCTGTTTATTAATGATTATTTTATTTTATTTTAGATTATTTTTCTTTCAATCCATTATGGGACGCTATAGAGAGAGAGAGAGAGAGAGAAAGAAAATACAAATATTGTCACTAATGTTGTTTCCTTATTTCAACACTTCCATACACTCTAGTAATGGAAATATATAAAAAAATTAAGAAATCCATTTAATGTGTGTCATGTCATTGATACATTTACGACTCGTTTACTTTACTAAATATAATGAGATCATAATAGAATTATGGTTTATATATAATAGAATAGAGTTGTAATAGGTCCGAATGTATATTACGTTGTTTAGTTGGACATAATCTAATTATTAAAGTATTTGGAATCTTAAGTAACTATCGAGATAATATCTTGATTATTTTTACTTATTTAATCTTTTAAATAAAATTTTTATTATTGATAAATAATTTTCTTTAATATATTTTATTATAGATATAAGATAATTTAAGGATTTTAAGAAAATATAACCCTTTTCCTATCTCTCTCTCCTTCTTCCAATATTTCCACTACTCCTCCCTTCTCTCTCTTTCTCCTCTTCAATATTCTCACTACTTCTTATTTCTCTCTTCACGACTTCTATCTTTTTCTCTTACTCATCTTCCTTATCTATTATTATCTTTTATTAATATTATAATATATTTAATTATATTGTATAATGTTATTCATTTTATGTATACGCAATACGGATGCATTATTTGCTAATAGAATTATGATTACATTGTTTAATGGACATAAGAAATAAATCATGAATAAATAATAATATTACCAAAATTCTCATTAATCAATTAACTAATAATAGTAAAAACTAATTTCTTTTTTAAAAACCAACTCAATAACATCGTGGATGAACAGATTTATATTTGCAATTCCATTAAGGACAAATTTTTTCAATGTCTAAACAACATAGAAGTTATTTGGGGGTAGAGAAAGTACTCTAGAAGAACAACTCCTTATATTTCTCTAGTTTTTTAAATCAACCCCCAAGAAATCCTGGAGTTTGAATGAACAACAACTCCTTATATCTCTCAAAAAAGAATCGAAGCAACTAGATGATTGATGGGAATTTGACTCATGAGCAAAGACCAAACTTTAGATTCGATTCATTCAAAAAACCACAAATCTAGGTTTCACTAAACACCACTCCAACGGCCTCTTGAGAACAAAACATTGATACCAACATGATCTTCACCACTTGAAGGAGCGATTTGATCCATCCCTGATCTTCAGTTACTACCATCTTGTATGGACGACTTACTTGAAGTTCATCCTAATGACTCCCATCTTATATTAGCAACTTGCTTGAAGTTCATTCTGGTATGAATAAGATGAGAGAGAGAGTGTGTAAAAGAGAGAGACTAATGGAGGGAAAAAATGATGATGAACACCAAGAAGATGACTAGTGAACATGAAGAAGAAAGAGATGGAGACGTTAAGGTTTCTTGATTCTTTGTATTGTGATGTTTTAATTTGGGGACAAGATGATGTAATTTTAAACTTACAATAAGGATATTTTGGTGAAAAATCAAGATAAAAGCTTAGAATTACAATTCATTAGTATGAGTTGAGAATGACCATTTATGATTTTTTTAGGAATTACTATTCCTTAAAGAATCATAATTTCAAGACTAACAGTTTTTATTTCACCGAATGTAATAAATATGGAATGGAATTCTAATTCATTATGTATAAAATAAGTATGGTTATTAAAATCACTAGTCAAAAATACGTTTTTATGAATTTATAATTTTATAATATTTTTCTTAATAAAAATGGATATAAAATTATTTATGTATAGACTTTTAGTGAAGTTATGACTTTTTATATACGATTCTACAAGTTTACGATTTTACCAATTCCATACGATTTTATATAATTATATCGATTCTGTGTATTAAAATAAATAATAGAATCACGATTTTAACAACCATAAAAATAAGGATATAATAAGTAATTACCATGTTTACTTGAATAAAACATATTTTTAAGAATATAGTTGTAATAACAAGAAAATGACCATAATACCCATGTTTTTCATTTTTTGTGTTTACCCACATCACCATGTTACTACAAGCAAACCAAAAAGAGAGAAAAAAGAAAAGAAAAGAAAAGCCATCTTCTTGTTGGAAAAGGAAATAAAAAACAATAGATGCCAACATCTCTACAATACCCATGTTGTCAACGAACAAGCAAATCACAAATAGTACTATTCATGTTATAGATTGCTCATTGGAAAAAGGTCATATGTTCATTAGAGAAGATAATCGATCTAATATCCATAGGAGAAGATGATCTACTCATTAAAAAGTCATAGGTAGTGTAAACTTAGATCTAGATGCATGTGGTGGTGGTCGCATTTGGTCATGTGAACATAAATCACTAATGACCTATAAACCTCACAAACACAAATCTACATATATGTGGTGTTTAGTTGCGTGGGTTTGTTGGTGGTTGTGTTGGTCGCATTGTATGGGTTGTATGGTAGTGGTGGTGGTTATCATCATATGGTGATATTAGGGTTATGTGTGGTATTAAGATTATTAATGGTGATGGGTAATAGTGGTGGTGGTGCAACGATAGTGTTAGGTAACGGGAGTGGAGATGATGGTGTTGGGTGGTAGTGGTTTGTAAAGTAAGATGGTAGTGTTAGTACTTGGCTGTGTTGAAAAAGAAGAAGAGTAGAAGGATAGTTGGAGTCTTTTTCTCATGGAATTGTGATTTGTGGGGGTAGGATGAGGAATTGAAATGCAGTGTTTTTAAGTAATTAAGATTCTTAGGAATTGATATTATGGGTTGTAAAAAGTAAGTAAACATGGCCTAAAAGTAAAGTAAACATAATAATTGAGGCCCTAAAAGGAATAAATGGAGGGAAGGGGGGTATTGAAATAGCCATTCCTCCCAAGTGAATGGACCTCAATTTAATGCATGAGTAGTAGACTTTCAACTGTACAGGTCTACTCATCAAAGTAATTCTACATTTCAATTGAAATTTGTAGACAAGGTTGATGATAAAATTTTCAAGTCAAAAGCCTTCTTATGGATGTAAATGAGTCAAATTAGCTGCAAGCTACTAGAAATTTATTTGATATATACTTAAGTTCAACTTAAAAACAATTGAGTCAAGTTTAAGTTCGAATTACTCAAGTAGTTAATTGAGTTGAATTTGAACTTTATAATATTTAGCTCAATTAGCTTACAAGTGTAATCAAGCTTTATTAGTCAAGTTCCAATTGGGTCTATATATTAATATTACTATAATTACAAATGTATATATTTTTTAGATAAATTAAACTTAAATGAGTCTACTCAAGTTAAACTTGACCTTGCCGCTTTGAGTTAAGCTTAAACCTAAAATTTTAAGCTTCATCGGACTTGAGTTATGAAATTTCTAGTTGAGCTTGAGTTTAAGTTCAGTACATGTATCATCTCAATTTAACGCATTTATAACCTTACCCTTTATATTCAAGCGGCATGAATATTGGTTATTTAATAGAATAATTGAATGGGGCGGGTAGAGGTGGTGGTGGGTACCCACCACTACCTCCACTCGCCCCATTCAATTATTGGCATATACTGACTTAGCTGGTATTTAAAAGCATTAATTAATAACTTTTGCCTACTATAACTTTGATATTTAAAAGTAATGGAGTGATCTAAGCACTAAGTCACTATTTTTCCCCAGCAACTATGGTTGTAATTGTTAATACTAAGCCCTAACAAATCTTAAAAACTTCTAAACATGTTTCCATGGTTTTTCTATTTTCCTTTTTTTTTTTCTTAGAGAATCATAATTAGTGCTAAGCATATTAAGGGTAGACTCATGATTTTGTTTGAGAAGTAAGTTATAAGGGAAAAAATATAATTAGACACAAATGCAAATAGATGGTTAATTTTTATTTTAAATTTTTTAGTTGTAAAGCCCAAAATTTTTCAAAACTAGGGTGGTTGTTGCTAAGAGCTCAATCCTACTGGTTCTATTAATATATTTAATGATTTTGAGAGTGATCTTTATCCGTATTAAAATCATTTCTTGTATTGTTGGTTTCTCAAACTAAAACCTAACACTATTACAAAGCAAATATACTTGCTTTTAATCATGATGATGAGCTTGATATATATATTTCCTAATTTCCAATAGAACACCTAATTGCTAAATTTGAGAGCCAATGCTGTTCCGTACACTTGTTCTTATATGATTTGTCATGTTATGTCTTAGACTTGTTTGTCATATGGTTCTCAAGCGATTTATTTCATGAAAACTAATTATTTTCATCCTTTCTCATATTATATAATGCGAAGGGAATTGAAAAAAACATACTATATGTGATAGTAATTTTCAATGACTACATTGATGTATTCTCCATCGGAGTATATTTGTTTTTTCCAATAAAAAGTATAATTGTTGTGCATTTGAGATATCCATTTTTTTTTTAAATTTTATTTTCCACTGTTGTTTAAAGCCATGGATAAGAAGCATATTAAAGTTAAGTAGTTTTGATGATACAATAAGATATGAATAATTATTTGAGTCACATCACATTAAGCAATAATTTGACCATTTCGGAAGGGATTTGTCTCTTTTAAAACTATTTCTTAAAGTTATAGGCTATTTGTGTATTTATATTTATGTAAACTAGTTGCATTAACAGGTTTAAATCAATCTAATCCATTTGGAAAGTATGTTGGCTAGCTTGCCCCATTCAATCCATGTTTGAAAGCAAGCACGTTCTATTATCTGAGTAGGTTAGTTCGCCAACTCGCAAGAAATAAAAACAAAATAAAATAAAATAAAGAGAATAAAGATATTCAACCTTAATTAAGGCAAGACTATTGCACTTCATACAAGTGATTATGAATCAATCTTCTTCTTCTTCTTCTTCCTATCATTATTATTAGGTGTGTTTTGCTTTGTTGGATGACTTAGTTTTTATCATTTATATGTTGGAAGTGATGAATAATTTAAGCATAATTAAAGTAGGATTCAAACTATGCTTCCATTTGAAGCTATGTCAACCCTTAATTGGGAAACTTAGATTGTTTAATTCTTTCTTTCTTTTTTTTCTCTTCTATACTATTATTATTTGTATTTTAACTAAGAAAATAAAAATTATTGTTCATAGGTTCATTTTATCATATTAAGTTAATAGATTTATTTTACCATAATAAATGGAATAAATTGATTGCATTGACAATAGATTAAATGAGCTGCGATGGTGGTTTAGCCCAGATAGCCACCCATTGTAGAAGGATGGGGTCTAAAATATTAGCTTGTTAATGAAGTAGGCAACAATTGACTTAAAGTGAGTTTACATGGATTAGTTTGTTTTTTAATCAAATTATCATAACTATCATTTGTTCACCCAAGACGTAAATATAAGGGAAAAAAAAAAAGAAAACACCTATTTGTAAACGCTATTGAAAAATAAGGTGGTAGGCATCTTAGAGCATTTGCTAAATGCTAAAATACTCTATAGTTATCCATTGGTTTTACCTTTAGGGACGTAAACGGGGCAAGTCAAAGCGGGTTTGGAACAGTTTATAGGAACCTAAAATCCATCCTCTTATACTAATAGGGTTCCCAAAACTTGGCTTACTACTCTAATAGGGTACCTACTTCTCAACCCATTAAATTTGTTTATAATTTTTTTTTTGTCAAATGACTATTTTTTCCTTTATTAATCATTATGCGAGAAATTGATTTGCATTATTTACGAAACATAAGTAACGCGATGAGGATTGAGGAATTAATTTGTTGTATCTTCTTATACTTTATCTTAATTTTTCTATATATTTTGATTTTAAGTATATGGTCAATGTTCGCATCAAATTTGTTATTTACTTAACTATTTCTTCCTATTATATAATAAATACATAACTACCTTCTCTTTGCTAGTAAATATATATATATATATATATCACAAAAATACATATTCATAAATACTAATAAAAAATAGTAAATATAATAAAAATTGTTATCATCCTTGTTTTAATTTATTTATTATTTTATGTATTAGCAATTTTAGTTAATATTATATTTAATTTTTTATTTTTTATTGAGTAATAGGTTTCTCATTGGGAATTTTTAAAATCTCATAACCCATCTCAAAACCTTATTAGGTAGTACTTTATAGGAGTTTTAGTAGATTAGGCGGGTCAAATATCTTATAACAACTTGTCTAGTTATATTCTTATCAACCTCAATCATCTATGTTAGTGCCTTAACAATCCACATCTATTGCAATGTTCTTCACTTAAAGAATAGATCTAGTTGACAGCTCCTTTTCGTATATAAAGCAAACCATATTACCATTACTTCTTTGAATTTCTCCATTCTGTTATAGTTTAGTTAGTTTATCATTTTATGAGGACAAAATGTCTAGTAAGTCTCTTAAAGCATGTTTTTTTATAGTTCAAAGGTCTAAAACCGTTGTTAAAAAAGTTAAAAGAAAGGAGTATAGTTATTAATATTAATAACTTCCAATAGTAAAATGAAATTTTAACTAGTTGACTCTTACTATGATTGTTATTTTTATCAATGTAAACTGTAATCAATATATAATTTAGTGGTAATTCTATCTACTTTTCTAGTCATCTTTGTCAAAAAGTTTTCATCTTACAATAACGGTCATTTGTTCAAGCAATATATATATAAATAAAAAAGTATTTACTTGTAAATGGTAACATAAAAGCACGCCAATTAGACTGCCTAAAATAGTTACTATAATTATACTATTTCAACTATAACTACCTCCTGTGTTAGAACCTTTAATGTCTTTTATAAGGATAACCTATATGGGTAGCTACTTTTTGACATCACATAGGATTGGAGGAACTTGAACATTGGATGGAAAGAGCAGAGCATAAAGCCATGAAAAGACAATAGAAGCAACAAATAAATAATTAAATTCTACACAATTAAATAATCAAAATGCACTTTGTTTAGTTTGTATAACACAATTTGAGAAGAGAAGCGGCAGCTTAGACAAGGAGGAAGAACTAAGAAAGGGTAAAGGAGAGATTTGGACATGAAGGGCACAAGGGCTGAAGTAGGAGCCAAAACTTAAAAGGAGGAGGTTCTATTAACAAAACGAAAAGAATTGTATTAGGTTACTAGATGGATGAGTAGATTCACTAGGGATATCCTTTTATATATATATCAATTTTAATATTTTGACTTTAGAGAAAATGATAAAAGAAAGTATTAAAATTAAAAAAAAAATGCATAAAATTACAAAGAAGAGAAGTCTAATTTTTCATTTTTATGGAGCAACGATATCCAAACTAAGGAATGTGAAATGAATTCAGGACCAAACCCAATCATCGCTAGTTGGATCATGGTTATCTCATTTGAAGAAGAGATTTGACCAACAGTACTTTTTATAGCATCAAAGCAAGCCATGATTTCTTTGATACTATCCTTTCTTATAATATAATTTATTTAAGTGATCATCTTATATAGAAGAAATATACATCGCTAGGTTTTAAAAGCATGTTTTTATAGTTCAAAAATGTCTAAAATCTATATTTTGAAAATATAAAAAGGTAAGCGGTACAATTCTTGACATAACAAAATTTTTAATATATCCGAAACCTAAATAGAATTTCGACTTGTATAATCTTCGAGAATGACTTCAGCAATCATTCCATTCAAACTAATCGATTATTTTTAGCTTGATTCACTAACTAACATGTTGTGTAATTTGAACTTGAGCCAATAAATTTGTATGGTTCTAACATAATATATTAATAACTTAGCGGATCGTGTTACCTAAGCCAAGATATTACACTAGGGACTCGTACTAATATAATAAGTTAGGGGTTTGGAAAGTGATAGGTATATTTCGTCGTAACCGTTTCTTCCTTCATTAGATAGTATTGATCATTTTCCTTTTGCAATTTACTCATCGTTAGTGTTTGTTTATTTGTTGTTCAGCACAAGTACTCTCGAAGTTAGGAAATGAAACTATCAAGAAAAAGGCCTTAGAAGCATGAGAAGTATTAGGTGGCGATGCCCAGCATGAAGCATTACACAATTTGAATTTTGACTTGATTTGAATTCGTCTCTAGAGACAGAATTATAAATTAATTCATTCACCTAAAACATCTAACCAAATGCGATCCGATAGGATATTAATTGATGACACTATTATAGTTGTAAATACGTCATATATATACATATATATTTAATTATTTATATTTCCATGTATCATATCTTAATAATTTGTCTAAATATTAATGTTAAAGGAATAAGAAAGTTCAGATCTCACTATCAATCTATTATTATTATTATCTACGGCCGCCCACTTTTACCGAAAACGACGACTCTTGGAAAACGACTCTCTCACTTGTTTGTATGAATTTCTGTTTGTCGTAATGTCCTAATGTTTGTTTTAGTACTTTGTGTGAAGTTGACTTTGTGTTATGAGCTCTGATTAGGTTATTTGTTTGTTTGGATCCATATTTGCAGCTGCTTGTCTCTTTATCCTAATTTTGCGGATTCTGTTCCCTTGTTTCTGTTGTTTGCGGATGCTATGCGGTGATTGGCTCTGGAATTATAGAATTCCAGTTTGTTGTTCTAGGTAAACATCTCATAATCAGTTATGTAGCAAAAATCACGCGAGTATGAATTTTGGCAAAAAATTTTGCACCATTTTGCTACTAGCCAATCACAGATGAGTGTTTTTAGTCGCTTGCATTGTCTGCCCAGTGTTTGTGTAATTGCTTCTTTCTATGTTTTACAAGTGACTAGTGTCTGATTTTGACCAGGATGACTGTGGACTATGAATCTGATGGCATCGTCTTAATGAATGGAATGGAGTGTTAAGAGACTGTAGGATTTGGATGCTGATAGCAGGTAGAAACTGATATTAGTACTAGGTGTTTGATTGCAAATGGCTTCAAGATCAACGTCCAAAGAAGCACTTGATTTTAGGTCCAGGATGTTGATTTTGAATCAGAAGATTGATAATCCCATGGATAAGGAAGCAAATAAGCTTCGTGATGGATATGATGAAAAGGTATGTCCATCTTTTTGCTTTGAAATCCTCTCTTTGATGATTAATACTCACCTTTGGTCATCATCCAGGAATGGTTAACTACACCTAGTGTAGTGTCTATCTTTGGCATTCAATTCCAATCTCGGAATAGGTACAGCAACAATTTTCAACAGCTATTTATTCTCAGTCGTTGCCACTGGCAAATAACAGGTGCCAACTATCGCAGTAATCTCCAAATACCAGCAATAATTTCGACTTCGAGAGAAAATTCCATGCAAAAAAAAAAAAAAAAAGAGAAAGTCCTGTAGTGCTATATTATCTCATATCTAAATAACTGAAACTATTTAATATGAAATACTATAGGGGATGGATATCTTTTGGTAGTGAGCTTAAAGTTGGACTCCTTATTGCATGCAGGACCATATATGGAATACTAAAGCAACATAATTGGTTGTTAAAAGACTAAACAAGTGAGCACTGATTTTTTGTTCATAGATTCTTTTTCCCCATCAGCTCTTCTTTCATTCACTTGAGATGGACCAATCCTCAAATGGTCTCTCATCCGTGGGACCTCTAAAGCATATGCTGTCAAATATAAAGAATATTTAATGTGTATCATTTGAAATTTTACTTTTTACCTTTTTGTTCACATATTGGCATGTGATTGGAAGGAACACGAACGGGACATCATATGGGGGACATGGATATTTTGTTGACTTGAGAACCGGAATTTGAAAGATGGACGAAAGAAAAAGAAAAAAATGAGGGATTTGCATATCCAAGATACCATACAGGCTGAATCGACATTGGATGAGAAAGAATTCTTGATCTATATCATCTGGTTTCCTCCTTTTTTAATCTGATTTTGTCTTATGCAGAAAACATCAACTGTATTACTCCTGAGGCTTGCCTTCCAGAGCCTTGGCGTGGTCTTTGGAGATTTAGGCACATCTCCATTGTATGTCTTTTATAACACCTTCCCTCATGGAATTGAAGACCCAGAAGATGTGATTGGAGCTCTATCTGTGATTATATATTCTCTTACGCTTGTACCTCTCATCAAGTATATTTTTATAGTTTGTAGAGCCAATGATGGTGGACAAGGTAATCTTTTATTTAAATTGTAGGTTGTAGTTCAAACTTAAAGTAGCTCATGATAAGCAGTGACATTTAGCAGTGGGAGGTGGACATAGAAAAAGGCAAAATCAGTAATTCCTAAATCTAACGTAACTTTGCACCACCATAGACATGATTAACTAGAGAGGGCCATTAGTCCTATCAATATACCAAGGTAACTTAGATATTTAACGGGATGTAAGCAATAACTTAATTCCAAACCGTATTTACACTGATGGAGGTCTTTTGAGCCACATTTACCATGAACCAGAATTGATTGATTACATTCCAACAGAATCTTTCTCAGTTTCTTGCCTCACTCTCTTTGATTGGTTTTCTTCTTGAAAAAGGCATTTGTTCATACTCTTTTACCTGACCGTCCTTTTTATCCATGTGAACTTCATATTTTCTCTACATAATACAATCTTACTTACAGGTGCTTCAATGACAACACAGCATCCTCTGAGTCTTTTGGATTTACCTGATGTATGCAGGTGGAACCTTTGCTCTCTATTCATTACTTTGTCGACATGCAAACATAA
This sequence comes from Lumnitzera littorea, assembly GCA_024138015.1. Classification (NCBI taxonomy): domain Eukaryota; kingdom Viridiplantae; phylum Streptophyta; class Magnoliopsida; order Myrtales; family Combretaceae; genus Lumnitzera; species Lumnitzera littorea. The sequence goes on along the minus strand of JAMXBB010000008.1, from coordinate 86,841,150 downwards.
AAACTATTCCTAATCAGGACCGGACGGATGAGGAGCTAACCACTTACAGTCGTTCTACATTTGATGAGAATTCCTTTGCTGCAAAAACAAAGAGATGGTTAGAATGCCGATCATCTAGAAAGAATGCACTTCTAATTCTAGTTCTTTTTGGATCCTGCATGGTTATTGGGGATGGCATTCTTACCCCAGCTATATCAGGTATACCTTCCCAACTGCTTGAGTTTTTTTCTCTGCTGGTGGATGAATGGTTTTTGTTGAATTCAGTTCTACAACCAGTAGATCGAAAAGTTTTAAGCTTATAGATATTATGATGGGTTTAATATTCATTACTAAACACTCCAATTTACTTGTGAGCTAAGACTGCTAGCTGAAGCCCATCAAATGAACAATTTCGATAAAAGTGGTGGAACGACAATGTTGTACTTCAAATTTAAGACCTCCCAAACTAATATCATGTTCAAATCAGCTTTATAATCAATCAATCTAAAAGCTAAAACTTAGAAATATGATGTGAACTTTTGTAATAGTTACTTAACAATTTGTATGCAACTTTGTGCTTTGATTGGATAAGAAGTGATTGTTGCATAAGTAGGACAGCTAATTAATGGAATCAGGGGTGAGAGATTTAGAAGCGATATATATTAGGTGATTCCACTTGATGCATGGAGAGAATTTGCTTCAATATCATGCTTTCACTTGTTCTGTTGTTTCTGACCTTCATTATCTTAAAGAAGTCCAGAAGCACAATCAAATATACTCAGATATCTCTCAAGATCACCAGTTCTATTCCAATATTTGTTGCTATATATCTATCTCCGGGTCTCTTTATGTATCTCCCAAAAAATTTATTTATTCTCTTTAAACATAAATTACTGAAGTCACTGAGATTTCAGACAGTATCGGTTAATGTTTCTTCATACAGCAGAAAGTTGCTTGCAGTATACCGGTCCTTTTCCTTATTGACATTTAGTAAGCCTAATGATCAGTTGGGGAATTCAGGGAATCAATTTTCAGTCATTTGGTAGATTCAGTTACAATACTGCAGGGGAAATACTTGAGTCACCCACCAGAGCAGCCACCTCTTATTTTATATTTGAGCTTTTCCATTGTTGAAATATGTGAATGCGTATGAATTTGCACAAGAACATAATGTCATTCCCGATTGACTTGCTGGTGCTTCCATCAGATGTGGTCATGATAGGCAATTGTAAGTTTAATTTTCCGAGCTGTTTTACATCTGGGGTTTATCACGAAAATATATGCAACCCATGCATTTCGACATGTTCAGCACAAGTTTTGCTAGCGTTAAGTACATCAAGTTTGTTTGGCATAGATAATAGGAACACTACTAAATATTTTGCTAAGTTTAGTATTTGCTACTTTGATCTCCTTCCCGTCCAAAATTTCTCTAAGAACTAGCAGTTTTGCAGTTCTATCGGCTACTGGTGGAATTAAGCTAGATCATCCCAAGATGAGTGATGGTAATCTTTACTTCTCTCTTTTTAAACTTTCTCTAATCTAGTTAAAAAAAAAACCTTCTTCTCTTTCATCCTATGGTGGTTTAACAATAGGTTTTTCATATTTGTAGAGGTCGTGGTACTAGTTTCTGTGGCGCTATTGGTTATTTTGTTCGGTGTGCAGCATTATGGTACAGACAAAATGTCTTGGCTCTTTGCACCGATTATTTTCATTTGGTTTGTTCTTCTTGGTGGCATTGGGATATTTAATATTTGCAAGTACAACAGCAGTGTATTAAAAGCTTTTTCACCCTTCTACATATATCGGTATTTCAAGAGGGGAAGATTAGGTGGCTGGACTTCCCTTGGAGGCATCATGCTGAGTATAACAGGTAATCTTTTTCAGATAACTTCATCAATGATCTTTTTTTCCGGCATAATAGAAATGAAGACGAAAAAGATATTGCTACTGCAAAATTTCTCCCTCTATGCAGTACTACATCAATATTTTGAATTAGTATGACATTGTAAAGGCATCTTGTATCAATTTTACTACTTGATTTGTGTTGGACTGATAGCTGAAATATTAAATTGGTAAAGGAAAATCCCAAATGAGGCGATGTATTTTTTTTTCAATCTTTTCAACCTTGGTTCCGTATTATCTTGAGGTGATATATTGCAATATCATCATTTCTCAAAGGATATAAATTCAATGTCTTGAAACATTTGTGGTGTCATCATAAATTTGAAAGTTTTCAAGCAGTGTCAATGAAATTACTGAAATAAAAGCATTGACCGACTGATTTCTGCCAAGTGTACAGGTACTGAAGCAGTTTTTGCTGACTTGTCGCTTTTCCCTGTGCCATCCATTCAAATTGCTTTCACGACGATAGTTTTTCCATCCCTTTTATTAGCCTATTCTGGACAGGCTGCATACCTTTTGGAAAATTCTGATCGTGTGGTTGATGTATTCTACCGCTCAATTCCAGGTTTGATCTTTCTTCCATTTTGTATCAGCAAAATTATTTTTCCAAATGCTAACTAAATCTTGTGCAAAGAAGAAGAAAATAAGGTTGCTTGGGATATCTAGTTCTAGGAAAACACAAAAGTAGGACATGCAGCCCTAACTGCTCTACCAAAAGGGCATGCTAAGTAGCATAAGAGTGAGAGATATGTTAAGATAATGATTTCTAATGAAGACAAGAAATTTAGTGAATTAGATTTTGGAACATCTAGAATTGTAAAAAACTGCTTTGCACTATTTGCTTTCTTAAAATGTTTCTGTATGATTTAAATTGGTAATGCATCAGGAAGCTTTTTCATGGGACTAAAGTTGTTTAAGAAGCAACTGTCATGAATTTATATTTAGAATAACATAAAGAGCAAGTTTTCATACTCATTCTTTGCCGGCTTTGGATGGGCTTTGGAGAAAGATTATTGTCGCTCAAACAGCTTATAATATATTGGAAAAGCTTTATATTCAAGAAGTTGATGGTTATGTTGAGTACACAACTGTCTTATCTAAAAGTTTGAACTTTTAAATTAGATGGTTATAATACTAGTCTTAACATAGTATTAGAATAAGAGGTCATGAGTTCCAAATCCTTGCATTATCAAATCAACCTCCATTTATTTAGGTCTTCTACTTATTGAGTCTCAATCAATGTCTAGCCAAAAGTGAGGAGGAATGTTATATAATAAATATGAAAATACATTTTATATTTATAAGCTTAAACTTTTAAATCTGATTGTTGTGATACTAGTCTTAATATAATAACAAAGCATGAAGTCCTGAACTCAAACCCTATATTGTCAATCAATCTCCATCTAATTGAATTGTCTACTTTTATTAGGCCTCAGCTAAAATTGGCTCACAAGTGAAGGGAAGTGTTATATAATAAATATAATAGTTTATACTATATTTAAAAGCTTCAAATTTTAGATAAAATTGTTAACACTCATTTAAACAGGAAAATGAGAGTAAGAAAATAGTGTTTAGCTATACCCAACAAGAAATGAATTTTCATCAAACTTTATGGACTTTTACCATAACTAACAATCCATTGAATATCACATTTTATTGAACCTCAAACGCTTGCAGTTGGAAGAATGTTTGTATTGCATCTCAATGATCTGTCTTTATACAGAGATCATATACTGGCCAGTGTTCCTTATCGCAACTTCAGCGGCCATTATTGCAAGTCAGGCTACAATCTCTGCAACCTTTTCATTAGTCAAGCAGGCTCTTGCTCTTGGCTGCTTTCCGAGAGTCAATGTTGTTCATACATCAAAGAAGTTCCGTCACCACATATACATATCAGATGTTAACTGGATTCTCATGATTCTGTGTGTCGCTGTAACAGCAGGATTCAAGAACCAGACTCAAATTGGCAATGCTTCAGGTAAATTTTTCATGGAAATCAAATGAAGAATGTTTGTCTTTTCCAATGAACTTATAAAAGGTATTGAGTAAAAAAATGTGAAAACGTATCCCATTCATTGTTAATAAATTTAGATTTATAAGCAGCCCATTTGAAAGGTTAAACTTATTAGATTTTTTGTTTCTTGATAATTACTAGTCAACAGACCCCCCTAATTGTGAACTAAGAATTTAATAGAAACTCGTCAATGGTGCCATTTAATTAAATAGGGACGAAATGTGTGCATACGGGTAAGAACTCAATACCGTCTACTCTGATACCATGATAAATTTTAGGACTTTCTGACTATTTTCTGAATTCTTTTTTTTTTTGGTTACTGTTAGTGTTTTCTTGTTTTTAGGAGCTGCAGTGAAAATCAAAATGCTGTTGTAATTTGGAATGAATTTTTTACCAATAAACTTTCAAAGTATAACCCTCTAACTGTGACAGACATTTGAAACGAACAGTATCATTTTCCTAAACATTGATTTTCTTTTGTTGTCTTGGTGAATCGTAGTAATTTTCTTTTGCCTACTCCAAATCAACAAGTAGAAAATGTAGCAACAAATCTTACATGTCAACACAATCATGATGCTTATAAAACAAAAATTTTATGTTAAAACAGGGACGGCAGTTGCAGTTGTCATGCTTGTAACCACCTTCCTAATGATTTTAGTCATGATATTGGTGTGGCGGTGCCATTGGATTCTTGTCTTTATCTTCGCTGCCTTATCGCTGATTGTTGAGGGTACATACTTTACTGCTGTCCTATTCAAGGTCAATCAAGGTGGCTGGGTTCCTCTTGTGATTGCAGCAGCCTTCTTTCTTGTCATGTACATATGGCATTACGGGTCAATGAAACGATATGAATTCGAGATACAGAGTAAGGTTTCAATGGCTTGGATTCTTGGGCTAGGTCCCAGTTTGGGTCTGGTAAGAGTTCCAGGTGTTGGGTTTGTATACACCGAGCTAGCAAGTGGCGTACCCAACATATTCTCCCATTTCATCACTAACCTACCAGCCATTCATTCTGTTGTCATCTTCGTCTGTCTCAAATACCTTCCTGTGTACACTGTTCCGAAGGAAGAGAGGTTCCTCCTGAGACGTATTGGACCGAAGAACTTCCACATGTTCCGCTGTGTTGCCAGATATGGCTATAAGGACCTTCACAAGAGAGATGGCGAATTCGAGAAGAAGCTGTTTGATAGCCTCTTCATGTTTGTTAGAGCTGAACATATGATGGAAACATGCACGGAATCAGGATACAGTTCAATTGACCAGCAAAATCAGCAGTCCGAGCCCCAAGGTGCTGTTTTAGGCAATAACTGTGGTACCCTTTCCTCCACTGTGGATTTCACAGTAGCATCGGTCGAGTCGATTGTGCCCATTGAGTCCCCTTCACTTGATGATGATCCTAATCCAAGGCCTTCCACAGAAGGGGAACTCCAAGACTACCTTGATGAGCTAGAACTTTTGAGCGATTCTAGAGCTGCTGGTGTTGTTCACATCTTAGGGAACACGTCGGTAAGAGCAAGTAGGGAGTCAAGTGCGATTAAAAAGATAGCCATTGACCATATATACGCGTTGTTAAGGAAACTATGCCGTGAGAATAGCGTGATACTCAGCGTTCCTCACGAGAGTCTCCTAAATGTTGGGCAGATTATTTACGTTTGAATGCAATATTGCTGATTAATCAGACTCAAGGAAATGTTCTATTAGATTTAGATGCAACAACGTGTTTAGATGCATGTTGCCATCGTCCACCGAGTTTGTGCAGACTGATTGTTAGAGCGGTGAGCTTTCCTCAGCGTTCAGGTTGTCACAGAGACTGATTGAGTTTGAATGGTATGCTAAGCTATTGTCTTGAACAGCAATCAATATATAAATTTAGTATGTAATCTCTTTTATCAACTTGTCTAACGTTTTCATTAATTTATTCTCATCTTAACTGTTATTTTCCTGAATAAGATGTAAATTATACAATATACATATAAACGTCAAAATAAAAATGCGCCAAATAAACTATATAATATGTGCCAGGTACTTGCTATAATTACATAATATTTCAACCATAACTGCTTACTTTAATAGAACTTGTAGTGCCCTTCGTAAGGAGAACACAATCAACACATGTGGTTAGCCACTTTTTGACATGAGATAGGATGAGAGGAAAAATCGGTATTGTGGTTCAACTTGAATGGAAGTGAAAAAGAAAGAAAGAAAGAGCACAGCATAGAGCTTATAAAGTAAAAACTAAAAACAAAGTTGAGAAAAAAAATTAGAGCTAACAAATAGAAAATCAAATTTTCTACAAATTAATCAAAACCAAAGCACTTTGTTTAGGTTGCATAACACAAATTGAGAGGAGAAGCAGCAACCTGAATATATATTTGGATATATAATCTAAAACAAGCAACCCGAATATATATTCTAAAACAATCTCGGATAAGTATTGGCATTCTTTTTTTTCTTTAGATGAAATTAAAAATGATAAATAATAAAATTAAATATAATACATTGGCATGGAAAAAAAAAAACTCTATTTTTACTTTGTGAAATATTTTGTTATACTTAAATACTATTCTTTTGTGTATTTTCTTTTTCAATATTGGATTTAAAAATAACATCTTTAAAGATTTAATATCTGAATGCTCAATTTTAGAAAAATAATGGCTAGGGGACATGATACTGATTGGGCCTAAAATTTGGATCCGAAAGATCTAACGAAGGTAAATCGACAAATCATTTGTTAGAATAAAGACTAAAGTTAATAATTCACAGAGAAAAAATTTTAAACAAAAAGCGTGGAAATAACTTTTTAAAGATACATTATAGTTTAGATAGCATTGATCTTTTTCCTTTTGCAATTTACTCAACATTAGTGTTTGCTTGATGTTGTTCGGTAGAACTCTCGAAGTTAAGAAATGAAACTATCAAGCAAATGCCTTAAAAAACATGAGAAGCGTTTAAGTGGCGATGCCCATCATGAAGCATAATACAATTTAAATTTTGACTCGATTTGAAATCTGTGCATAGAGACAACATTAGAAATTAATTCACATAAAACATCTAACCAAAAATAGGATATCAATTAATGACACTATTATAATTGTAAATATATCATATATATTATTGGTCTCTCTTTAAGCAATCCGGGGGAGGGGGATTGATTGCTAATAAAATTAAAACTTTTTTGATTTAGAATCCTCTTGATTACTTAGTATGATGGTTGAGAATTTCCAAGTGAATGCTTTGTATTTTTATAAGTAAAGTAAAAAATATAATTACAGAATAAAATAAAGAGATGAGAGCTAGGAAGAACTTGAACACGAGAATTTATAATGGTTCAATCTTATACCTACATCAATTCTTCTGGCTCCACTGTTGGGGTCCAATCTTCCATACCAAATGTTCCACTATTAAAAGAAATAAGAGAATACAATCTGCTATTACATGCCTTAGTCACATTGCTCTACTTTTAAGCTCTCAACAAGTTACACAAATCTAATATGAATTACTCTCCCATTACAAATACTTAATATAGAAATAGGATTCTTCTAAGCTTTTGTAGAAGTAACAAATACAATAAGCTTGATACAATTTAGAACAACGACTAGATAATATGATTTGTGTAATATTCTGTAATTGATCTTGCAAATGTGTCTTTCATTTGAAGTCTTTCTCGTATTTTTAAACTTCTATTGCAAGGACTAGTTTAGATTCAAATCTTTTGATCCTTATCCCAGTTATTAATAGTGAAAAATGACAGTTATTTCTCCTCTATATTTAGCATTTTCAATATTCAAATCTCTTGATATTTTAGATAGCTTCTGACCATTGATTCTTAATCAATGAAGAGGATAAAGATTAGTTATAGTTGGTTTCATAGAACCTGGCCAACTTCTGAAATACCATATACTTATAGATCTTGCTTTCAAGTAGATTATCCATCCTTTATGGTGGAACTAAACAATGTATTACTCAAATACACATGTCAAGTGGAGTTAAACCTTGACCTATTATAAAACAAACAAAATCTTTGTGAATTGTTAGCTTTTGGTTCAATCTCTAGTTACAGCTTCTAACTCGCCTTCTAAGTCTTATTATTCTTCATTTTATACTTACAAAAAACCTTCTAAGTTTGCTTCTAAGGCCTTAGATAGATTTTAGACTATCTTTTGCTTCAGCTTCTAAATAATCTTCTAATCTGTTTAAAAGCATCTTTTCTATCTTTATTTAACTCCTATTAAACATGCTATTAACTTATAACTTCAGCCATGATCAACTTCTAAGTCTCTTTCTAACTGTGATCAATAAATTGTAACAACTTCTAACTTTCTTTCTAGCTCTTATTTTGAAAACATTTATGTTAGAAATTTGGTTGGACAATTTTAATATTTGTTATCATCAAAACATATTATTTAAGAGAACTTAACATTGTGTGTGTATATATATATATTATCTATATTATTTAGGCCCTACTTTGTTTTAGTGTCTCATATTTTAATAATTTATCTATTTATCAATATTAAAGGGATAAAAACATTCAGATCTCATTATATATCTATTAATATTAGTATCTTTCTATTAATATTACAGGAATAAGAACATTAACCCTCACTATTATCTATTAATATAAAAATTTAGAGCCAATTACCAAAAATAATCACTTTCTCACTATTATTTATTAATATTAATATCTGTTTATATTAATATTAAAGGAATAATTACATCGACTCTCACTTTTATCTATTAATATAAATATCTATAGCCAATTACGTCCCATACATTATTAACAGTGTATGTTTACACCTACTTCATGGCATGATTACACGTTGAAAAGAAAAGAATAAATACATCATTCCATCATCTTTCCAATTGATTATTATTTGTTAATTTTTCATTCCACATTCCCTAAGAACTTCTTCCCATTAACTTTACTACTCTGATTGAAAAAGGAAACAAAAAAAAAATTCGTCATTCCATTATCATTCTACATTCTTCGATATGTATTTGCTTTGTAATTGGAAATTAGGCCAAAATTCACAAAATAATGTTTGTTTTTATTTAATAAAATAAAGTTTTTGCAACATCGTGATGTATATTGGGTGTTGGGGAATTCAAATCTTTCTGCTTTGTAATAGAAACTCTAATCACAGCTTCCTTCTCATTACAGATGGGAACTCAGTGTAGCATTGAGGCCACCGCTAATGCCGCCTTTTGGAGCATATCTCGATTAATACTGTAGATATAGTATATCTAGAGTACCCTATTTTTGTATGTAAAAGTTTTCCATATTAATACTATTTGTTTAATAAATGTGACATGTTTACTTTCCTTCATAGTTCTAATTTTTCTTATTTGTAACATGAAACTCCAGTCAAAGTCTCTACCCATCGTAGATTAGAAATCCAACTCCTTAAAACAAATTCATGGATTTTTTATAGTGTCATCTTTTAATATGATATATCATCTATAATGATTAATTATGCTATATTCTTCATCATTGTTTTATTAGGCTTAATCCATCGATTTTTTCTCCCAAATTCATACACTACGTTAAATAAAGCAGTCCCCATAAAGTTACTTGGCTTACCATGTCAGCATTTTCAAACAACCCCTCCATTTTAAGGAACTCTCAAATTTATTGATGTATTATTTCAAATGTTAACAATTTTCTAAAACTTTTGTACGTCCTATATCAAACTTCTACAAATAAAATACAAATAAAAAGCTTAAGCAATTGAAATTGGTAGAGCAACGGACAAAAGTTAAGTTTTGACCAAGCATCATTGATAAAGATGCTCCACTCACTCCCTTGTACTAATGTCACGTTTTGTACGTGCAAATGAACTCAAAATGAACTTGTGATTTTATGTTCGGTTCCATTTCTCATGTTCAGAAGTACTTTTAAAAGTATTTAGGAATTTGGTTTCGCCTTTGAAAAGGTTAAATTATGAGTTTTTTCCATCTTCATTAATTATCATTAATTAAAATTACTTACTAATCTTCAAACTAATTATGACATCTAGCAACTAAATGTACTTCTAACAAATATGTTAAATATATATTTCATTTCATTCCATTCCATTTTATGGGTATTTCTAAATATAGGAATGAATTTATCGTTTTGATCTTTAATTATTTTCTATTCCATTATCTTCTATTTCGTATCATTCCTACATGACATGATGGAAGGAAATATTATATATTATATATATTTATGTATATATGTATGTATATATATTAAGGTGGGTGAGGTTTTCTTGACTATTTTTTATGTCTTCCATAAATTTTTATTACATTATTCTATTATTTTCCTTGGATAGGAGTATCTTACGGTCCTATCTCCTATTTTGATAGCAAGCTCCTTTAAATCTGAATTATTAATTTTATAATTAGTTTAGTAGTTTAAATTTAAAAAGATGTAAATCAATAATGGAATGAAAGGTTGTACCGGTTTTGTAAAAAATAAAGATGGGATTGTAGAAAAATTCTCCTTGGATTATATTCTTTAAAATCAATTAACTCTTCCCTCAAGTAGTAGGCTAATTCATCAAGGGTAAATAAGTAATTTGATTATTTTAACTCCCAACCACATTATACTTTCATCAACAAAAAAACTAACCTACTAACCTCACTAACCAACTATTCATTTTTCTCTCCCATATGTTTTCTAAACTACTTTCATCATTTAAAACAAAAAAAAAATAAAAATGAAGAAGAAGTACATTTTATTAAGTATATGCATCTCGAGTGTAAGATCCCACTAATATATCTATAATTTTAACACAACTTGCAAGCGAAAGGTTCATAAATAAATATAGTATATTAAAGATTTATCATGGTAGTAAAGGATTAAAAGAGACGCATGCATGAAAATATATTTCGAGAGTGAAACCTGGGCCATAAAACAGTCAAGGGACTGTGAATTCATGATATTGGAGTTCCATGATTGTGATACTTAGCAAAAACAAAGGAAGCAAAATGGAAATGTATCTGGTCCACTTCCAGACGACACCGAAACCTTCCTTTATTTAGGGACCTTTACAAACTTGAAATAATAGTACGAAATAATTATCAGCGTTATCCTGTATATGTTTTCTGTAATTTGAACTTGTTCAACTAGTGAAAATCCTAAAATGCATCTATTAAATCTATTTATAACCACATGCTTTTATCAATGAATTTCTTTTCTTTTTATTTTAGATTATTTTCCTTTCAATCCATTATGGGAAAGCTAGTTAAAAGAATAGAATACAAATATCTGCAACTAAAGTCGATTCGTTATTTGAACGTTTCCATATGCTCTACTAATGGAAATATACTAAAAATTAGTGAATATGTTTAATGCGTGTAATTCATTGCATCCAATTCAATGCATTAGTAGTAGACTTGCAACTGGTCAAAGTAATTTCACATTTCAGTCCAAAATTATACACGGGTTTGATGATCAACTTTTGAAGTCAAAAGCCTTATTAAGGATGTAAATGAATTAAATTATTTGTGAACTACTCAAAATTGATTTGATATTTACTTAAGTTTGACTTGAAAACAATCTAATTAGGTTTAAGTCAAACTACTCGAGTAACTAATCAAGTCAAGTTTAGGTTTTATGATGCTTAACTCAATTAGTTTGCAAGTCTAATCCGGCTCCAATGAAATATAAATATTAGTTGAGTCTAATTGTGTTTGAATAATAATATTGTAGAGGGCTAAATCTTATTATAGACCCAAACCCAATAATTAGATAAACTTTACTCTTTAGCTAAGGTGACAACGTTAAGAGAGTTAAGCCTATAGATTATTGAAATAATAAATAGAGATTTGATGTTGTAAGCCTGGAGTAAGACCTATTGGATTGATCTGTCCCATTTATCCTTTCTCAATTTAGCTCATCACTTTAAATAAGATCCTTGTTAGGCTTGAATCCATGGAAGGAGTCCATTTAAAGTCCATAAAAAGAATGGGCCAATAGTTATTGATCATCATCTCAATTCAATAGATGAGATTAATGACCAATACTTATAAGTACCTCACCTCCTCCCTCATTTGTGTCGGTTTTGTTTAATAATCAAGAGGGGTGTGAATTGATCGTTATAACTTTTAAATATTTTTTACAATTGAAAAATTTAAAGCCCTTAGATATTTAAAAACCCATAAAGTTGTTAATGCTAGACGGCTTCAAGTAATTGCAATGATAAAAATAAATAATTCAAAAAAATAAAAGTGAAGGGAGAAGAAGATCAATGAAATATTTTTATAGAGATTCCACTTTGTGCGTCAATCCTCTCTTCTAGCTACACTACTAGGGATTCAGTCAGTCACCAATCATTCCATTATATCAATAAATCAACTTTGAAAGATTATAATCACTTGATTACTAAGACTTCAACTATACTGCCTAGTCTGACTAGCTTCTACAAAAGTTAAATGTAGGTTATAGTAAATATAACTCGCTGTTGAAGTTACAAACAAATTCTCGATTAATAATACCATATCAATGAGGAAAATAAAATAAAACTCCTCTAAATTTTAGTTCAAATAAATGAACAATTGAAGTAGGAAATTTTTGTGCGCTTGTTAGAAGTCCTTGTACGTGATTGTTGCACTTCAATTTTATCTTCTCCTAAATATATATTTTGCTATCCAATGGATGAAATGAATTTGTTGTTGGAATTTAGATTAACGATGGAATTGATTTGAAATTGTCTTCTACACAATACTCTCTATAATCTTTAACTATCTCATCTTGTAGCTGTAATCTCTTAATATTTTGTCAATAGATAAACACAAGTTTGAATGAGGTTATTACTAAAATATCTCCTGAATCTTGCTAAGCTTGACACAATCTTATCCCTTTATACTTGGATATGCTTCGGCTAAACTTAAACTAAGAACTACTTTCTTAAATTTCGTCCATCTAATTTCCTAATTATTAAGTGATAAAATGATTGTAGATGTATTTGGTTGATTGTTATCCAAAAAAACTATAGAATTCCTCTTGTACTGTTTAAAAAATTGGTTTACAAGATGATTTATAGACTTTAATTTTGAATCCTTTAAATCCTTAATGATATTTTGTCAAACTTTAGTAGAATGAGTTAAACATATTACCCAAATATGTTTAACTAATGGAGCTAGGCCCTTAATTACTAATTAATCCAATTCAAATATCAGTAGAAATTTTCTAAACATAATAGGTTTAGGTCAGGTTTAACCTTCTACTTAATCTTCTACAACTTCTTTTGATGATCTTTATCAGTCATACCTTTTATTGAAACTTTTACAGCCCAAAGTTTCTACTCAAGCTTTTACTATACTTTTCTGCTACAAGTTATCCTCAAGCTTCTACTACGCTTTTTAGCTAACTGTTCTTTGGAAACTTCTATCAAAGCTTCTATAGACATTCTAAAGCCAATTTGCTTACATAGCTACCTTCTAATAAAGCTTCTATTAGCCTCTAATATTCCATTTTCTAAATTTTCAACCTTCTACACAAGTTTCTACAAATCATTGCTCCTTTAATATCTAGTCTTTTGAACCTTCAACTATACCTTCTATAAACATTTTAACCACTATTAGAACAACTTAATTCAAACATATTTATACATTTACCTATACACCTAATATACATGTTAGCATACTTTAAGTATGATAGGAATCAAACCCCTAGATTGATCATAAGAAGCTGAGCTAAAATACTTTAAGGGCTTGTACGGAAAATACTAACTCTAAACCATAGCCGAGACGGAGACTCCTATCCTAATCCGACCTCCTACTGACCTATTTATTAGATCCTTACATGCATTCAACATGCTCTTACCCAACGGCGAAGTCCTAATCCAGTAGATAGCTCAGAACCAGCCGGGCCAAGCTCCCGACCTAACCTACTAGTGTTTGACTTCAAGACAACTAATCTTTTTGCTACGCTGAATGGCTCCTGACTTGATCTAGATCATGTCAACCCTTAACTGTAACGCATTCCTGTTTCTGCTTATGTTGTATCATATTCCTGATGTTCAGCCTCCAAGCCACACGTGTCTTCTAACACAGTATTCTATAATGATTTTTTCTTTTCTATACTGAATATTCTTTATCTCTTTTAGCCCCTTCTAGTATGTCTTATGTAACCTAGTTTAGAATAGTCTTTTGTCTTTTCATACATGTAAAGTAACCCTAATGAATAGGTATATAAACCTCTACTTTCTTGTATACGAAATCATCTAAGTTTCAATACAAAATTATTCACTTTGAGCAATTTTAGTGTTCTCATTATCATTCAACTCTTATCTATTTTTTTTAGCAAGGAATAGTGGCGAGTGACCCTTCAATTCAGACTAGTGTATCATATCCGGTGGATTGTTGGTCGAGTAGGATCAGGTGGTGTGTCATATGCATTCGGTAACTGCCTGGACTTTGTTAGCTTTTTCTTGTTTCTTTTCGGTTTGCATCATTGTGGTGTCTCTCCGTGTATCCAACTTTGGAGACGCATCAGCTTCGCTGGTATTAGAGTACGGTTTTGCAAGAGAGTGTGTGAAGTTGCAGTGAAGTTTTTATTTGCTTTACTATTAGTAGTTGTTGTGTTCCTTTCATAACTATTACAATATGTTGGTGTGACAACAAGAGTGGTTTTATTGTTACTTAGTTTTACTTTGTTCTTCATTGCAAAAACAGAGCAAGTTTGTTTCTATCTTATTTGAGTGACTACCAAGTGTTGAAGTTGTTAGCCAGTTGTTGGTCCATTTGAGAAGTACCGTACTATGTTAGATTCAAGTATTTAAGGAGTTATTGGTGACCTAGGTAGTAGTGTTCAACCTGGTCATGGTTTTAATGATAGTGATATCTCAAGGTCTGTTGATGACAAACTTAACAGACTTACAAACCTTGTTGAGAGTTTAGTCGCCGCATTGCAAGTTAATAGGCAACAACCCCAAGGTGTACAGTAACAAAACCCCCAAGATGACGCCCCTGAGAGACACTATGGCCAAGTCAATCGAATTAATCACCCAATTCAACCTCCTTGAGCTAGAGGAGCTTCCAGATGAAGACTGGAGTCAGAGAAGATTGTGGAGGATGACGAGGAGTTGGATGTTGAAGGGTTTGGTGAAGAAGAAGTTAATTATTACCGAATACAGGGATGAAGACACCAAATCCCTTGAGGGCTAGACAATGTCAATGTGCAAATCCTGCCCTTTAGTGGAAGTGGAGATGCAGATGAATACTTGGAGTGGGAAGAGAAGGTTAAGAAAGTATTTGAGTGTTATGGATATGAGGATGCGGTCAAGGTCCAACTTGTTGCATTGGAGTTTACTGGGTATGCCATCATGTGGTAGAAGAATCTAAATGCAACCAAAGTAAGGACAAAAGACGAGGTGTTAGGACTTGGGATGAAATGAAAAGGCCGTTAAGAGGCAGATTTGTGCCTGAGACTTATTTACAAGATACGTTTGCAAAGTTACAAGAGCTTTGCTAAGGAAGCTGAACTATTGATGATTACGTAAGAGAGTTCCATATGTTAATGATCTGAATCGACATGGAAGAGCTAGAGGCCCGTACAATATTAAGGTTTATTTTTGGACTCAAGTATGAGATTCGCAATATCATGGAAGAACAGAGGTTTTGTAATTTGGAAGAGACCATCAAGATAGTGCAGAGGGTCAAAAAGTAGAGGAGAAATGTTCCGAGCTAACCTAGGCCAACATTCTCTTAAGCCCCGGTACTACACCGACCTATTCAAGCCGAGCTAAGGAAAAGAATGACCCTGACGATAACCGAGCAAGTCAGTATGGTCGAGTAAGACAGTTAGGCCAAGTTGAAGCTAGATTGCCCTCGGGAATGTATGAGAAGGAATAGACCTCTGGATGGAAGTCTAGTGAGATGAAATGCTTTAAATGCTTAGGCTTCGGACACATGACTACTGAGTGTTTGAATTGGTGTGTCATGGTGCTCCAAGGAGATGTAGTAGAGAGCACCGACAAGAGTGAGCTTGAGGAAGATGTTGGGAAGCTCGAGGTTGAAGAGGAAGAAGAGACCTATGTCTACGTCGACTAGGGAGAAGTCATGACCCTAGTCCTAAAATGGTCCTGAGTTCGTTGCCGAACTTTGAGGAAGACCAAAGAGAGAATCTGTTACATACCAAGTGTATTGTCAAAGACTAGCTGTGCATAATCATTGTGGATGGAGGAAGTTGTACTAATGTCATTGCACAGTCCTTTGTACAGAGGTTGGGTTTGCTGACCTTAAAGCATCCCCAACCCTATAAGCTACATTTACTTCATGATAAGGGTGCTTCGTATGTAACTGAACAAGTGACCATGCCATTTAGTGTTGGGAACGTATACAAAGACGAAGTAATGTACGATATCATCCTTATAGGAGCTTTACACATACTGCTTAAATGACCTTGGTTGTTCGACCGACTTTTACTCACGACGGGAATAAGAACACTTATGCCTTTGTCAAGGATGGAAGGAGGATAGTGTTATAACCCCTAACCCTGACCCAAGGAAATGAAGCCCATAATCAGCTTACCCGAGTTAGCAAGAAAAAGGCCCTAGTTATGAATCGTAGAGAGCTCCGATCTGTTGAGAAATCCGATGAATCGATGTTTCTATTGGTTAGGAGACTGATAGAGATGAGGAAGTTACAGAATGTTTTAGAAGAAATCCAAGGCTTGCTAAATGAGATTTCTAACCTGTTTTCGGAAGAACTGCCTAATGGACTGCCACCCATCCAAGGCATAGAGCATTGCATTGATCTATAACTAGGTGTCGCCTTACCGAACCGACTTGCATATAGGATGAACCTTGAGCAGGCTGCCGAACTGAAAAGACAAGTGGATGAACTCATTAAGTGAGGGTATGTGAAGGAGAGCATAACCCCTTATGTTGTATCAGTTTTACTTATTCCGAAGAAGGATGGTTTATGGTGCATGTACATCGATAACCGAGCAATCAACCGAATTACTATCAAGTATAGATACCTGATACCGAGGCTTAATGAAATGTTAGATGAGCTTCACAGACGAAGATATTTTCGAAGATCGACTTGCAAAGTGGTTACCACCAAATTCGCATGAGGCTGAGCGATGAATGGAAGACCGCCTTTAAGACTAGGTACGGGCTCTATGAATGGTTGGTTATGCCATTCGAACTTACTAATGCATCGAGTACATTCATGAGGTTAATGAACCATATGATGTGCTCTCTTCTTGGAAGATGTGTGGTCATATACTTTAATGAAATATTTGTGTATAGTGTCAACCTGAATAATTATGTTCAACATCTTCAAGAAGTATTTGGCATTTTACGAGCTGAGAAGTTGTATGGGAATGTAAAGAAATGCATGTTTTACTAGAACGAGGTGATGTTCCTAAGGTTTATAGTGTCAAGGGAAGAAATCTGAGTAGATGAAGAGAAGATCCGAGTTATTCTAGAATAGCTGATGGCAAAAAATGTCACTGAAGTTCGAAGTTCCCATAGCTTAGCTTCTTTTTATAGGTGATTCATTAAAGACTTTAGCATAATAGCCTCCCCCATTAACCAAGCTGACAAAGAAGAATGAAGGGTTTAGGTGGAACGATTAAGCTAAGCGAAGTTTCAAAGTAATCAAGGAGAAGCTCACCTCAACACCTGTCCTTTCATTACCAGATTTTGATAAGCCCTTTGAACTGGAGTGCGATGCATTGGAAGTTAGAATTGGTGTTGTCTTGATGCAAGAATGATGGCCTGTCGCTTACCACGGTGAGAAACTGAGCGGCTCAGCCCCTGAACTATTCAATGTACGAGAAGGAGATGTACTCCCTTTTTCGAGCTCTTACTATTTAGCAACATTATTTACTGCCGCAAGAGTTTGTTATTTATACAGACCATGAGTTTCTGAAGCATCTGGGGAGTTAGAATAAGCTTTCCAAGAGGCAAGCCAAGTGGTTGGAGTTCATAGAGAGTTTCTTGTACGTCATCCGGTATAAGAAGGGAAGTGCAAATGTGGTTGCCAATGCTTTGTCATGACGGCAAATCTTGCTGACCACTTTGTAGACAAAATTATTGGGATTCTCACTAATTACTGAATAGTATGCTCATGATTCTCACTTCAGCCCTATCATAGGACAGTGTAGGGACGGAATTGCTGTCAAGAGATATTATCTCTAGGATGACTATTTATTTAAGGACCGCAAGCTATGTATTTTAAACTGCTCCACACGTGAATTGTTGCTCCGAGAAGCTCACAGTAGTGGACTTTCAGGCCACTTTGGAGAGATCAAAATAGCTAATTTGTTAAAAGATAATTTTTACTAGCCAGGTTTGGCCAAAGATGTCCATAAGGTAGTTGGTTATTGTATAGTGTGTAAGCATGCTAAGGGGAAGAGAAAAGCCTATAGAAAGTATATGCCTCTACTAATGCCTACTTTACCATAAGCCGACCTTAGCATAGACTTTGTTCTAGGGTTGCTTCGGACATCAAGAGGGAAAGATTCTATTTTTATTATAGTGGACCGTTTCAGCAAGATGGCGCACTTCATTTTGTGCCATCGAACTAACAATGCTTTATATATTACTGATTTGTTTTTGTAGGAGGTTGTCTGACTACATAGAGTACTGAAGACTATTGTCTCAGATAGGGACATAAAATTTTTGAGCTATTTCTAGAAGACTCTTTGAAGGAGACTTGGGACTAAACTAGTGTTCAACTCCAATAGCCACCCTCAGATTGATGGCTAGACTGAAGTGGTGAACAGGACATTAGGTAATCTGCTTAGAGCTATTGTAGGGAAGAACTTAAGGGATTGGGATCTGTGCCTGCTAGTCATGGAGTTTGCCACAATTAAATTGTCCACAGTACTATAGGGAAGACCCTATTCAAGGTCGTCTATGGCCTTAATCCAATAGCAATTACTGAAGAAAGTCAATCTAGAGTCAATTGCGCTTGAGAATTACATGAATTGCACCAATCCATAACAGAGAAGAATGTCAAATTCAATTAGCGATAGCAAGAGATTGGCAGCCGAGGCTGCCAAACTATTTCCTTCTAGCCAGGAGACTTAGTATGGATTCACCTTAGCCGAGAGCGATTCCCATACTTAAGATGAAGCAAACTATCTCTTTGAGCTGATAGCCCATTTAAGGTCTTGAAGAAGATTAACCACAACACCTACCGGATCAAGTTGCTTAATGACTATGATGTCTCCTCACCTTCAATGTATCTGATCTGATTCCCCATCAAACAACAGAAGAAGAACCTATGAACGCCCCTAGAAGAACGAATAGAAACCGCTTCAAATTTGAGGACAAATCTTTTCGACCCCTAAGTAGATGATAGGAATCAACCCCTTGGACCAATCACAAGAACACGAGCTAGAGGACTTCAAGGGCTTGCATAGAAAATACTAACTCTAAGCCATAGCCGAGACGGAGACTCTTATCCCGATTTGACCTCTTGCTAACCTGTTTGTCAGATCCTCACATATATTCAAGATGCAGTAGCTATGGATACATATGTATTGAAGGACGGTATGAATGGAAATTTGGTTTTGTGGATTGCTGGCGTTAGTTGGAGTTTGGTTAGGCAAGGGAAGGATTAGATTTAGTGGATTGGTTAGTAAATGAATTGTATTCTAAAAAAAAAACCATCATCAACGTCGTTTGTCAATTTATAAACCCTAAAATTGAATCTTTCGTATCATTTTAAATATAGATTTGATTCCAACAAAACAAGATACGGAAGATTCGATAACGATTCTTTAAAGATTTGACTTAACTTTTACTATTAGAAACCCTATTTGGGCTTTCTATTTACCAAGCCTGATTCGATCCTATTTGATTTAGTCTAAAAGTTCACTTAATAAATTATAAACTTAATCTGGCCCAATATAATTTAGATAAAAATTCTATTTCAAATTGGACTAAGTTAAAATTATTTCAATAACGCCCAATTCTCTAATGACTTAAACTAATCATATACTGTTAATCGATTTGACATTAAACGATCTGACACAACTTGGTTTAACATGACTTGACTTAATATGATTCGAATCGTCTTGATTCGTTACGACGCAACTTTATATAATATGATACGACTTTATATGATATCACGGGACTCTATACGATACGATTCGACACAACTTTATATGATACAACGTAACTCTATCTTTTTTCATTTTCTCATTTTTTTCTTTTAATTTTTATTTATTATTTATTATATTTTTTTATTTATTTATTAACCTGGTTCAATTAATAAAAAATGGAAAAATGGAAAAAATAAGGTATGTACAACTGCCTCTCTTTGTAGGGAAGTTTGATTAGATATTCGTTACAATGACAAAAGAGATACTCATTTTTGCTAGACTTTACTTGGATAATCTGAAGATAATAGATCTCTTTGAGATTTCAAATGTTTTGGTCTAGTGGAAAATTTGAAAAAGATAGATCTCTTCAAGATTTCTCTTAGGTGTATGATTTGAAGAAGATAGATCTCTTCGAAATTTGTTTTAACTTGTGATCCAAAGATGATAGATCTCTTCGAAACTTTAAAAACTGATTTTACTTTGGTGATCCGAAAAGGATAGATCTCTTCAAGATTTTAAGCACTGGTTTTGTTTTGGTTTGGTTGATAATCTGAAAAGGAAAGATCTCTTCGAGATTGGTTTTGCTTTGGTTTTAATGACTAATCTAAAGATGATAGATCTCTTCAAGATTTAAAAAACTAATTTCAATTTGGGTAAACAATCCGAAAAGGATAGATCTCTTCAAGATTTCAAAAACTGGTTTCAATTTGGGTGAACAATCCGAAGAAGATAAATTTCTTTGAGATTCTTGAAAAACTTTGTTGAATAATCCGAAAAGAATAGATTTCTTCAAGATTTATTTTGGTTAATTTGAAGAGGATAGATCTCTTGAAGATTCTTTTGACTGATCTGAAGAGGATAGATCTCTTCGAGACTCGTTTTAACCAATTCTAAGAGAATAAATCTCTCTAAGATTTGTTTGGATAATCCAAAGAAGATAGATCTCTTCGAGATTCGTTTTAGTTTTAATGACTAATTTGAAGAGGATTGATCTCTTTTAGATTAAAAAAAAGAGAGCTAATTTTGGTTTGGTTAATCTGAAGAGGATAGATCTCTTTGAAATTCGTTTAAATAATCCAAATTGGCTTAATTCTCTTAAATATCTCTTTCAAGGACTATTAGGATTATTTCATATAGCAGCTACTTGGCATGGTTACATCGACTCCCGATATTTACTCATTCAATCAGTAGAATTTCACCAAAGGATTGTGCTTGCTTCCTCTTTCTTTTTTTCTTTTCTTTTCTTTTCTTTTCTTCTTCTTTTTCTTTTTTCTCTTTTTTGTTTTCTTCTTTTTTTTTTTTTCTCATTCAATAAAACCTTCCAAATTTTTTAGTCTTGTAACTGTACCAAGCTCATGCCTTGAATTTGCTTTTCTCGATACCAAGTTTCAATTTCCACTCTCCATGACTTCTAAACGATAAATCTCTTTTCGAAAGAAACAATATTAAATTATTAAAAATATTCAATTTCAATTTATTTGGTGATTTAGATTCATTGGTAAGGGTTTGGTGTTTAAGTGTATGAAGCTAAGAAACATGGCACACAAGGGTTTATTAGGAAAGTGTTTTATCAGTCGATGACCATTCGAATTTTAAAACATTTATGGATATCAACTTTAGTTATGAACGATGAAAGATTAACCACAAACAATTAAAGAAAAATTGAAATCTTTATTGAACTCAATTTTCATGGATAATACAACTTAACTGCATTTGAATTCACTAGTCCCCTTAATTTCAGGCCATCCATCTTTGTCAATACTAATGCGCCTCTTGATAATACTCTTTTCACTATATAAGGGCCTTCATAATTTAGAGCAAACTTGTCCTTAGGGTCTTTCGTATTTGGTAATACTTTCTTCAACACTAAGTCTCCTTCTTTGAAATATCTCAGGCGCACTATCTTGTTAAAAGCTTGGATCATCTTCTGTTGGTAACACTGACCATGACATATCACTACAAGTCTTCGCTCATCTAGGAGGTTCAAATGTTCCATCTGCTTCTTCACCCACTCTGCTTTATCGAGCTGAGTTTTTGCCAACATTCAGAACGAAGGTATTTCTACTTCCATTAGTAGTACTACTTCAGTTCCATACACCAATGAATATAGTGTTGCATCAATAAAGGTTCTGATTGAGGTCTTGTAAGCCATGAGAGCAAATGGAAACATCTCATGCCAATCTCTATGAGTGATCGCCTTTTTCTCAATTATTCTCTTGATGTTCTTATTAGCAACTTCAATTGCCCCATTCATTTGAGGTTGATATGGAGTCAAGTTTTTGTGATTGATCTTGAATTGGTTACACACTTCATCCATCAACTTATTGTTCAAATTTGTCTAATTGTCTATAATAATAGACTCGGGTGCATCGTATCTTGCAATAACATCTCTTTTCAGGAATTTCACTACCATTCCTTTAGTCATTGTAGCATACGATGCTGCTTCTACCTATTTGGTAAAATAGTCGATTGCGACTAGAATGAATCGATGCCTGTTTAAAGCTATTAGCGAAATTGGATCGATCATATCAATTCCCTACATCGAGAAAGGCCAAGGAACTGATAACACATGCAATTCTTGGGGAGGCGCATTGATTTTATACTGGTGACAGTGTGTGGTGCCTAATATAATTTGATTCCATTGCCATCCAAAAATATCCTATCCTCATGATCTTCCTAGCTAGCATATACCCATTTATGCGCGGACCACAGACTCCTTCATGCACTTCTTTCATCAATTTCTTGGATTCTTCTTCATCCACACACCTTAGCAATGTTGCATCTGGTGATCTCTTATACAATGTGACTCCACTTAACAAGAAATGAGTAGCTAATCTTCTTAAAGTTTTTCTATCTTTTCTATTAGCATCTTCAGGAAATTTCCCCATATGAAGTAACTTTTGCTACCATGATGCCAAGGTTTTTTTGATTCCTTCTCTTCAACTATAAAGCAAAAAGCTGGTTTTTCTTCTACCTCAATCTTCAAGGGTTGAATTTTTATCTCATTCATGATTTTCACCATTGACGCTAACGTGGTCAATGCATTGGCAACTTGATTCTGGATCCTGAAAATGTAAGTGAAAGAAATCTCTTGGAATTTTCAAATTAGCTTGCTTAAATGTTCATGATAAGATATCAATTTCTCGTCTTTTGTCTTATATTCTCCTAAGATCTGGAGAATCATAAGGGAAGAATCTTCGTATAATTTAAGCTTTTGTATTCCCATATCTAACGCCATTTTGAGCCTCAAAATGCAGGCTTCATATTCTGCTATGTTATTAGTATATGCAAATGTCAATCTCGCTGCCACAAGAAAATGGTTATCCTCAGGTGATACCAATACTGCTCCTATCCCACATTTAAATACGTTAGCTGCTCCATCAAAACACATCCTCCATCCCAATTTCTCATCATTCGATTCATTTACCATCATCACATTTTCATCAAGAAATTATGCTTTTGAACCATCATCACATTTTCATCAAGAAATTATGCTTTTAAACCATCATCCTCATCTTCTAATGGGTATTTTGCCAAGTGATTAGCCATTGCCTACCCCTTAATTGAACTCTGACTAATGTACTTGATATCAAACTAAGAGAGTAACATTTACCACTTCGATATTCTCTTAATTAACACCGGCTTTTCTACTAAATACCTCAACCGGTCATGTTTCGTCAACATCTCTATTGAGTAATAGAGAGTGTACTACCTGAGCTTATGCATCACTCACACTAAGGCACAACATGTTCTTTCCACCTTTGAGTATTTTTGTTCGCCTTCTATGAACTTCTTGCTTAAATAATGTATAGAATACTATTTTCTTCCCGTTTCATCTCTCTATCCTAGCATGCATCCCATCGATTTAAGAAGAATCGTTAAGTAAATAATCAATAGCCGTCCTGGTCTAGGGGTGACCAGTACGGGCGGATTCATAAGATACTCTTTGATTTCAGTGAATGCTTGCTCATACTCTTCATCCCATTCTATTGTTGCATTCTTCCTCAAAAGTTTAAATAATGGCTTGCATCTATTAGTTAGCTGTGATACAAATCAAGCAATATAATTCAATCTTCCCAATAGTCTTCAAACTTCTGTTACAATCTTTAGTGTCGGCATATTTACGATTGCCTTGACTTTATCTGGGTCCACTTTGATTCCTCTTCTACTAACTACAAAACCCAACAATTTGCCCGAGGTTACTCCAAAGGTGCACTTTTTAGGATTTAACTTCAGTTGAAACTTCCTCACTCGTTCGAATAGTTTATGCAAAATATCTATGGGATTTTCATCCTCCTTGGATTTGGTGATCATATCATTTACATAAACTTCGATTTCTTGATGCATTATGTCATGAAACAAGGCAACCACAGTGTGCCGATAAGTTGCTCCAGTGTTCTTCAACCCGTAAGGCATCACGTGATAACAAAATATTCCCCAGTAGTTGATATATTGTCAGTCTAGTCCGGGTCTTATCCCTGAGATTCATATTCTACAAGTACCAAGCTTGCCTCAGATTCCAAGCTACCTCCTTAATAGTGATGAGGAGACTGTCTAGATCAATCTCCGATTTAGAAATTTCAGCAATGATCATATTGATCGAATTTCCATGATTTGGCAGAGGGTTGTTACCTACATTGGGAGTGGGAGTTTGAATGAAATTCAATTGAACCAATTTTGCATCAATAAGATCCTGGATCTTATGTCCGAGTCTCCAACATTGGTCCATAGAATGCCATACTTGCCCCAAATGATAATCACAACAAAGCTTTGAGTTATAATCCCTCGATCTTTGTCCTTCCCTTGATATTTCAAATGTTAAAAGATTCTCTTTCCTTAGTCGTGCAAGAACTTGGCTCAAAGGAATGGGAATATGAGTAAACTGTCTTCTTTGTGGGCGGTTATTTTGATTCAGATTCAACGGGGGATTAGATCCTCTAGTAATGGCTATCGGGGTTGAAGGTCTAACAAGGTTGCCGATATTGACAACACTTACAGTAGTTTCTTTAGTTTTGTTGGAAAATCTTATGGGAGGTGTCTTCTTCTCAATTGCTTTAGGATTAAGAAGCCTTCCAGTAGCAATAGCTTCCTTAATTTGATACCCTGAGGTTACGATTTCTACAAAGTTGGAGGTAGAATGCCCAACCAGGTGTTGGTAATATGAGCTTTTAAGAGTGTTGATGAAAGCAAAAGTTAAGTCCTTTTCAGTTAAGGTTGGAGTCACCCTAGCTGCCATGCCCCTCCATCTATGAGCATATTCTTTAAAGTTTTCGTTGGCCTTCTTTTATAGATTATTCAGATCCCATATGGATAGGTACACTTCGATGTTGAACTTATATTAGTTATAGTAAGCTCATGCTAACTTATCCTAAGTATCGATCTCATTCAAATCCAGTTGGGCGTACCAAGTCAAGGTGGGCCCAGTCAAGCTATCTTGAAAAGTCTGAACTGTCACCTTATCATATTTCGTGTATTTTCCCGTTTTCCTAATGTACAACTAAGTGTGGAGCTTTGAGTAAACAATCCCATTATATTTCTCAAATTCGAGCACCTTAAATCTTTCTAAGAAGCAACCATCTTCATATGTTAGCAAGTTGATCATCCCCATTTGTAGGGTTTTCATCTTCTCAATCAACTTCTACATAAACTTTCTTTTCATCTCTTAATGTTTTTCCTAAATTTCTTTCCTCCATACCTCAACATGAGGAATCGATTCTTCATCTTCCAATTTAGGGGAGGGGTCATTTCTCATTCCGATTAGGATTGACTTGAGATCTTTGTCTATCATTAAGAATCCCAATAGCCCACGTGAGAGCCTAGATTTGTTCAACCATCTTGTTTATGTTTTCTTCTAAAGTTGCTATCTTTGGGTCAGACTTGATTTGACTGGTGTTTCCAGTACCCTGAATTAACATTTTGACCTTAAAACGAGTGAATATCGAGCTTCTAACTGAGTTTGCTTACTTGGATGCTATCTTCAAAATCGTACATGAAAACCTAAGTTTTAGATTTTTTGGTGAATTAAAGATTTGTTTGTTTATGTTTTTTTTTTTCTCTCTTTTTTTTGTGATTTTTTTTTGTTGTTCTATTGTGTGCCTCTTTTGTGTTTTTTTTTTCTTTTTATTTTTAAAAGTCAACTATCAAATAATAATAATAATGAGTAAGAAGCTGCGCAATCAATAAAAATTTTTATTTAATAAAGTTGCAAATTTATTAATGATAAGATCCAACTTATACAATAGACTAAAGGAAAAGAAAAGAAAAGAAAACCCCTAACTAATCTTTCTAAAAAAAAAAACTCAAATCCTATATCTATAAGAGTCGACGGATTTGGCTAAGATGGGCTTCATCACCTTCCCTTATAAGTCTTCGGACTATAACATCCCTTTCTCGAAACTTGCTCCTTAAGAATTGATTTTCCTCCAACAGTCTCTCATTTTCCAACTTTAACTCTTCAATGATTCTCTTACTTTCTTGGAACTGGGCTTCAACTCTGGTTCGTATAGTATTTCAATAGGCCTGCTCAGTAGGTGAAAGACGTGCTAGTTTTAACTCATGTTTGAATATGTCTGGAGCTTCATACCATATCTTTCCATTCTTCTCCAATTGATCATAGATGAATTGTTTGGTAGCTGGGTATTCTTCGACTTTGCCCTTTAAAGTTCCCACATTGACTATCTTCTTGACTTCTCTCTATTTCCATAACTTTATGAGTTTTACTAGTCGTTGAATTGGAGTAGCTATAGATAGATAAAGATCTTGATAATTCATCGTTATGACGTCCAAGGAGTCTTTGTAGGCTATCTCTTGAAGTGGACCCAGCTGTTTGGTGACACAGGTTAGGAAATATCCCGTACAACTCGTAATACCGATAAGGGGAACCCCTACATAGTTAGTGTATCCCAAAACGGCTTGAGTGTAGTGGCTCCATCTAGCTGTCTACATAAAGTCTACTGGTTACATTTTGCTAATGACTGATACCTATCCATTAAATTGAGCTTCATTTGGTACCTTGAGGTGACAGGAAAAGTCATCAATCAGTTTCACATTTTCAGTTAGGGACTCTTTGAGAAGATTCCCTCTATATCTCTGTGTGTGACTAAGAAACCATACGATAAGGATTGTAGGGTTAACTGTGAAATAACCATGCCCCTGCTTCTTTAGGTGGGTAAGTGTCCTGAACTGTTCTGTTAGCAACGCCAGTATATAAAGTCACTAGCTCGGTTACCCTATAATGGACTTGACCATATTTGATGGGAAATAGCACTATCCCAAACACTGCTACAATAAACGCATTGACCCTCTTCTTGGTGCACAATTCATATCCTCCACAAAAGATTTGATGATATCTCTGATAAGCATATGAGCTTGAAAACCACTCCACTAATATTAAGATACTGAGACATTTTTTGCCTTCTGAAGATAAGAATGGTGATAGGGTTGATTTCTTGACTCCTAACAATGTTATGAAAGCTTTTTTGGGCTAGACTTTGAGATCAGGGATAGTTATACTCGCTTTGAGAGGCAGATCACTTAGTAGCTGCAAATACTCTTTTATAGTGGGCATCAACACGTGTGGGTTGAAATTGAAAGCTATAGATTCTGGATCTTAGTAATGGATATGGGCTTGAATTAAAAGCCAGTAGAGCTAGACTTACATGAGGGATATGATTGGCCTGATCATCCTGTGAATGTGGTCTTACTTAGCAAGTGGAAGTTGGTTTAACCAATCTCTCAAGATAGCCTCAGGGAAGGAATACTCGTCCAATTGGACTTTTGTAAACATCTCATTTTTGTTATTTTTCATTTTTATTTTAGTTGAGCCAAGTTAATAAAAAAATAAATAAATATAACAAAAAATAATAAAAAATAAAAAGAGAGTCGTGTCGTATCGTATCGTATCATATTGTATCGAGTCAAGTTGTATCAAATCGAATCGTTTCGAGTCAAGTTGTAATATGTCGAATTGAATCATGATAAGTCGAGTCGAGTCGAATCGAGTCGTATCGAGTCGAGTCAAATTAAATCGAATTAAATCACGTTAGGTCATTAAAGATCGAATTGGATAACAATGTGTGATTAATTTAATAAATTTTAAGTCATTGGAGAACTGGACTTTATTAAAATAATTTTTAGTCTAGTTCGATATAAAATAGATTTTTTATCTAAATTATAATGGGCTAGATTAAATTTATAATTTATTAAGCGGACTATTGGCCTAAATCAAATTGGATCGGATCGGATCGGATCGGACTTGATAAATAGAAAGCCCAAATAAGATTTCTAAAAACTAAGTCAATTCTGTACCATATCTTTCGTTTGTTAAAGATCAAATCTATAATTAAAATATACGAAAAATCCAATTATTGGCTTATAAATAAGGAATTTATCAGTAAAGTTAGGAGGTTTTTTATTTTTTAACAACATCTACTTCAATCCCCATAATGAAATCCAATTTTCAGACGCCACCAAAGTCAAGCAACGTCCCCTAACCTTCCAACAATTCACAAGCCACGTCCATACATGATTTAATGCTAACACCAACTTCAATTCTTAACGTCCATATATGATTTAATGCTAACACCAACTTCAATTCTTACCCCAATCCACGATCCAGACATCCAACAATCAACAATTTCTAGCACCAACACTTGTTGGTCCATGCCGCCTCACCAATCCCCTGAACATGAACTCTTAAAGTTCCTCAATTGCCTGACCGAGCCCCACACTCCGATCCTTATGCCCCACGCACATGATGCTGCTGTTCGAATTTCAATTTCCAAATCAGTCGATAGCCACATGCCAAACACATCCTCAATTTTGCGTACATTGAAGTCTGATTCCTTGACTAAAGCCAATACAAGACAAACTCCACAGTCAATTCACAACAGTTGAAGTCCACTACTCCTGACGCAATCCACAGTCCCTACCACGTCCTACACCGAAGCCGCATACACATTCTCTTAGCCATGCCACAATTCACACATCGATTCCATACATGACCGCATTCACAATACGATCAACATACAGATCAGCTTGACGACAACACAACATTGATCCGAACTGCACCGCATACCCAATCAAGTCCATAGCTGTATGCGTACGAGTCACTTTACGACCATACATGACTCAATTCGATAAAAATTATTTATGTTATTTATTTTATTTTAGTAGTTAATTTGATTATTTTTATTAATTTATTTTTGTTTTAAGTGCAAGTTTTTTTTATTTATTTTCATATTGCATGATTTATTTAGATAATTCTAATTTTTAAGAAAATTTAGTTAAATTACATTTTTAGTAAAATTGTGTGTTTTTTTTTTAAAATAAACATATCTAGAGTATATCGAATGATTGAGATTTAAAAAAGATACGTATTTAGATCATATCTTCAATGTATCTTATGGTTGAGATTTAAAAGAGATACGTATAAAGATATGTATCTAGATAGTATCTTCAACGTATTTTGTGGTTAAGATTTAAAAAAAATATGTATGAGATATATGTTTAGATCGTATCTTCAACGTATCTTATAGTTGAGAATTAGAAAAGATATGTATCTAGTTTGTATCTTCAACGTATCATATGATTAAGATTTAAAAGAGATATACATATCTAGATCGTACTTAGTAGATATTACAGTTAGGATTTTAAAAAGATATTTTTTGATACATAGTATTTTTAAAAAATAAAAATCGTAATTGGGGTTTTCAAAAAGATAAAGTTAGTTAGGATTTTCTTTAATTCGAGTAAATTAGATTTTTTAGGTTTTTTTTAAAAAAAATAATAAATTGATAAATAAATGTAAACCTAGCTTGGTTTTTAAAATAAAAAGAATCTACCTACTAAATATATTATAAAAAGAAAACTATGGTTGATTTGATTATGATTAATAGGTACGTAGGCACCTTTGGGACAACCATATTAAAAAAAAAAACTTTTTTTTTCCTTTTTTCTTAAAAAATTCGTAATAAAAAATAATAAAAAAATCACTTAAGGTATCTTTTGCTTATCTGTACATTTTTTTAGTAGTTTTAGGAAATTATATAAAAATAAAAGCCTATCAATTTTTATTTAGTTTTTATATGATGATTTAATCTTAATAAGTTATCCCCCAAATCTAGTTTTCTCTGGTTTGATTTTTTTAAAAATCAATTTTTTAAAATATCTGTAAACTAGTAGCCAAATTAGGGTTTTTTCCATTCGAAAACCCTAATTTTATTTTTTACTAGTTTAGCTAGTTGGCGACTCCAATTTTTAAATTTTTTTTAAAAAATATTTTCTTAATTTAATATTAAGTAATCTGTATTAAGCGGGTTGGAGTTAATATAGGTTAAATTAAGGAAACTAAAATAGTGCTTGACAACTTCATGGACAGGCTCTGAATTAACACTACCTTGACTTTTCATATCTATATTACAAAAAATATAAATAAAATGAAATGTAGCGACTATTTACAATGAGATCACTAAATTCAGAATAAAGTTAGATATGATATTAATAATTTTATAGTTTTTTAAAAAAAATTTATTAGAAATTGCACAGCCTTTCACTCACTAGGGAAAAATAAAAATAAAACACATATAATATAGGAAATAGAATATTCACAAAGAAACAAGCATAATCAAATATATAAAAATGCAATATGTTACACACGCATGCAATGCAATAGGGGTCGATAATTAATAAATTATAAGAAATACAATGAATCTATAGTCGGGAAATACCCTTATATATAAATAGGTTTGAAATAGGATTTTTTTTTTTTTTAAGGAAAATGAAGTTTGTGAATACTTATAATTAAGGGTTACTAGTTTTTTTTTTTTTAATTTTCCCCTTTTTTGAAGAATAAGATTGAGTTAACTGCAGATTGATTGGATTTTTCTGATAATTTAAGAAAAACTACCCCTTTTTAAAAAAAGATGATGCAAGAGGGTAGATTTACAGGTCTTAGGCTTTATAACTCTAAGACTTTCTAAGGAGAAGCCTAGTAAGCTATATTAAAGCTTGAGTGTGCTCGTCTATCACCGCTAACCGAAGGTAAAGACCCCAGCAACAAGAGGGTTACACAATAGCGGCCCGTCATAAGTTTCTGAAGTGGCTTAGGTCTGACCACGTCTAAACACACAAATGATTATCGAAAATAAAAAGAATCCCCCCTTAATTCCCTAAGAAGGCCCATTAAGCTGGGCTTTTTTTTTTTCCTTAGGGCTTACATTGCTAAAAAAAAAAAATTAGTAAAACTATAATACAATTAAAGAAAACTAATACAAAAGCTCATCAACAATTCTTAATTTTCACATGGTTAGCCCACCAAGCTTCTTCAATGGAGTTGCTAATTCTGTCGATTCCTATTTTGATTTTCTTAATTTAACTTATATCAAGTTTAGCTTGGTTAATATAAATTACTCGATATTAAACAAATGAAATATTTTTCTAAAAAAACATTTAAAAATTAGAGTTGCTAACCAGTTTAATTGGTAAAAAAAAAAAATGAAATTAAGATTTTCGAGTTGAAAAACCCTAATTTGGCCATTAGTTTATGAATATTCTAAAACTTGATTTTTAGAAAATTAAATTAAAGAAAACTAAGTTTAAGGATTAATCTATTAAGATTAAGTCACCATGTAAAAACTAAAGAAAAATTGATTGGCTTTTATTTTTTATAATTTTTCTAAAAATACTATATACCTAAACTTATAAAACGTAACTAAAAATGAATTTTAATTTTATTTTTATTACGAATTTTTAAGAAAAAGGGGAAATTTTTTTTTTTATATTTTAAGTGGTTGCCCTGAAGGTCTCTACGTACCCGCTAGTCGGGATTAAATCAGCCATAGTTCTCCTTTTATAAAATATTTAGTGGGTGAATTATTTTTATTTTGAAAATCAAGTCAGGTTTATATTTATTTATCAATTTATTTTAAAAAAAATCTAAGAAATCTAATTTTCATGAATATGAGAAAATCCTAACTAACTAAATCTTTTTTTTTTTTTTAAAAACTCCATCTAAAAAATTTTATTTTACTTTTTAAAAAAAAAAACACTATGTGTCAAAAATATATTTTTTAAATCCTAATTGTAAGATCCACTAAGTTCTACTCTAGATATGTATCGTTTCCAAATCCCCAACTATTAGATACATATGTTGTTACATATCTTTTTTAAATCTTTACCATTAGATATGTATTTTGATACGTATCTTTTCTAAACTTTAACTACTAGATACGTATAAAAAAACAATACGCAATTTCTTAATTAACTAAATTCACTAATAAATTTAATTTATCTAAAAAAAATCCAACAATAGAAACAATAAAAATAATAATAAACCTGCACTAAAAGAAAATTAATTAGTAAAGATTATTAAATTAACTAAATAAAATAAAATAGAATAAAACAATTTTACCTAAATGAATTGAGTCATGGGTGTTGATCGTAGATTGTGCTTGTCTACGAAATTGGATGATTAGATGTTGGACTTCTGGATTCAATTTGTGGAATTTAGCTTTGGATCACATCGTAGAATTGGCGTTGGATTTGGATTATCTCCTAATTTCGTCTTGGAATTGGAATTGTAGAATTGGAACGGAGCGTTAGGGAATTCGTCTTTGAATTGTTGACGTTGGCTTGAAACCAATTGTATGTGCAATTTGATTGTAGCATTGTGGGATTTGGATGGGCAGCTGATGCTATTTCCGCACGTGTCAAGAGCTATCCAACGTGAATATTTGGCTTGGTGGACGTCGAGATGTAAAGCTCTTTGACCTGGGCTTATGCATTGATAGTTGGTGTGTATACAATGCAAATTTAGGGACGTTTGAGCTCTTAAAAGAGTAGAAAATATTAAGGTATAGATTTTGAGCTTTGTTAAGGTTAGTAGTATCGACAAATATCTAGACTAGAAAGAGAAGATAAAAAAGATATTTGATTGTTAGGATTTCGAAGAAGTGGTGAGGATCCACTTAGTAGCCCTAGAATTTTCTACTTATTTGGCAATGTGGTGTAACAAAGTGCAAATCGCATGTCGATAGGCCTATCATAAGATCAAAACTCGAAAATAGGTTTTCTCCTAAGTACTATGAACTAGATACCTTCAAGTACCTCTAAGAACTTAAGCAATGTGGCAATAGTGTGGATAACTATGTTTAGGAATTCTAGCTATTGATAATCCATTGTGATATAGAAGAACCTAAGGTTGAAACCATTTCGAAGTTCATTTTCACCTAAGATACAAGAATGGGAATGTAATGGAAGCACAAGAGATTGGCACCTCAGATGAAGCCATCTAAATGGTAAAGAGAGTGGAAAGAAAATGATACAATCAATTGAGTCAAACTCTAATTGGATAATTTGTTCCTTAAGGTTGACCTAATGCTAGTTGACCTCTGTGTAATTCTAATATAAACTGATGTGGTCCGACCCTTAGCCAACTTGATGATAGTAGAGCAAAGGCCAAGACCAAAGAGTTTGAAGTGAAGAAGGATATGGGTCAAAGTTTCGGAAGGACGACCCAAGAATTCAAGTGTTTTAAATGTCTTAGTTTTGAGCACATAGCTAACTAATGTCTGAATGGATAAGTCATGACCATCAAGGGTCAAGAACCATAGTTCAAGGTAGAAAGTGCTAGTAAAGATGAAGAAGAAGTCTAGGTAAAACATTAGTTAGATGGATTCCAAGAAGACCTTAATGCTTAAGTTTGACCTAAGCACATACAGTATTTGAATACAGTTATCTAAAGAGTACTTAATACTACCATAATAAAAAAGAATGAGCAATGGGAGAACCTCTTCTACATAAACTATAGAGTGAAATTGATAGTAATTTACTCCCAAGACCCATAACTTGAAGTTGAGCGAGAGGACTCCAAGGCTTAACTTAACATGTCCTAGCTTGAGAACCACTTAAGGATGAAGATTCTCCTCATGATTGAAGTCTACTACACTTTGTCCAACCTAAATACTAGACATTGGTCATGGCTAAGATCACTGTTGAGCTCTTTTAAGAGAGCATGGCAAAGCCTAAAAAGTCAGATGACTTGACTTTGAAAAAACCTACCTAGGTGCCAAGCAAGTCTAGCACCAAGCTTTCCTACCAATCCTCCTAACCTAATCTACATTAAGTGGACTAATCTAATCTGCACCTTCTCATTGCTTCCGAGCTGATCCAACTAATTGCTAAGCTTATTTGAGGACCCGAGCTTCCTTATCAGTAAAGACCAACCGAGCATACAAACCCCTATTTTTGTCAAAGCTTCCAATCGGGAAGCTTCATATGTCTACAGTGAATGATAAAATGATGATGACCTCTTAATAGATTCTTTGTTCCTTTGTCCATTTTATCCTTTTAGCTATTGACTTGTTGAAAGTGAGAGTGTAAACTGATAAGTGTATCAGGTCATGGAAGTAATACAAACAATGAGTCAATATCATATTCCTTAAAGAGTTAAGTGTTAAGTGCTAAGTGCTAAATGCTAAATTACTTAAGTTTTTCCATAAGCTAAGTTATCGATAATTAAATTAAAAGTGAGTGAAAACTAAATAACAAAAGAAACACTAAACCAAATGTCTTAGCTACATTATGATGGTCCTCAATCTAGGAGATAAAAACGATCAAACTGGGATTCATAAATCTATTCTTATTTGAATCGATGTGATGCCTTAAATTGATATTCAAAATTGGCTAAACGGGATTTAAATCAACTCACTAGATCTCTCCTACCTCCCAAAGTAGTAGAATTTTAATTATAGTATAAATTTACTCGCCAAGGCGATTTATCTATAAGTATTAAGTAAATAATGGTCTGCTCACACCGAAATCACTACTCTAATTAGAAATATGAACTGAGTACGTCCTCATGACCCGAACCATATTTCCAATTGTATTAAGTGCATGAGTTCATGAATTTAATTAAAACCTGCGTATCTTTATAATGAGTCTTTTCAAAAAATTCAAACTATATTCGTTACAAGTTATCAAAACCCTCCTAAGTATATCCTATAATTCTATTTAACTAAAAAGTGATGGCTAAACATTAAATAACTAGACGATAAACATAATAACAAAATACTCAAATACTCAATATTGATATCGGAATAAATCATAAATTACATTAATCTATTAAATTCATCAATGTAAAACCCAATATATTAACATAATATTATATCACAAAACCCAAATGGTTTAAGACATATAACAATTGAAAATAACAAATAAAAGAAAACACCTTAATTGGTATAGTCAAATTCGAAACTCAATACAAAAATTGATATATCTTGAGACATTTAAACATTGTGAAAATCTTTTAATAAGTTAGAACAAAAGGAATTAGTATCCTAAAACTAAATAAAACATATTGAAATTAATAAAGTAAAACAAATCTAAAATTTTTGTTATTAACTATACTAGCAAAATGAGAAACTCTAGCCACTGTTCTATATCTCTAAAAGCTGCTGTTATTTTTCCTTGCTACCATTTTCTTTTCGACTCAGCTACTCTTCCCCATGCTATTCTATTCTGTTTTCAACTATTTATCTCAATTCGACTGCTGTCTCGCCTTGCCTCACGTGGATTTGGACCGTGCTTTTGACAAAATTTGTGGGCCCCTCTGCAAATCTAAGTGACGTGGGCTTTTTTTACTTCATAAATAATCTTTTTCCATCCTTCGTAATATTCTCTTCTTTCCCATCGTACAATTTTTTTTCTCACAACTAAATGGGCTATTGACCTAAATAAATAATGGGCCTTTAGTCAACAAATACAGTCTACCGTAGCCGTTTCCCTCCGTGTCAAAGTGTTGCAGTGCATTTGGAACTTGAATGCCGTGGTTGTTGTTAGAACTTGTTGATTCGGTTGGAAATTGCTCGGTTGTGAATTGTTAGAGCGCAAAGCATGGTGTGCTGATGCGAGCTGGAGTTCAACTGGAGCTCGTCCTTGTAGCACGGAGTTGCCGTTGAAGAGATTAGGTCAGCAGCTAAACGATAGCTCGCGCGGTTACAGTTCGGATAAGAAGCTGTCGGTTGCTGCTCTGGAGTTGGATTCGTGGCTTACTGTGAGTTGTTCGGTGGTTGCTGCTGTCTTGACTACTACCAATTAGAGCCATAGCTTGCAATAAAAACAATTAAAAATGGAACTCCACAAGCATAACTCAATATAGAAATGGAATGCAAATTTTTCTTCCCTGAATTTATTTGAAGGCTCAGTTTGACTAGTTGTTGAATTCTTCAATTGGTTGCGTGGAGTTGCTGCTCTCAGTCTTTGCTTTGTTCATTGTAGCTGCTATTTAAAGATGCCATTTAAGAAGTTGCTGTGGTTGCCGTTGATATCTCAAGTGAGCTCTTCATGTTGCTGTTGTTGAGCTCTTGGCCTGAAGTGCTTCAATTGATGCTCATTGGAGTGTTTGGGTCTGCTATTGCGTGTTCCAGGAGATACTCTCGGCTTTGTAGCTGCTGAAACTTGCTTGGATATTGCTCGAACTGCTGCAATTTATTTTTAACAGAGCTGCTATTGTTTCATAAATGGCAGCTCAGTTTTGCTTGTTTTGCTTGCAGCTGCTACTTGGGAAGAGAACACAGTATCTCGCTTGACATTGGTTCCATTAGTCATTTAGGAAGCTGCTCGGTTATGCCATGGTTCAGTTCTCAACGTGCTGCTACTGTAAATTGCTCTGTTTCAGCTTAAGATGAGGCTAGGTTGCTCAAATTGGTTATGGCTGTTGTATGGACTTGCATGACTTGCGGAGCTGAATGTACTGATGCTGCTTAGATTCCATAAGTTGTTGAAATTCAGCTACTGTTTTGGATGGATGCTCGATTGGTTCTCGGCCTGCCGCATGCTTGGTGGCTCTCGGTTGGAGTTCAACTTGATTTGGTCATCACAAGCTGCTCATTTGCTACTTGAAACATCACTTGTAGGTTGGTGCACTTGGTTGGCTTGTGTCGACTACCCTGCTATTGTGCTCAAGTTGTTCTCAGTTCAACTTGCTATTTATGTGTGTAGCTATCTTGCTTGGATCCATCAGGACTTCCATCTAATGATTACTTCTTGGCATTTATTAGTTGAGTTGTACTGCACAGATTTGTGGAGCACCATCTGGGTGCTTTTCTTCTGGTCCAGCTGATTTTTCCAGCATGAGCTGCTCGTTTCTGTCACGAAAAGGAAATTAACTCCAACTATAGTGATGATTAAGCTTGAAGCTTGCTGTTCTGCTTTGGTCAAGAATAGAAATTGCGAGATGGGGTGCTCTGTTTAGCTCTTTATTTGCAAATCAGCTTCACAATTAGCTCCAAAGAGATGTGCCTGCTGATACAACCATGGTCTCAATTGGTATTCTGGTTTGCTGTTGTCCTAGGTTGGGAACTCAGCTGTGAGCTGCTGTTGTTATTCAATTGTAGCTTGTATTTGGTTCAGGAAGCTTTGCATCAGCTTAGTTAGTTGCAGCTCTCAACTGGATATCTTGGAGAAGTGAACAACAATTGGTTGGCACTTGGAAAGGCACAGATTAGTTGCAAAATCTTCGAACAATCACCTGCTATATCGAATTGTGTACGCCAAGTGAAGTCTTCATGTTTGCTGTAAACGCAAGTCATGTGGACTTCTTTGTTGATGTGCTAAGAACTGCTACTAAAAGTGAGAAATGAAGCTTCAAAATGTCTGCAGCTGTGGAGGCTTCATGTTTGCACTGTTTGTTGTTGAAATGCTCGGAAGTAATGGATCAAACTACATTACCATTTCAAACCATAGTTGGCTAAGTCATGTCATTCCAGTAGTCTAATTTCACTCTCCACTCAAAGGCAATCCAAAACCAGATAATATAAAAAGAAAGGCACTTGAAAAGATGACAATGCTAAACTTTGAAAACATGAAATTGTAATGAAGTTTCCATTCCAAAAGTGGGTTATATTTGAAATCAAAACTAGTAAAGTATATAAACTGCTTAAGCTCCATTTTTTATCATTTAGTTGAGATTTTTGAATAATTGGCTCAAAACATATATTTATAAATTTTTAAGCATATTTTGCAATAAATGTGCTAATACATGCATGAATGTGTACCATTTTGGTAGATATAAATGTGTAATTTTACACATTTATCAGCTATGTACTAAGAATCCCCATGCAACTAACATTACAATTTACCCCTTTTAGTCATTTTCTCTTTCTTGTAAATCCTTGTAGCTAGGTATTAACAACCATTCTTGTAATTAGATGTACTAAGTTGAATGTCAATTTTTCAAAATCCTTCTCTTTCATTTTTGAGAGCATCTTCTTGAAATCCTACTCTTATCTAGCTTCTTTAGCAAGAGCTAGTGGCAAGTAACCTTAATGATTGTCTTATGTGTTATATCAAAAGCTCATTAGGCCATGTAGATCAATTGGAGCATCATATCCTCTCAATTGCACTCAATTTTGCTAACTTTTCTTTCTTTTAGGTTCTTACTTGGTGCGCTCTCGTATGTTTGACTTAAAGATACATTAGAAAGGCAACTTGTGTGCTTTGATTATTATGGGAGAAGTTGCACAAATGTTGTCGTCCACTGGGTGGTAGATGCCTTGAAATTGCTAACCTCTTCTCATCCCCGACCATATAAGATCCATTAGCTAAATGAGAATAGAGGAGTCCAAGTCACCAAGAAAGTGCAAGTGTCAATGTTTATTGGGGAAATTTGTAAGGATGAAGTATTACATGACATCTTGCCTATATGTGCTTTGCACATATTACTTAGCTGACTTTGGCTCTTTGATTTGAGGGTGCTCTACAATAGGTACTACAATACTTATATGTTCCAAAAGGATGGCAAGAAGGTTGTGCTCACCTAAATGAGCCTGAAAGAAGTCTAAGAAGCTTAAGCACAAATTTCTAGAACCTTTAGGAAGAAGTCCATAGTATCTAGAGCTGAGTTTTATAAGGTGGTTAAGTTAGAACAATACATTTTTTTTATTGGTAAGAAGGGTATTAGAGTTAAAGGGAATTAGGACATTATTTATTGAGGTCCAAGCACTCCTTGAAGAGTTTGTTCACCTGTTCCTCGAAGAGTTATCAAGAGGATTGCCTCCTAGGAGAGGAATCGAACACTATATGACCTTTAGCTAAGAACTTCACTTCTTAACCAACCTACCATAGGCTTAATCCTAAGCAGGCAGTTAGGTTTA
Source organism: Lumnitzera littorea (assembly GCA_024138015.1). NCBI lineage: Eukaryota > Viridiplantae > Streptophyta > Magnoliopsida > Myrtales > Combretaceae > Lumnitzera > Lumnitzera littorea. The sequence continues at coordinate 86,802,056 of JAMXBB010000008.1, read as the reverse complement.
AGAAGCAAGTTGATGAGCTGATTGACTGTAAATATGTTCATAAGAGTATTAGTCCATGTGTTGTACCTGCTATCCTAGTTCTCTAGAAGGATGAGTCTTGGCAAATGTATATCGACAGCTAATCTATTAACAAAATCACTATCAGGCATCAATAACTAATACCTCAATTTGATAATATGTCAAACAAGCTCTATGGTGCATGAATCTTTTCGAAGATTGATATGAAGAGTTGCTATCATCGATCCGTTTGAGTCCAGGAGATGAATGGAAGATGGCTTTTAAGACGGATGATAGTCTCTATGAATGATTGATCATGCCATTTAGACATACAAATACACCAAGTACCTTTATGTGATGAATCATGTATTGAGGATGTTGATTTGTGAGTGCATTGAAGTTACTTTGATGACATTCTCGTATATGCTACCAACCTTCCTTACCATGTTGAGCACTAAAGAGTAGTCTTTATGTAATGCCCTAGAACTTAGGAATTACATCCTCCCTTGTTTCCCTATGATTTACTGACACTTCGGGCATCTAGATTCAACCAACTGACATCGCTACATACTTCATCAATCACTAGTCACCTGTGATAACTCCGATAAAATATTTCAAGGATGTCTTAAACATCCTTAATTCACCAATAATTACATAAAAATCAACCCTTGAAATTATTTAATTCATTGAAAATAAAGTTAATTCATAATTTAACTATACAAGTTTTACGTTTCAAATAGCCAAAACTCAAAACTCAATGTCTCATGTTTACCAAATATTGAAAATTAACAAATTGTAAAGGACTTTAATATGAGAAGTCTCAAGTAACTTCTTATGATCCAAGTAACAACATAAAAGTAAATAATAAGCTGGCTAACAACAAGGTCTAACAAAACTCTCATTCCTATAACAACTACACTGAGCCATCTCCATAGTTAAAATAATCATAGTAATTAGCATCCTTACCAAAATAGTCGTACTCACTATAATAATCCTCGTAGTCCTCGTAACTTAATCTTACATCTAAAAATAAGAATCCCTAAAGAGGTGAGGAAAGCTTAGTTTAAGGTGTCAAACACATATGCATATTCACGCAGTGATGCACAAACACATATACATTAACTGCTTCAATATTACTACATGCAACAACTGTAATTTATTATCTTTGTTTAGTTTGTTAAATAATACAGTTCTAGTGTCTTGGAACTTAGAGTAACTTATAACTCAGGCATACAATATATATATAAGTATTGGTATTGGGTTCTCCCTAATATCTTAGGAACTAAGGAACACCTAATCTACCTAAGTCATTTGAAAGTGAGGTTACAATTAGGATACCATTACAATAAGATCATTAGAGTGCCACCCTAAGATTTAGTCCTCCCAATCTCTTGGGCTCAATTAAGTACATGCAATGTACTTTATTAAGGCCAAATATTTATTAAGTTCATTAACAATTACTAGTCTTACACACACAAGCAACGTACAAACCCTGTACTTGATTGAAGTGTTTGCTCAAAATCTGAAATAAGTGCCTCACAGCCTATTTACAAAGAATAAAACATGTACTTAGTTTCTAAACTCTTCTAATTACACTTTCTAACACAACAAATCAACCATCTCATACTATCTTTTTTTATCTCTTAAGGAACCTAGAATCGCTAAGAGGTTGGATTGATTTAAGATACAATTAGAATGTTGATTCACATTTAGAAATGTTTTAGGATAGGAAAACATGGTTGGAAAACATTGAACAACTAAGAGAAACGTTGTTGTGCGTAATAGGAATCATAGTGTCTGGATGCTACTTCAAGTGGTGTCTAAACGCCATGGTTGAAAGGGAGTAATTTACCTTTAGCATCCAGACGCTAAGGGGGATGGCATCCGAACATTAGGTTGCACTTTACAAATTTTGGCAGACTGCAGCGATGTTTTATCACCAAATTTTCATCCCATTACCGTCAATCTCAAAACTCATCATTCTATAATGTTTTTCAGTCAAAACCTAACCCCTACATAACTCAAAACATCCACTAAACTCAGATCTATAAGCATAACTCACCCTAAACTCAAGGATTCATCCATATTTTCAAAGGAATAACAACATACATAGAGTCATAGTTAGAAATCTTACCTTTAGGATCCTAAAGCCTTGCTTCCACTACCTAAGATCCACTGTGAACTCCTTAAAAAAATACCTTAATTTTGTTTTTCACAATACCCTATCGACAAAAATGAAATCCTTAAGAAATTCAACCAAGTACCCATTGAGAATCGATCTGCACAATCTTACCTTAAGGTCTTCCGACTTAAACTCCATTGCACCACTCAAGATCCACTGTAAGACTCCCTAAAAGTCTTCTCAAATTCGTTTTGGTTGCTACCATATGAGGAAAAAGGAGTTTTCATTGAGAACCACTAATATTTTACAATAAAAAGGCATTCCTTAGCCTTACCTTGATTTTTCCCATTCCAATCTTGTTAGTTCTCGATGTTTTCATGTCTTTGCTTCACAGTTTATGTGAAACCCTAGGCTATAGAGTTGCACATGCAGAAGAGGAACGAAAAAGTGTTTTAGTGAATGTCTAATGGCCTTATGTACTTAAGATTCGTGACCAATTCCTATGCCCAAGCTACCCTAGCTTGTTGTTACAATTCCCAACCATGTCCTTAGCTTATAATACCATTTATTACTCTTTTTCTTTTTATTTTTATATTTCACTTTTCTCTTTATTTCGGGTTTTACAACTCTCCTTCCCTTACAAAAACTTTTGTCCTCAAAAGTTGAGAGTTTACATACCTTACTCTTAAAACAACTTTAGGTACTTCTTTCTCACTTCTTCTTCTAACTCCTAAGTTGCTTCCTTTTCTGAACGACCTGCCTACTAAACTTTAACATAGGGTATTCACTCGCTTCTTAGTTCTTTATGGGCCACTCTACAGTAGACAAGTTTGGTTGTAACTTTAGGGTCTTTAAGTCCACTACTTGTATTCGATGCTATTCTATCTCTTACTCCTGATTGGGTTTGAACTTTCTTAACATTAACATATGAAAGACATTGTAGACCTGATAACTCTGATTTTAAACATATTTCATATGGTGATTTTATAGCATTTCCCGTACATTTTTGGTTTTCTTTAAAGAAAATGATACTTAATTGATTAAAATGTTGATTTCAGGGTTTAAACGCGTTCTAGGCTCGAAAACAAAGAAAAGGAATCAAGTTTCACTCAATTCCGAGTTCAAACGAAGAAGTTATGAAATTTTGAAGTTATGCAGAAATTTTGCCTTTGTGCAGAAAGTTACACGACCTGGGGACACAGCCATGTCCCAGGCCGTGTCTGGTGACGAAAATAAAATCCGTGTAATACATATATAAAAGGGGATCTTAGGGTTCAAAAGAAAGAGAGACATTACAGAAACAAAGAGAGACAAGAGACAAGAAGAGACTTAAGGAGAAACAACATCAAGAAGCAAGAACGACATCGATTTCAAGATTAAAGATTGTTCATCAAATCAAGAGGGGTTTTCATGTTTTATTTTATATTTTTGATGGAACTTGTTTTTAGATTCATTATGATAGCTTAGAATTCGAGTATTTAGGATTATAGAACCTAGGGTTTCATGTGATTCTTGGATTGAATTATAATTTCAAGAAAGTTTCTATCTTTTCTTGATTCAATTATGTCGTTAATTATTGATTGATAATTCTAGAGTGTCAATATATGATATTATGCATGTTGATTGAGAAATTGCATGTGTAATTAGATCTTAGCATAATTGAAGAGAACTACATGTATACTTAGAGATAAGATACATGTTTCTTCTGGAAAGTTGATTGTTTGTATGGGAATTCATTATACATTAATGCAATTCTAAGTTATATTACTAAGTGAAGAGATTCCGGTAAATAATTTAGGATTAGGGTTAATATGCTTGAGAAAGATATTAGCTTTAATTGTGAATCCCTCCGGTTAATAATAATAGAAACTGAATTGAATATATTTTAAAAGGTTACATGTTAAACACTAGGGGAAATAATTCCTAAATACATTATTGCATACTCGAAGTCGTTAGTAGTTTATTGCTTTTTAAATTGCTTAGTTAAGTCTCATAATTAGTTTAGTTTATTAATTTTAGTATTTTTAATTCATTCAACTCGACATAATTTTCCGGTTAGATAATAAAGCTAAAGTTAATATTAGTACTCAAAATCTCTGAGGGATCGACTCGGACTCATATCCGACTATATTAAAATTGATAGGTGCGCTTGCCTCGTATCAAGACCCCATCTAATCTAGGAGGAAACTCCAGTTTATATGCTACATTCCTAATTCTCTCTATAACTTTGAAAAGTCCAACATATCCTGGAGATAATTTCCCTTTTAACCTAAATTTGAAAATTCCTTTAATTAGAGATACTTTCAAGAAAAGGTTGTCTCCTACTTAAAACTCTAATAAGCATCTCCATTAATTTGCATAACTCTTCTAATGGCTTTGTGCAGTTTGCATGCTCTACCTAATTAACCTTACCTTATCTACTACTTCTTATATTAACTCTAGACCTAGAACCTACCTCTCTCTTACTTCATATCAATTAATGGGCGATTTACATTTCTTACCATATGGGGCTTCATAAGAGGCCATTTGGATGGTTGTCTAATAGCTAATGTTATAGGCGAACTTAATTAAGTGTAGGTATTCATCCCAATGGCCACCAAAATCAAGTACACATGCCCGTAGCAAATCCTTAAGTATTTGTATGGTTCTCTCTAATTGCCCGTTAAAGGGTGGAAGGTAGTACTAAACTGTAGCTTCATTCTTAAGGCCTTGTATAAACTCCTCCAACACCTGCCAACAAATCGTATGTCCCTATCTGATGTAATCGTTGTTGGTACTTTATACAACCCCACCACTTCCTTAATATATAACTTAGCTAGCTTCTCTGATGAGTAATTGATGTTAATAGGAATGAAGTGAGCTAACTTCGTTAGTTAGTCTATGATCACCCAAACCACATCATGTTAACTCAGAGTCTTTAGTAGGCATATCATAAAATCTATGGTGACCTATTCCCATTTCTACTTTGGAACCAGTAGCAGTTGCAATTCACCTACTTATCTTTTATGCTCGATTATGGTATGCTGACAAGTTTAGCACCTTAACACATATTCTGTAATCTCCCTCTTTATATTATTCCACCAATAATGTGCCTTTAGGTCTAGGTACATCTTTATGCTACTTAGATATATTGTATATCCCGAGTAGTATACCTCTTTTAGCAATTCACTCCTCAACTTTGGCCCTACTGGAACACATAACCAACCCTTATACTTTAGTACTCATCTACTATGAACTCTACTACCTTTCTTACTTCTATCATCCTCTTTATTTCCTATATATTCTCATCTTTAGCTTGAACCACCTTAATATTATCTATTATCATAGGTTGAATACGTATATTCACCAGTCCGATGCCTACTTCTTTAGTTAAAATCTCCAAATCTAGTCTTCTTATGTCTTCAACTAACGGCCTCTATGTCATTATAAGGCTGGTCGGATTCCCATGTCGCTTCTTACTTAAAGCATCAGCTATGACGTTAGCTTTCTTATGGTGGTACTGTATGTCTAAGTTGTAATCCTTTATCAACTCTAATCACCTTGTATGCCTTATATTTAGATCTCATTGAGTGAAATTATACTTCAGACTCTTGTGATTGGTAAACACCTTACACCTTACACCTTTCCCTTACTAGATAATACCTCTACAATTTCAAGGCATGAACCACTGTTGGTAACATCTAAGCTATGGTTGGGTAGTTTTTCTCATAAGGCTTGGGTTGATGCAATGCATAAGCTATCATTCAACCATCTTACATCAATATACACACTAGTCCCTGAATTAAGGCATCACTATAAATTACAAATTCTTCTTTACTGCAGGGTAAAGACAACACTGAGGCAATTATAAGTCTTTCTTTTAGCTACTAAAAACTTTGCTCACATCTATCATCCCATTCAAACTTCACCCTTTTTGAGTCGATTAAGTCAAAGGCATTGCTAACCAAGAGAATCCATCTATAAACTTTCTATAATACCCTATAGGCCCTAGAAAGCTTCTAATCTCAATTACCGTTTTCAGATTTGGCTATTCCACTACAGCTTTTATCTTCTTCGAATCTACTAAAATACCTTCACTATTTATAATGTGACCCAAGAAGGCTACTTGATCTAACCAAAACTCGTATTTGGTAAATTTAGCATATAGCTTCTCTGCTCTACGTTTACTTAGTACAATCCTCAAATGTTGTTCATGCTCTTCTTTACTTTTAGAGTATATGAGAATATCATCTATGAAAACCACTACAAATTTATCTAGATACTTTCAAAATACTCAGTTCGTAAGGTCCATAAATGCTGCTGGTGCATTAATGAGGCCAAATGGCAAGACTAGAAACTCGTACAGCCCATATGTAGTTTGGAATGTTGTTTTCTCCACATCTCTTGCTTTCACTTTCAGCTGGTAGTAACTTGACCTCAACTTTATCTTTGAGAATACTCATGCCTCTTGTAACTTGTCAAACAGGTTATTAATTCAGGGAAGTTGGTACATGTTCTTGATTGTCACCTAATTCAAATCTCTATTATCCACACACATTCTCATCCTCCCATCTTTCTTCTTCACAAAAAGTATTGGGGTTCCTTATGAAGACGAAAAACCCTTATCTTGCAGCTCTTGTAGTTGTTTATTTAACTTAACAAGTTCAATAGGTGCCATTCTGTACACCGGTTTTGATATAGGTTTGGTGCCTAGTACTAGGTTTATTTTAAACTCTACTTCTCTGTTAGATGGTAGACTAAGTAGATTGTTTAGGAAGATGTTTAAGAATTCTTATACTATTGGTACTTGTTCTAGGTTCAACACTTCACCAGTCTTTGTACTTAAAGCTGCTAGGGTAGGCTTTCTCCACAACTCATAATTAATAAAGTTCACTGGCCTTCGACCTTTTACTTGATATTGATAAGGTACTTCCTTTATAGGCTCAAAAGTGATCATCATGTTGTAACAATCAATAGTTGCATGGTACCTTGCTAACCAATCGATACCTATGATTATGTTGAAGTTTGACATGTCTAATACTAATAAGTCTGTTGGTAAAATCTTCCCTTCTACAACAGTACCTACGTCTCGACATACCCTGGTCAAAACAATTTCATTCCCCAAGGGTATATTCACAATCAAAGGGGTATGCAGAAATACAATACATAATATATAAGCATTCACCACAGGTTTAGCAATGTAAGAATGGAACACTTCAATATCAAATAAAACATGTACACTTTAGTTAAGAAAAGTGAGTGTACCTGCTAAAGTATCTACCTTAGAAGTCTCCTGATTCTGACTTTGTCATTGAAATACAAAGACTCGGGTCGGTGCTCTCTAGCAGGGTCCTAGCTATGGTCGAGTAGCTTTGGCAATGTTCTGAGTAATAATAAGCTGAGTGGTCTGAATATGCTATTTCCTTATATCACTGCATTCTGTTGCTCGTAACCTCTTTAATTACATTTGAAGTAGAAAAACTTGGTGCATCAAAGTTGATTCTTTACAATATTTGCTCACATGCCTAATGTTACCACATAAAAAGAAGGCACTTATAGTCTATTTACACTTTGAAATATCACATGACCTATAGCAATAGGTGCACCTTGTTGGCACTAGCATGGGTAGTTAGGTTGGTATTGGAGTTAGCCACATAACTAGCCTAGGCGGTGCAAATGGTGGTCTACCACCTTCACTAATCACAATGCTCGGTGCAGGTCTCTTGAACCTCCATAATAGTCCATAGCTAGCCATAAGCCTCTTACGTAGGGCCTTCTTTTCTCTATGGGCTAGTAGTTCCTCTTTTATTTTCATAACCTACTTTACACTTCTAGCCTGCTCAATTGTCTCAACATAAGTGCCCTTGAACCCTACTATTCTTTCTTGCAGCTTAGGCTTTAACCTAAAGGTAAATTGTTTGGTACGCGATCTTTCATCTCTTCTAATTAGGTCTAGTAAAGATTGGGCTAAATGGTTCAACTCCGCCTCATACTCTGACACTGATCGATTACCCTATTGTAAGGTCCAATAAGCGAGCTTCATTTACTCCTTAGTACTATAGGGGAAGGACTTATCAAAGAACAATTGCTTAAACCCTTCCCAAGTGATAGGACTAATTACATTCCTGTTAGTAGAAAGAAAGTGGCATAGGTCACCTTTTTGTTCTTCGATACCTCTATCATGGCAAAAGACTTCCTCACTTCAGTGATCCACTCTTCGACTTGTACAAGATCATTTAGCTTGGGGTGGAAATTGTAAGCCCCATAATCAGGTGTTTGGGGTTTGGTCCGTAAAATTTAAGGCGGTCGGATAAGTTATTCGATCAAACTCAAATTTTATATTGAAGTTGGAAATATTAGTAAAAGTGATCTCATGAGTTTGGATTTAGGAAAATAAATAATAAAATAATTACTTATTATAATATTGAATTATATGTAAATTTCTTATTATTTATTAAAAATGTATAAAACGAGTTTTGATAATTAATAAATCAATAGAGATAAATTATATGCATACTAAAAATCATAAAATAACTTAATTAATATTTAGGAATATTTATTTATATCATATATGTATTTATGTGTAGGCAAAAATACTTGAAATTACTTAAAATAGCACTAAATAATTGAGGAAAATTCATAGATAATTAAGGAAAAATCAGAAAAAGTATGGAAATGTCTGGAATAGGGGCATAGCATGCTAGGAATTAAAGATAAAATAACAACTAATAAAATTGAGCCAAATGAAAAGTGAAAAAAAAAAAAGGGATAAGGATACTTGTCCATACTAAATTGTAAGAAAAACCCAAAACCTTTTCTATAAATATCAAACCTTCTTCCAAAATTTATTTTACTTAGTTTAAAGTCCACAAAAATTTAGGAAGAGATGAAAAGAGGAGAGAAAACAATTTTACTAAAAACTAACAAATTATAATATAATTAGGACTTATAAAGAAAACTCACACTCAACGATTACTTGTAAACAAATGGCCACCACCACCTGACAGAAAATCCACCTCTAGGTGGTGTCGAAAATGGTGGAGGCATTGTTGGTGGCTGGAGGTCCATCAATCGATAAGTTTTGATTCCCTTTCCGAATTTGTTTAATTTACTAAAATTATCAAATATGTAGAGAAAATTATGAAATTTGGTTTCATAAGTATTTTTGCATGCAAAATCAGAATATCAAACCATTTTTTTTAAATTAGAAGTGCTTATATAGGTTCCTTAAGAATAGAACTGTTTCCAACAAATTTTGTATGAATTTTCTAAAATAGTAAAAAATGTTATTTTGAGCTAATTTTTGGTGTACATATTCCTTATATGATATATTTAATTTTAACAAAATAATTTTTGATAAACTGTACATTTAGTATTTATTAAAAATTATTTTGTTAAATCTGCCCTATTTTTCATATGAAGGAAATAATAGGTTTTTAATTATATTCCTCAATGAATCTAATTTTTAATGACTTATAAAGTTTAGTTATGATTTTGGAAATATTTAGTTCGAATCTTATAATATTATTTGGTCATTTACCTAATTTAAGTTAATTTTTAGCAAAAGCGAACCTAAAATCAATGTACTAGAGAATAATATATATTAAACTATCTTAGTACTTTTTATGGTCATAATATAACAACCATAATTTATTGTGTATAATATATTTTCTATAGCTTTATTGGAGTTTGAGGTATTGGTTGTATGTATTATGCATAATATGTACTAAATATGTAGGTAAATGGTATATTTTAAGTTAATTTTTTAATTTAGGGTTAATTAGATATAATTTTTTATTTAGAATAATTAGATATTTTGATATGTGATTGGATGATGAGGGATGATACATGTAGTGTTAGAATTGTTAGATAGATGATATAAGTGTATAATATGTAATAATATATAATATGTGTATATAGAAATTAAATGTGTAGAAAATATTAGGTAAAAATTAATACTATTATAATATTAGGAATATAATATAAATTTGATTTGGAAAGTGAATTTACGAAATTATATGAAAAATATAGGTTATTCTCACATTGATAACTAAATCAGTAATTAAATTAAGAATATGGTGTACTGTATGGACTAGAATGCTAGTTAGAGACTAAATATGATATTTAGGATACCTAAGTATAACAAGATTAATTTTACATTATGGTTCAAAATAAAATCTTAAGATTATATATAACACTCATAATTGGAACTGAATTAGAACCTAAATCGGAATCGGATTTGTAAAAGAGAATAAGACCTTAGCCTAAATTAAGAATAACTGTAAAAGACAAAACCTGAATGATTAGGTAAAATAAAACCCTAAACTGAAGATAATAATAAGAATTTCAGAACAAAACCTATTTATAGTAGTTGTGTGGAAACTAAAATAACATTTGTATTATATGGATTATTAGCGATGGCTTGTGCAAGTCATATATTGAGTAAGCAAGTGAGGAGTCTAGGTAAGTTAGGATTAATACGTTACTGTATTTCGAAGTACTAATTTATAGTACTTGAAGGTTTAAGATTATACTTGGTTGTGATTGTTAGATAGTTGATTGTATGCATAGCTGCATGTGCTTGTTTTTGAGTTTGATGATATGATTCTAGTTTACTACTCTAGCTTGTACTTGTGTGATTTGTTTGGACTGATTAAGCACCTTAAACTGGATCTAATTAAATATATAACTTATGATTCTTAATCGGACCTGCATAGCAACCCATTAGGGGAACATTAGGGTTTTTCGGCCAAATACTAACCCTTTTAAAAGAGATAGCGCTGGATAACATAGGATAACATAATGGGTCCTTTCTTCATCCTTAGTTGAATTAGGTGACAAGTGAGGAGGTTACGGCAAGGGTGAAGTCAATGGTTTGAAGGTAGTCGTGGGAGGACGGTATCTTTATTACACAAGCTTAGGTTTAGTTGTAAGCTGTTACATTAAATGGAAACTCGTCTACCCAGATTAGAGTGGACGTAATTTCTCTAATCTTACGATAGACCGGACAACGTTGTGTGATGGCATCTGCTTATACATGTATTGCATCTAATTAATTTGGTTGATAAACCTGTTTGTGTTTAATGTATAGTTTTAAGTCTCTACCCCAACTTACTGAGTGGTTGGTTACTCACATCCCAATAAATATTGTTACAGGTGTTAGCTAAGAAGCGACCATATAACTATCTTAAAGCTAGCAACCATTGGATCTTGAGGAGTAAGGATATAAAACTGAGGATCAGATACACTCTCAAGTTTGGATTTTGTCTTTAAAATTTTTAGTATTAATTTATGCATTAGTCAAGTAGGTTATGATTAGGCGACTAAATCTCGTAAACATACGCAGGTTATTTAGTGTAAATATGTATTTTTCATAATTACATAGTTAAATAACATGTTTAATTTATGAAATGTTTACTTTAAAGTGGGTTAGTCATAGACACCTTGTATAAATCAGGTCTAAGATAGCGGTTGAAGTGTTAAGTTCTATCTTAAAATGGTTTGCACGGTGGGATTGTTACGACTCTATCACTTTAGGGCGTAATAGAAATCATGGGTGATCTTCATAAGCCGGTCAAAGGTATTCCCACTGGTATGACCACTTATACCAACGTCCATGGTAACTTACCTCTCTTATCTCCAAATTTTAACATTTGCCTGAATCACCTATGTTGTCGGTCAATTTTGGTGTGAAACTTTGCTCTTACAAAAGTAAAAAAAAAAAAAAGGCTAAATGTGGTGTTGAGGCTAATTTGATACAGCCACTCTGATGCCTAAGTAAGTAAGCATTTGAGTAAAAGGTAAGTGAATAAGAAGGTTTTAAAAAGTTAAAGAGTGTAAGAGAGTCCTTACAATGCTTTCATTCCCTTATTTATAGGCACATATCAGATGTCTGTAATAACGGGTAATCATTTGTCGTGGACTACGTGGCAATTCCTTAATTAAGCACATGTATAAAGAATAGGAGTAGTAGGCAATTATGTAATTAGGTCGTATAAGGTCGCAATTTTCTATGCCACTTTTAAAATTTAAATATATAAGCAAGCCGGGCCTTTAGGCCCATTAAACTAGCTAAGCCATCAAAGTCCTAAATAGAAAAACAATAATGATCGACAATTTGGTAGTTGAGGTGCCAAGCAATATTGCCAAGTGAAGTTTTGCTATCAACATTTGCTCCTCAACTCCCGTAGTCAAGAATTCGACTATAGGAGTTGATAATAAGTGTCATATTCAACTTGATTGATTAAGAAGATTAAGAAATCACAATATGCTTTTCGAACTAATTTACCATGTCATTGTTGATATCATTATGCTTTATCAATTGAAACACATTATATTGATTTTAAGGCGAAAGGTCACAACCTTTTGGCTTTCCCACTAGTTCCTTTTTATACAGGCATGTGGGACATATGTCGCATTTATCCTCATTATACTATAAGTTTTATTAACTACCATTGACATAAAATCCCTCGGATCTCTAGCCCTAGGTACTTGTTTATCATCTATGCTAAGTTGTCTGATTAGTACTTGAATCCCAATTAGGGTTACTTTAAACTTAGGGAAAATAATTGTTAGTACAAAATTTCTTCTTCATTCTTATTCTCATTCTTTGCATTTCTTTTCTCTTAAAATCTCTCTTTGCGACTTCACATTCAACCTTTGAACAACTTCTCTTATGTGGCTACTTTTTGACATTTTTATAGTTATGGTTCAAAGCATTATTCATCCTCTTATTTCTTCAGATTCTGAAGCAACTCTCTCTAAGGCAACTTCTCCCTCCTAAAGAAGGACTAGTTTGGCTTCCTTATCTTGTAGTTCGGTAGACAATACTATAGAAAGATGGGAGAAACTTGCTCACATCGAAGCTCTACTCGTAGATGATTATCTTGATGATAGGGAAGAGAGGTTAGTTGCTAGGTATTTATATAACAACATTGTTTATAATGTTGATTCTCCTAATGAGATAGTAAATGGTGCTATTAGGTCGCTTGTCATAAAATATAACAAATATTAGTAAGATCTTCTTAATGACTACCACTTGTAATGGCTAAGGGAAGATCAAAAAGTTCATTTCCCTATTGACTGTGAATTTCATTTGTATTTAAAATATCTTGATTTTAGGTTGCATCTTCCATTTTCCAGCTTTTCATAAACAATTCTTCAATTATTTTTGTGTTGGTTTGAGCATGTTCTCTCTCAACACATATAGGCTTCTCGTAGTATTCGAGATAATATGTGAGGAACTTAAGGTTAAGGCCATACCTCAATTGTTTAGATACTTTTTCTCGATTAGGAGATAGCCAGATGGTTGGTTCTATGCAACAGCTTGACATGACTGCAAGTTTATTTCTAGCTTGGAGTCCCAAATCCATAAGTGGTACAATAAATATGTTTCAATTAGATTGTATGTGGAGTTGGATTTTAGGAATCAATGGACCAAATCCATCCAAACTAAGGATATCGAGTTATTATTAAATGATGTCGTTGCTGTCAAGAAGATTATAGAAAAAAGAGGAAATAAGATGTTTTTCTAAAATTTTGAGAATATCATCTCTAAATATGAGAAAGGGGAGCCTATATTTTCTAATGATGAAGATAAGGTTTGTATGTGTTCCTTATCATGTCAAGTCGAGCTTCAAGAGGAAAGCCAAACTTTATGACTCATGGGGGGACTTGTTGTCTTTGAGCTTCACTTGATACAAATTTGTAAGCTTCATCGCCTCTTCTTCTCTCTTTCTTTTTTGCAAGTTTATTTTCTATGCAGACATGAGAGCGAGAGATATAGACCCCAAGAAATTGCTGGCTTAAGCCAATACCAAAAGGCAAAAATTGGATAACCAAACCACCAAAGTTGCTACTACGCAACCACCAATGCCAATGAAGTCATAGTCAAAGAAAGCGACCAAGGAGCAAATCGTCAGGGATCTTATTGTCCACAAGAAGGAAAAAGAAACTCCTTGTGCCGATAAGTGTACGCTGACTGAGTAGATGGAGGCTATTAGGACTATGTAGCTTAAGGTACTACTCGTAGTTAGGGAGACTTCTTGGGTGGAATTGTTGAGAGAAGCCAGTCGACAACCTGCTGCCGATAATAATGCAGAAATGGATAGCTTAGTAGACCAAACAAATTCTATGCCGAGCACCAAGAAGATGAGTGGGAAAGAACTGGATAGCTAACCTCTACCTAAGAAGAGCAAAAGCTTGGACAAGAAGATAAAAGAGGTCTTAAGGAACAAGGCTTTCAGTATTAGTTCTATTGAGTATACTCTTAACCATGAGGTGGGCGAATATTTTATACTGTGTTGGAACTATAAAGTTTTAGACACCGATTCAACATTGGGGGATAGACTCAAATCTCTAGCCTTATAGGAAGGGATCATTCTTCCTCAAGAAAAAAAGATAGTAAAAAGAAATGTGGACAAGATTGAAGGTAATGATAAAGCTCATATTACTGCTAAATTATATGATATGAGTTTTCTTGCAATTACAATTTGTTTTGGTGCTCAAATATTAATTCCATCTGTTAAACCTTTATTGATTTATAGATCACAAGCCATATTCTGATGGCTATGAATGATGCTAAAGAATGAAATAGAAAGGTATGTATGATCTATTATCTCATGTACTTAGAAAGCTGTTATTCATGGCATGACATTTTTTGGTAAGAAATAGAGGAGGCTTATAACTCCTCTAAAGCACAAACTATCGAGGTCGAGAATGTTAGAATTAAGACTGAGATGGAGGCCAAACTGTTAAGAGGTGAACTTTCTTTAGAGAAGTTGGCACATACTTTGGTAGCTGATGAAGTCATGAGCCTGAAGGCTAAATATGAAGAATACTATAAGGAGGTCGAAGAACTTAAAGAGTAGCTTCGAAAGAAAAAGGAGGAGTGCTAAGGGCTTAGAAATACAATTTCCAATATGAGTGAGGAGGAGGACAAATTGAGAGTCCAAATAAATAACTTGAAGATGAAAGGCTCCATACTCGAAGCTTGTGTTACCAGACTAGAGGAAGCAGTGAAAAAGAAACCTTTTCTTAAGGAAGCTCTATCAATTGTGACCCTTAGTTAACAACATGAGAAACTACTTTAGAAAAAGTTATTACAAGGGGTTCAATAGGCACAGGCAAAAATTTTGAAAGTTTACCCTAATGACAAACTATCATACCTTAGCTTTGTCAATGTTGATGGTGATGATGACAGCAACGGTGATGAAGAAATCAACGAAGAAGTGCAGGTGACGGCTAAAAGTAAGATGACACTAATCAAGTTAGTGTTGAAGTTCCTACAACTATCATCGAATGAGACCCCATATATTTACAAAAAGACCTCCAACTCCTAAAATAAGACCCTCAGTATTGATAGAGAAATCAACTCTAAGAAGATCCTAGGCTCTATTGACCAACATAGTAATTTTACCCAATCTGAGAGGAAAATTGTCTCAGGCTCTCGAGAGGTTAATTAGTTTATTCTTTGTTTCTACAATGTTTTATGGACATTATTTGTGGTTGGGATGTTAACCTTTTGATTGTAATTAACCTTTGTTTTGCATTTAACTCTTCTAATTCACGATACATTTTATTTCACATGCAATTCATGTTTAAGTGTCTTTTCATAGAAGTAGTGTTCACTAATCATATAGGACTTGAACTTTTCAACATTAAGTTTTATTTTCTTAATTGCAAAGTTGTTGCCTATTGAAGGCTAAGTAGAGTTTGTTAGCCTTGATTGATCAAAACTCTTCTTAAAGAATATTTAACATTACTCATCAATTAGTACTAAGCTCATTAACCAATGTCAATTAGAACTAATTAGGTATTAGTTCGTTTGCCACATAGCTTGAACATCATTAATTCATTAATCATACACAGATCAAGAATAAAAATGATGGTAATGAGAGATACATATAAACTTGAAACAAGCACTTCATATTCGAATATGGTGTAGGCCATTGCCTTACATTGTTTAGAAAAGAAAAAGCAAATGCAAACATAGAATAATGGTGACAATAGAAACCTATTTGAAATAGAACTTGAGATTCTCAGCATTCCATGTACGAGATATGATCTTTCCATCCATTCTTTCTGGTCAGTAGGACTCGTCGCCATGACTTCCCAAACCCTTATTAGGTCCTCTCAATTTGCATCAAGCTTTCCTTGATTATCTTGTGTTCTAATTGCCTCTAACTTCTTATGAACTAAGTGTCGAAGCTAAAATGCCTTATGTTTTACTTTTTGATTGTAGTACCTTACCACCTTATGTTGATAAGCAACAACTTTTGCCCTCATAATGTTGCTAATTTCCTCAATTGTATCTAAATTAGTCGTCAAGCTAACCCGATTTTTCATAATGTCAAATTTCTATAGTTGTAGGTAGGGTAACTCCAATTTAATTGGTAAAATTGCTTCCAATCCAAATGCAAGTATGAAAGGTATCTCTCCGTCTTATACCACTATAAAACATTAGGCAATTCATCGGCCCATTTACTTTTAGCTTGATCAACTCTTCTTTTCAAATTATACAGGATGGTTTTGTTGACAACTTCCACTTTTGAAGATGAGCCATTGAAGTGTAATTCAGTCAAATGCCATACTTTCCACAAAGATCTTTGAATTTATCATTGTGAAATTGTGGCCCATTGTCAATCACTATCATAAAAGAAACCCTAAACCTTGATATGATAAAATTGAAAAAAAAAAAATTTCGACTTTTTACTCAATAATCTTCACTACCGCTTCAACCTTAACCCATTTGGTGAAATAGTCCACTACAACTATCATGAACCTACGCTATGCCATAGACATTGGAAATGGTGGCAAAGGGCTAAGGGCTAGATAGGTTATGTAATTTAGTGGAAGGTAGATGGCTCAGTGCCTCATGTGTTTGGCATCGTAGACATTGCCGAACAGTAGATTTTGCGTCCTCTTTCATGGTTGGCTACTAATAGTTGAGTCTCAATGCATGGATATACATAGTTTGACCCTTTACATGGTTGTTACAAATACCTCCATACAACTCATCAAGAATTTGTTGAGCATCTTTTGGCGAGAGGCATTGAAGGTAAGGTTGTGAAAGGCTACACTAGTATAACTAGTAATCAATCAATGTATAGTTTATACCCCGATATATCAACCTCCGAACTTCTTTCTTATTTTCTAATAGAACACCATCTATTAGATAATCAATAATTAGATCCATCCAAGACCTCTCCCTTATGCAAGGATTATTTGTAACTCTACTCAACGGTCTTTAGACTTTTATTGGGGAAATATTTAATAAAAAGCTTGTTATTCAGTTAGGAAGTGTCATATTGGCCAATTTTGAAAGCTTATCGACAGTAATGTTCTTAACCCTCGGTATCTTTTCAATTGTAACGTATTAGAATTCCTCTATGACTGTTCATACTATTAGTAGGTACTTGCTCATCACATCCTCCTTCGCTGCATAGCTCCTTTTTACTCAATTCACAATCAATTGTGAATCGAAGAAAACTTCAACTTTCTCAGCTCTAACTTCCTTTGCTAATTTAAGCCCAACAATCAGGGCTTCATAATTACTGGTCGGGAATCCAAACTTCAATTCATACTGAATTCTCATGTTGTTGGGGGCTTGTAAAATAAGGCATGCACCGCATCCTTCCTTGGTAGAGGACTCGTCCACATATAAATTCCAAGTGGGTTTCTTAGCCATCTCAATGCTATCTTCCTCTTTAGTGAACTCCATAAAAAAATCTACTAAAATTGGAGTTTTTAATGCTATTCTAGGTTTATATTGTACACCATAGGTACTAAGCTCTAAAGCACACTTCATCATCCTCCCTGAAGAGTGTAGTTGTTGCAAGGCTTGTCGTAGATACTAATAAGTAATAACAATTATTTAATGAGCCTCAAAGTACAGTTTTAATTTCCTTATCAAGAACCACCACCAAAATAAACTTCTCGATCTTTGTATATCTCTGTTCCAAGCCTTGTAAGACATAACTCATGTAATAAATTGGCCTACACTCCCTGTCTTCTATTCAAACCAAGATAGATGAAAAAGCTCGATTATTGATTGATAAATATAAAAATAAGTCTTCTTTAAGGATAGGTGTTGAGATTATTAGTAGTGATGCTAGAAATTCTTTCAACTTGTTAAATTATTACCTCGCACTCATTGGTCCACTGAAGTCCCTTTGGGTTCTTCAACAATTTGAAAAATTATGCGCACCTATTTATGCTTTTCGATACAAATTTGTTCAGGGTGACAATTTGCCCGATCAATTCTTGAACTTCTTTAATGGTGCTAAGGGACTTCATGTTCCGAATTGCATTAATCTTCCTAGGGTTTGCCTCAATACTACGTTGAGTGACCATATACCCCCAAAACTTGCCCGAAGTGGCACCAAAGATACACTTATATAGGTTAAGCTTCATGTTGTATCTCTTCAAGGAGTTGAATGTCTCTTCAAGGTCAGCAAGGTGACAACTTTTTGCTTTACTCTTTACTATCATATCGTCAATATAAACCTCGACATTTCAGTGAATTTAGGGCTTAAACATCTTGGTCATAAGCCTGTAATAAGTTGCATTTGCATTGTTAAGCCCACAAGGCATCACTTTATAACAATATGTCTCGAAATTTGTGACAAAAGACGTGTGAACCTCGTCATCTTTCTCTATCTTAATTTGATTGTAGCTGTAAAATGTATCCATGAAAGAGAGTAAGGCATGTCGGGCAGTTGAGTCAACCATTAGATCTATTTTTGGCAAGGAAAAACAATCTTTAAGACAAGCCTTACTCAAATCCATGAAGTCCATGCACATGCGCCACTTATTGTTTGACTTTTCGATTAGCACATAATTAGCTAACTAAGTTGGATAAAGCTTCCCTTATGAATACTGCCATTAATAGTGTCTAAACCTCCTCTTTGATGGTTTCTAGCCGTTTAGAAGCAAAATGACTCTTCTTTTGCTAAACTATTTTCACGTTTGAATCAATTTGAAGCTTATGTGTAATTGCTTCTCCAGGGATTCCCAACATATCTAAGGGAGATTAAGCAAAGACATCAGTGTTATCCTAAAGAAAATTGATTAAACTCTGAAGGATATTTGCTAGCAATGGTTTACCTACCTTTATTGTCTTTCTAGGATTGTTCCTTAGTGGGACTTCTTCTACTTCTTCTTCGACACTCTCAACGCCACTAAACTTCTTCTCCAAATTAGTCTCAATTTGAAAAACTTCTTTGTGCTGTAGTGCTCTCAAATATAATGATCTAACTAATTGTTAGTCCTTCTTACATACTCTAGCTTTAGTGGGAGTAAGGAATTGTACCTTGAGATGTGCAATTGACTGAACCATATTGAACAAATTCTAGCATGGTCAGCCATAATCATAACATAAGGGGATCAACACTTTACAGCTAGGAAATCCACCTTATTTTCTACAGTACGCTTGTCATCTCCAGACTGAATAGGAAGAGAAATAGCTCTAATAACCTGTACAGGTTGATTATTAAATGCATATAGATCATGATTGTAAGATCTCAGTTGTGCCTTAATCTTTGGCTTCATTTGGTCAAAGGCATGTTGAAAAATAATCTTTACCGAACTTCCAATGTAAACCAAGATCTTTTTAACTTTAAAGTTAGCAATTCTCATATTGATTACCAATGCATCATTGTGGGGCCTTTGTATGCCTTTGAAATCTTCCTCTATGAAAGAGATGGAATTGTTGACCTTGACCTTCTTGCCTTACACATTATAAACATACTGTATGGCATTAGTTAAGCTCAAAGAGTTTGATTAGCCTAAAGTAGAAGGTCTGCTAACAATAGTGTTTATCACACCATTCAATGCTTTGTTATTACCTTCGTCTCTTGCATCTCTCCCTACTTAAGGATGTCGTGTTGCATTCTCTTGTCATCATGTTGTCTTTAGGTAGGCCATTCAATATTCTTAGCGTCATGGTGATGTGTCTCTGGAGTTGAACACACAGAGGAGTACTACAACGTTAACTAACCAAAAGGAAACAAAAGAAAAGCTAGTAAGGTCTAGGCAGCTACCAGCTGGATATGATACACTAATCGATCTTACTCGGCCTATAATTCACCGGATATGACTCGCTAGTCCGCACTGAAGGGTCACTCACTACTATTCCTTGTTAAAAGGAATAGATAAGAGTTGAAGGGTAATGAGAACACTAAGGTTACTAAAAAAGAAACTTGAATAATATTCTGGTAATGAAGATTGATGTCTTTATACAATTAAGTAAGGGTTTATATACTCATCATAGGGTTACTTTACATGTATGAAAAGACAAAAAGGGTATTCTTATAATTAGGTTATATAATATATACTAAAAAGGGTAAAAGAGACAAAGAATATTCAATACGGAAAGTAAAGAATCCTTTTGGAATGTTGTACCAGAAGACACGTATCGTTCGGTGGCAGGACGTTAGGAATATGGTAAAAAGTGGACGAAAAGAAGAAAGGAGAGTTTGTAGTTAAGGGTCGACTTGATCTGGATCAGGTTGGAGCTTAGTCAACCATTTGCTGTAAAGTAATCAACTTAGGCAAGGGTTGGATATCAGTGGTCAGCATGGTCGACTTGGGAGTTCGACTCGAACAATCTTGGGGCTATCTGTTTGGATATTCTATCATGGTACAACTGTTCAGCAGGCCCGATGCAAGTGATGGCTCAGTAGTTAAGTTAGTAGAGAAGGAAAACATAGAGAATAGGATAGGAATTCTTGTCTTAGATGGAGCTTCGGATTAGTATTCTCTAAGAGAGCCCTTGTAGTCCTTTAGCTTGGCTATGTATGATTGGTCCAGGGGATTGATTCCTATCACATGAGCAAAGAACTTGCTCAAGTATCCTTGTTGAATTGCATCCTTAATTGCATTTTTGATTTGAATACACTCATTAGTGTTGTAGCCTCTATCGTGATGAAAATTGCAATATTTGTTAAAATTCATGTGCAATGGATTTCCTCCCATTCTTTTTTGCCACTATAGTACCCGTCTCTAGTTGCGTATCTCCATCAATATATCCACAATTGGACTGTTAAGTAAGGTTTGAATAGAATAAGTTGGAATGCGCGGCCTCTTCCTTTCACTGCTATTCCCTTCCGAGAATTGATCATTGCATGCACTAAGTTGATCTTTCATGTTCTTCTTCTTGTCATTCTTTCAATCTCCTTTACTCTGATCGGCTTCACACTAAGCTTTGATGTTATCCTCCTATCAAATATAAGACATGGCTTTAGCCTTGAACTTAACAAAAGTCTTCAGCGTGTTTTTGGCTAGAGACTTAAAGAATTCTCTATGTGGTTTGACTCCGTCAATTACTGTGTTAAGAGCAACACTCATATCTAATTCTAGGATCTAGACCATCTTGACCATAAACTAAACCAATTAGTCTCTAATAGACTCGTCTGATCTTTGCTTTATGGTGTTAAGGACAGATGAATCCTTAATAGGGAGCTTACTTGCAAGGAAGTGCTGTAAGATCATTTGTACTAAGTTCTCAAAACATGAAATTGTGCTCAGTTTCAAGTGTTTAAACCATATGTTTGCTACATTCCTCAGAGTTAAAGGGAATGCATGATAAGCCATAGCATCACTCAAGCCGTAAAGCTTAGATAAGGTGTTGTAGTACTCAAGATGATCTTCTGGGTCCTTTATTCCATCGTATGCCTTGAACTACGGTAATTTAATGTGTTGTAGTATTATTTCCTCAATATTTCAGGAACAAAATTACTCCTCTTTATCTGAAATTGTTTACTAGTTAAAGTAAGGGTGCTTCCATTATAGTGGTTATTTTCCTTTATCAGTCTTTCTAAGAGTAGGGGCCAAAGGCCTAAGTGTAACCTTAACCTACTTCTTAGGCAATTTAGGAGAATAAATTGAGTCATCAGAATTCTCGGCATTGTTATCACCATATCCTTGATTTTAGTCTGGCTGAGTGTCCTTATAGAGAAGATTAAGATTTTTATCATTCTTCTTGTTGAGTTATAGATTCTCTTTGGCTAAATCAGCACAAATTTGCTCCAATTGAGCTAAATATTATTCATTAGTATGCCTACTGCACACCCCCCCCCCAAATGGTGTTAGGGAGGAGAATTAACACCTACACTTTTGGTTATTCTTGTTTTTGCCCTGTAGGTGAATACTTTGGAAAAAGATTGCGCTAAATGTTGTTGGCTAATTTTGCTGTGAAACCTTGCTTCTGCAAAAGTAAGAAAGAAAGGTTTTGGCGCAACTACTTCAATACCTAAGTGAGCGTTTGCACAAAAGGCAAGTAAATAGGAAGGCTTAAAAAGTTAAAGAGTGTGAGAGAGTCCTTACAATGCTTTCTTTTACTTATTTACAGGCGTATATCAGATATCTGTAATAGTGAGTAATAATTAGTCGTAGACTATGTAGCAGCTCCTTAATTAAGCACATGCCTAGAGAACATAAGTAGTAGGCAATTATGTAATGAAGTTGTATAAGGCCGCAATTGTTCACACCACTTTTCAAATTTAAATACATAAGTAAGCCAGGCTTTTAGGCCTATTAGATTAGCCAAGCCATCAAAGGCTTAAACAAAAAACAATAATGATCAGCAGTTCGATAGTCGAGCAATATTGTCAAGAGAAATTTTGCTATCAACAACCTACATGTCCTTCTGTATTTGTTATTGCTACTGTACTAGCACCCCAATCATCGCATTCATAGAATTTAGAACTTGGGCAACTGTTACGATATCTGATCCCTAACATTGATCATTATGTAGTTGGGTCTAGTTTAGGGTAGGCATGCTTTAAGGAGAGTAGGTTTGCTCTTGGCCTTAAGTTTGCTAGGCTTAAGTCTAGCCAGGGGTAGGTTGACCTTTGGCTGGTGGTGGCTATCTTTGCCCCTAAGGTGGCAAGCCTAATTCGGATTAATTTTGATTTGGTAGAGGGATGCAGTTTGGGTTGGTGTCCTTACTACCTTAAGGATGTGAGGAAGAGCAAAAACTAACATCGCGTTTAGGCATGCTACAAGAAGAAACACATGAATAAAGTCACATAAGTTTAAGTTTAAGTTCTTAAGGAGGGTTTAGATTTCTTAAGTGTACAACAAATAACTAAATAAGAAGGAATTACTTGATAGGAATCAAGCACTTGGACCAATCACTCACAGCCAAACTAGAGGACTCCAAGGACTTGTGTGGAGAATACTAGCTCGAAACCAAAACCGAAATGGGGATTTCTATGCCAAACCAATCTCCTACCAACCTGTCTATCAAATCCTTACATATGTTAGATTTGCTCCTACTTAGCAATGATGCCTTATTCTAGAAGACAGCCCAAGACTATCCAAGTCGATCTGCCAGATCGACTACAGACATCTAACGTCAATACAACTAACTTCTCTATAAGACTAATTGACCCTTGACTTGATCTAGATCGGGTCGGCTCTTGACGAAAAATGTTATTCCGTTTCTACTTACCTTATTTCATATTCCTAATGTCCAACTGCCAAGTGACATGTATCTTTTAACATAATATCCTACAATGGTTTTTTCTTTTCCATACTGAATATTCTTTGCCCCTTTTACCCCTTTTATGTAACTTATTTGTAGAATATTCTTTTTTCTTTTCATATATGTAAAGTAACCCTAGTGGACGGGTATATAAACCCCTACTTTCTTATATGCAGACATTCAGCTAATCAAGATATAGAATTATTCACTTGAGCAACCTTAGTGTTCTCGTTATCATTCAACTTTTATCTATTCCCTTTAGTAAGGAGTAGCAGTGAGTGACCCTTTAGCTTGGATTAATATGTCATATTTGGCGAATTGTAGGCTGAATAAGATCAAGTGGTGTATTATATCCATTCAGTAACTATCCAGACTTTGCTAACTTTTTCCCTATTTGTTTTTGGTTTGCTTCGTTTTGGTGCTTCTCCATATGTTCGACCCTAGAGACGCATCATTACTAAGAATCAAAAATAGAATAGACCACTTCAACATAGAGACTACTTTAAGCATGCAATCTTAATGCAGCATTACGTACTACCCATCCTATTCTTATAATTAGATTATTTATAACACTTAATTCACAACTCCTACTAAGGTTCATGCTTAGGATGTTTATGATTTAGATTTAAAACCTAAGGCTTTGATACTGCTAAAGTTATAACACCATAGAAATTGGAAAATTGTAGCCTATCATGTATCCCTATGATCTATTGATATGTCAAGCATCTAGATTCAACCTGCTAACATCGCCACATACTTCATTAATTACCAATCACCTATGATAACTGTAATACAAAATTTCAACTTTCAAGGATGTCTCAAACATCCTCAATTCACCAATAATTACATAAAGATCAATCCCTAAATTATTTTATTCATTGAAAATAAAGTTAATTCATAAAACTTAACACATTTGCCAAATATGTAAAATTAACAAACTATTAAGGACTATAACAGGAGAAGTCTGAGGTGACTTCTCATAACCCAAGTAACAACATAAAAGTAAATAATAAGCTGGCTAACAAGAAGGTCCAGCAAAACTCTTGTTCTTACAACGACTACACTAAGCCATCTCCATAATCAAAATAATCATAATAATTAACATCCTCGCCAAAATAGCCATACTTACCATAACAATCATCGTAGTACTTATAACCTGTACCTAAATCTAAAATAAAAAATCCTTAATGGGGTGAGCAAAGGCCAATACAGGGTATCAAATACATACACGTGTTCACACAATGATGCACAAACATACACATATACACATTAATTGCTTCAATATTATTAGATGCAACAACTACAGTTTATTAGCTTTGTTTAGATCCATCAAACAATACAGTCCCAGCATCCCAAAATTTAAAGTAATCCATGATTCTAACATACAATACACACACACACACACACACATGTACACACTATAACGGCATGTTCACTTCATGGAATTGGAATTCTATTTCCTCCTCATTTCACCATCACCACGTTCAGTTAGTTTTTTGTTATAGAATTGCAAATCCATAAGAATCCCTATTACTTGAAATCAAGTAATAGGGATTTCTCAATTCAACTACGGAATCACGATTCCTTATCATTACCACCACCAGCACCATCGTCGTTGTCGTCGCTATTGCCACCACCATCGACCATCGCTACCATTTATTTCCATTGCCACCATCAGCAGCAGCACCACCACCACTGCCATTACCACTACCACTGCCATCACCGTCATTGCCATTGCCACCGTCGCCACCACGATCGTCATTACTGTCGCTACCACCATTGCCGTCACTACAACCACTACCGAGCACTGTAACTACCTCTACCACTACCGTCGCTACCATTGCCATTGCTACCACTCCTGCTACCACTCCTACTACTACCGCTAACCACCATCGCCAACCACTGTTGCCACCTATTACTTTAGGTTTAGTTGAGAAAGAAAATAGACTAAGGATAATATAGTCATTAAAGTTATATTACATGTTTATTCTTAAATTACTTATAAATCCAACTAAATAAAGTAATATATTTTATACCCTTATTTTATTCCTTATGGAATTCCAATTCCATTCCCTCTTAATCTATTCCATAAAGTGAATGTACCATAAATATATATATGTACACATATTAGTATTGGTATTGGGTTCTCCTCAATACCTTAGGAACTAAGGAATACCTAATCTACTCATATAATTTCAAAGTGAGACTCCAATCAAGATACCATCACACTAAGATTATTGGGGTGCTACCCTAAGGTTTGGTCTGCCTAGTCTCGTAGGCCTAACCAAGCATATGCAAAACATTTTGTTAAAGCCGAATATTTATTAAGTTCATTAATAATTACTAGTCCTACATATACAAGCAACATACAAACCCCATACCTAACTAAAGTGTTTGCTCTGAATCCAAAACAAGTGCCTCACAACCTGTTTACGAGAGAACAAAACATATACTTAGTTTCTAAACTCTTCTAACTACACTTTCTAACATAGCAACTTAACTATCTCACACTAGCCTTTTGTATCTCTTAAGGAACCTAGGATCGCTAAGAGGTTGGATTGATTTAAGAAACATTAGAATGTTAATTCACATTTAGAAATGTTTTGGAAAGGTTTTAAGATAGGAAAACATGTTCGGAAAACACAAAACAACCAAGATAAATGTTATTGCACATAACAGGAATTATGGTGTTTGAATGCTACTTCAAGTGTCGTCTAAATGCCATGGTCAAAAGGGAGTAGTCTGCCCCTGGCATTCGAATGTTAAAGGGGATGGTGTTCGAATGTTAAGGTGTAGTTTGCAAATTGTTGCAAACTATAGCGATATTTTTATTGAGTTTTCTTATAAGTGTTTTGATGATAACAAAAAGAGTAATGATACTTTATAAGTTTCTTTAATGTGTAGGTCAATAAACATAGAGATAAGAATTTTGTCTTAGTATGGATTTTAAAAATTAGAACCAAATTTAGAGACAAGTTTAGAACCTTGAGTACAATGGCTTATAAGTATTTGAAGGCCAAGCTCCACTTATTAAATATATTTGGGTAATGTATCTAACACATTTCATAAAGTTGGTTAATTAAATCCATGGAGATTAAGTTAGAAATATTTTAAGGATAAGGTTAACCAAACATATTATATTATGGCAATTGAGTTTTATTAGAGTTACTTTATCAGAATTATTCATGACATTTTTGGTATCCTTAAGATATTTGAAGAAGTTTATGGAATTTAAAATCAGATTTTATTCAAGTTCAAATCAAGAAAGGATGAGGATACATGCAAAAAGATATATTAGATAAGAATGAATCTTATGTTGATTGATGTAGATTTGTTGTCAAAATCTAAGGAGCTATTATACAAATATGTTCAAAGGACATTATTCTAATATACTAGATTTGGTTGATCATTCATGAGCAAGGAAGCAGCAATAATATTCTAGAAACTCCAAGATTAAAATTCGAAGGCATCAAGCATTAAGGTTTGCTCCTAATTTTTAGGAGATATTTATTTTCAAAAAGGGATTCAACTTTCGAAGGTTTTATTGAAGACATATGAAGGGAAGTCAGATTATGATATACAAGAAAATCTCCAAAATACATCAGACGAAACTATAAGAAATGCAATGTTTAAATTTAAGTCAAATTCAAGTGATTTAAACGAACAATGACTAAGCCAAGATATTTTTAATTTATCCAAGATTTGATTAAGAGTTATTCAAGATTTAAGAAAACAGTCGTTGCTTCAAGAGATGTATAAGAAAACAAGTTCAAATCTTTTGATGTGGAGATCGACACAACAAAGCTACACTCATTCACTGAAAACTTGATACTCGAGAAAATTTAGAATCTTATTCAGAATTTAATTCAGAGACAACATTGTCCAGTCTACTATCATATTTTGATTTTACTATATACTTTCATTAAAAGGATCTTTGTATTTTGTCCTTATTGTTTCTATAAACAGAATTATTTGTGTGATAGGCTTTGTGTTAGAGAGAGAATCAAATTTGTGTAGAATTGTGTATAGGCAAGAGTGACCCAATGAGACAGAGTAGAAAGGCTTGTAAGTGCTTCTCTCTTGTTGAACATAATGTAACATAGATAATGGAACAATACCAATGAGGATTATAAGGTCTCTTGTAGTGGAACTGGAAGAGCACAATAGGCATAAAACCAAAACACTATAAATCTCTTACCTGATCTTCTCTACCCTACTCTCCTTTATTATTGTGTTTTATTATCATATCTTGTTTTGTGCTTAATCTTGCTTAAGTAATCAAAGGGGTTGTTTTTAATCTTGTTTTGTGAAAAAGTTAAAACTTTCTAAGTAACCAATTCAACCCCCCCTCCCCCCCTCTTGGTTGCTTTTAGGACCTACAATTTTATATCCCAACTTTCATCCCATTACTACCCAATCTCGAAACTCATCCTTCTACTACATTTTTTAGTCAAAACCCAACCCTTACACAACTCAAAATATCCATTAAACTCAAATTTATAACTACAACTCACCCTAAACTTCAGGATTCAGCCATATTTTCAAAGGAATAAGGACATGCAAATAGTTACGGTTAGAAATCTTACCTCTAGGATCCAAAAGCCTGACTTCCACCACCTAAGATTCACTATGAACTCCTTAAAACAACACCCTATATTCGTTTTTCACAATATTCTATGGACAAAAACGAAATCCTTAAGAAATTCGACCAAGTATCCATTAGGAATCGATCTGCATAATCTTACCTCAAGGTCTTCTACTTTAAACTTAAACGCACCAGTTAAGATTCTCTATAGGACTCCCTAGAAGTCTTCTCTAGTTCGTTTCAATTGCTACCCCATGAGGAAAAAGGAGTTTTCATTGAGAATCCACTAATATTAAATGTTTAACAGCTTTATATACTTAGGGTTCATAGATAATTCCTATCCCCAAACTGCCTTTGCTTGTTTTTACAATTACCAATCATGTCCTTAGCTTACAATACCATTTATTACTCTTTTTGTTTCTAGTTTTATATTTCACATTTCTCTTTATTAAAGGTTTTACACTTTAACATCCTTCAAGTAGAACAATTGTTTGACAATTTGAAGAAATGTGTGTTCTATAAAAATAAAGTAGTGTTTCTTCGATATATAGTGTCGAATATTCGAGTAGACAAAGAAAAGGTTAAAGTAGTTCTTCGTTGGCCAACCTCAACTTACATAGTAGATGTATGAAGCTTCCATAGTCTTATATCTTTTTCCCAATGGTTCATCCATAATTTTAGTTTGATATTAACCTCATTAATCAAACTAACTAGGAAGATTTTTTAATTGAGATGGTTAGAGAAGGCTAAAAAAAGTTTGAGGAGTTCAAGTCCAAGCTAACTTTGACCCCTTTTGTTACTTTGCCAAATTTTGATAAAATATTTGAACTTAAGTGTAACACCTTCAGAGTAGGTGTTAAAGCAGTCCTTATGTAAGATTGACAACTAGTTGCCATTTTCGTAAGAAACTCAGTAGAGCTATGTTGAACTATTCAGCATATGACAAGGAATTTTATGCTCTTATCCAAGCTCTCAAGACATGGAAGCACTATTTGCTACCCTAAGTTTTTATCATCTACATGGACCATAAGTCCTTGAAGTATCTAAGAAGTTAATAGAAGATCTCTTGAAGTCATGCTAAGTCGAATTCCTTAAGACACTCTCTTATGTGAGTAAGCATAAGAAGGTCATTTCTAATAGTGTAGTTGATGCTTTGTCTCACTGGCATGTACTTATCAAGACATTATAAGCTTGGATACTTAGGTTTGGTACACTTCCAAACCAATATGAGCAAGATGCTCACTTTAAGCTCGTAGTTACCAAGTGCAAGTCTATAATTATTATGGATGGGTTCTATTTGTGCCATGGATACTTAATGTAAGGAGGATGGGTTTATATGTTGAGCAACTCAGTACGAGAATTACTAGTTTAGGAAGCACATGCAAGAGGCCTAGCTAGCCATTTTGGGGAAAGGAAGACAAATGAATTGCTGAAGGAGGATTTCTATTGGCTAGGAATGATGAAGGGTATTCATAAAGTGTTGTGAAGGTGTGAAGTATGTAAGTGCGTTAACGGTATTAAGGAATCCTATGGGGAATATATACCTTTGTCCATACTTAAATAACCTTAGATTGATCTAAGTATGGATTTTATGCTAGAGCTACCCAAAATAGCTTGAAAACATGATTCTACTATAGTGGTGATTCATCAGTTTAGCAAGATGAGCCACTTCATTTCCTGCCATAAGATTGATGATGTATTGATAAGAATCAAGCCCCTAGACCAATCACTTACAGTTAAGCTAGAGGACTCCAAGGACTCATGTGGAGAATACTAGCTCGAAACCAAAGTCGAGACGAGGATTCCTATGCCAAACTGATCTCCTACCAACTTATCTATCAAATCCTCACATGTGTTAGATCTATTCTTACTTAGCAATGATGCCTTATTCTAGAAGATAGCCCAAGACTATTTGAGCCAATCTGTCGAACCGACCACAGACATCTAACATTAATATAACTAACTTCTTTATAAGACTGATTAACCCCTGACTTGATCCAGATCAAGTCGGCCCCTGACTGTAAATGTTATTCCACTTCCGCTTACCTTGTATCATATTCCTAATGTCCAGCTGCTAAGCGATATGTATCTTTTAACACAATATCCTAAAATGATTCTTTCTTTTTCATACTGAATATTCTTTGCCCCCTTTACCCCTTTTAGTATGTTTTATGTATCCTAATTATAGAATACCTTTTTTTCTTTTCATATATGTAAAGTAACCTTAGTAAATGGGTATATAAACCTCTACTTTCTTGTATGCAAGCAATCAAATGATCAAGATACAAAATTATTCACTTGAGTAATCTTAGTATTCTCATTATCATTTAACTCTTATATACTCCCTTTAGCTAGAAGTAATGGTGAGTGACCCTTCAGTTCGGACCGGTGTATCATATTTAGAGGATTATAGGCTGAGTAAGATCAAGTGGTATGATATATTTATTCGGTAGTTACCCGAACTTTGCTAACTTTTTCCCTATTTGTTGTTGGTTCGCTTTGTTATGGTGCTTCTTAGTGTATTCGAACTTGGATAAGCATTAGCTTCACTGGTATTAGAGTATGGTTTCGCGAGGGAATGTATAAAGTTTTAGTTCACTTTGCTGTTAGTGGCTGCTGTGTTTCTTCTGTAGCTACTATAATGTGTTTGAGTGTAAGTAAGTGTAGTTGCATTATTACTCTGCTCTTACTCTATTTTTCATTACAAAACAGAGCAAGCTTGTTTCTATTCTATTTAAGAGATTATCGGGTATTAAAGTTGTTAATGAGTTGTTAATGTCACGCCCTGAAGCGGCAAAGTCCTAACAGGCCCCGCCGTGTAAACCATCCTAAGATAGATGTTGGCCTTACAACCGCTATTTTAGACCTGATCTACACAAGGCGTCCACGACAAACCTGCTTTAAAGGAAACAGTTTGTAATTTAAATAAATCATTTATCTAAGAAAGTGAGGAAATATATATATAAATTATAATACAGTTATTGCAATTAAGGTTTACAATATTTCTCCGTAATATATTTCCTAGTTGTTACATTATTCAAAATGAACAGTTCTAAAGTAAAAACTTAAACCTTAAAAATATACTTTTATTCTTCAATATTTTTCCTCACTCTCCAAGATCCAGCAGTTGCTAGCTTCAGAGTAGTTGTTGCCGCTTCTTAGCCAGCACCTGCACGAAGTCTATAGGGATGTGAGCAACCACGGCTCAGTAAGTTAGGACGGAGGACTTAAAACTATACCATACACATAATAAGGTTTTCAATCACTTATTAGGTGCAATGCATATGCAAGCAAATGCCATCGCACGACGTTGTCCGGCCCGTCGTGAGATTAGAGAAATTATGCCCGCTCTAATCCGGGTTGAGGAGTTGCCGTTAATGCAACAGCTTACGACCAAACCCAGGCTTGTGTAATGGAGACCTTGCTCTTCCTGCGACTACCTTCGAACCACTGCCTTTACCCTCGCCGCGACCTCCTCTCTTGTCACTTAGTTCGACTGAGGATGAAGAAGGGACCATTTTGCAATCTTGCGCTATCCCTTCCGAAGGAGTCGGTATTTGGCCGGAGAGTCCTAAGTTCCCCTAACGGATTGCCATGCATGTCCGATTATGATTACTGGTCGGATATTTGATTAAGTCCAATTTAGGGTGATCAATTCTTTCATACAATTTATACAATATATGCCAGAACAACAAACAGAATCATAGCATCACTCATAATCAAGCACATGCACACATTTAACTATCTAACAAGCACAACCAAGCATAATCTTAAGCCTCCAAAATACAGCATCGTATTAATCCCAACTTACCTCGACTCCTCGCTCACTCACTCGAGGTTCGATTTGCTCAGGCCATTGCCGATCATCCCTATAACACGAATGTGGTTTCAGCTTTTCATATAAATATTATAAGTTCGTTTTATCCTACAACGCTTATTGTTAGGTTTTGTTTAAGGTTTAATATGCCTAATTATCTAGGTATTAAGTCTTTTACAATTATTCTAGGTTTGAGATTAGGTTCAGGTTCGGTTTCTGCATCGATTTCTAAATTAGGTTTTAGTTCGATTTTTAAGTAATGTTTTAGATTCCAACCCTAGAAATCCGTTTCAACCTATAATGTGAAATTAATCACATTACTTCCTGATCTCCTAATTACCATCATTACCTCTAATTAGTATTTTAGTCCATCCGGTACACTTAAATCCTTATTTGTATACCGAATTTACTCATAATGTGAGAAAATTTTACATTTTTCATATAATTACATAAATTCAAGTTTCCCATCAGATTTATTGTACGTTTTTATTATTATCACAATATCAATTTTTATTATAATATTTCCTATTTATTATATTTTCAATAATTACTTATTATGTATTATTACCTTTTATGTATATATTACACTTCTAATATTTCTATCACTCTAATTATCATCTCTAAACATCAATTATCATTTCAAAATGTCTAAATTCATCCTAAATCAGATTTTACTCCAATTTACCCTAATTTACAAAATTATCTTAAAATGTACTATTTTTCCATATTAGTTATTTACTACATAATTAACCTAATAATTACATCTAACACCCTAATTGCTACAAGTATCATACTCCATTAGATTTTAACATCCTAAAACATCTACTTATTCACTAAGTCAGTAATTAATATCCTAATCACCTAATTAACTCCAAATTACCCATTTAATGCCTCATTTTAGGGCCTAAAAATTATCTAAAAATTTCGAAAATTAATTTTTGAAAACAAGCTTCATAGCACTGTTCTATATCATCTAAGTAATCTACACAAAAAATTTTGGGCTTGAAATTACACTCCTAAGGTCATTTATTTCTAAACCGAAATGTGCTCGGTTTTGCACGATTTCTTAGGGACCATATATTACAGGACATAATTTCATCAAAATAATATTTTTCCTATAAACTACATACAAAATATCCCAGAATAACAAAATTAATAATTTTATAATTATATTTACTATTTTTGCAAAATTACACAAGATTCGGGCTGAAAATTGGACTAACCGGTTTGGGTGGCTTCGGCTACCGTGGGCCGCCGTGGCCTTGTCGGCCGGCCTGGGCGCTGCCACCACCGTGTGGTGGTGGTGGCCGTCTACTTCCAGCTGCTCGTCTGGTGTGGGTTCCCTTTGAAAGCCCTAATTGCACAGTTTTTTCTAATTTTTTTCTAAACTGAATTTTTCTCTCAATTTTCAGCTCTCTCTAATTTTCTCTGATTTGTATCTGTCCAAATGAGCGTCTGAATTTTTCTTGCTATTTATAGACGATTTTTGTAATTATTATGTATTAATTTGACAAGACTTTGTCCAAATTCCTTGATTTTTGGCTTTTAAGTTATTCAATTTTTATTGGTTAATTTTTCTTTTGCAGCTTTGGACCTGTCATGACCTTATCTTGATTTAGCTTATCATCTTCTGATTTTTCCATAATTATTTTATAATTTTCTTTAATTATTTGCTTAGTTTTTAGCCAATTTAAGTAATTATGCATATTTTTATCTACACGTAAATACATGTGGGGTACACGTGAATATTCCTAATTATTATTTGGTCATTCTAAAATTTTTAGTATACATATAATCTATCTCTAGTAATTTATTAGTTATTAGATTACACTTTTTGCCTTTTCGGGAATTAGCAATTATTATGCTTAAAATTTGAAAATTTTATAGTCTCTTATTTTATTACTTTTTTTCTTAAATTTAAGTTTACCAAGTCATTTTTACTAATATTCTTCTCAATAGTTTATAATTTGGGGTTTAATCGGATTCCTTAACCGATCGTCCAAAACTTATGTTTTAAGTTCAATTTTACGGTCAATTGGCTTAGCTTTGGGGCTTACAGTTAATCCGTTCGAGAAGTACTATACCATGTCAGATTTGAGTGTTCAAGGAGTTATTGGAGACCATAATAATGATGCTCAACTTGGTCATAGTCATAATGGTAGTAACACCCTAAGGTCAGTTAATGACAAACTTGACAGACTGACCAACCTTGTTGAGAGTCTAGTCATAGCAATGCAAGTTAACAGACAACAACCCCATGGCGTACAACACCATAACCTATAAGAAAATACCCTTGAGAGGCACCATGGCTAAGGTAATTGAATCAATTGCCCAGTTTGACCATAGCGAGCTAAAGGAGTAGCAGACTAAGCTATTAGATGAAGACTGGAGTTAGAGGAGATTAAGGAAGGTGACGTGGAGTTGAATGTTGAAGAGTTTGGGGAAGAAGAAGAAGTTGACTATTACCAAGCGTAGGGACGAAGACGCCGAGTCCCCTAAGGGTTAGATAATATCAAGGTTCAAATCTCGCCCTTTAGTAGAAGTAGAGATGCAGATGAATACTTAGAGTGGGAAAAGAAGGTCGAGAAAGTGTTTGAATGTTATGGGTATACATATGCTATCAAGGTTTGACTTGCTGCACTGGAGTTTATTAGGTATACCACTATGTGGTAGAAAAATTTGAATGCAGCTGAGCAAGAGATAGAAGGCGAGGTGTTAGAACTTAGGATGAGATAAAAAGGTTATTAAGAGGTAGATTTGTACCCGAGACCGACCTATAAGATACATTTGCAAAGTTGTAGGAGCTTCACTAAAGAAGTTGATTTGTTAATAACTATGTTAGAGAGTTCCAGATGCTAATGATTTGAGCCAACGTAGAAGAACTAGAGGCCTGAACAGTATTGAGGTTCATTTTTGGGCTTAAGTATAAGATTCGTAACATCATGGAAGTATAGAGGTTTTATACCTTGAAAGAGGCAATAAAGATAGCGTAGAAGGTCGAAAAATAGAAGACAAGTGCTCCGAGTTGACCTAGGCCAACCTTTTCCCGACCCCTAGTTTCACGCTGACTTGTTTAAGTAGAGCCGAAGAAGCCATATAAGGCCGAGGATTGGAATGACTGTTCTGATGATAGCTAAGCAAGCCAGCAGGGTTAAGCCAGTTAGATAGGTCGAGCCGAGGTTAAGCCAACTAGATAGGTCGAGCCGAGGTTAAGCCAACCCTGAGGATATATGAGAAAGGGCAGACCTTCGGATAGAAGACCAACGAGGTGAAATGCTTCAAATGCTTGGGCTTTGGATATATGGCTGCTAAGTGTTTAAACCGATGCGTCATGGTGCTCCGAGGAGATATAGTAGACAGCACCAACGAAAGTGAGCTCAAAAAGGAAGAGGATGTTAGAAAACCCGAAGCTAAAGAGGAAGAGGAGACCTATGTCTATGCCGACTATGGATAAGTGATGACCCTAGTCTTGAGACAAATATTGAGTTCCTTGCCAAACTTTGAAGATGACTAGAGGGAGAATCTATTCCATATGAAGTGTACCGTTAAAGGCCAATTGTGTACAATCATTATGGATGGGGGAAGTTATACTAATATCGTTGCATATTCCTTTGTGTAGAGGTTGGGTCAGCCAACCTCAAGGCATCCTTGAACTTATAAGCTACATTAGCTTCGTAATAAGGGTGCTTTGCACGTGACTGAACAAGTGACTGTACTATTCAGTATTGGGAGTATGTATAAGGACAAAGTAATGTGCAATGTCATCCTCATAGAAGCTCTACATCTGTTGCTTAGATGACCTTGGTTGTTCAACTGACGTATTACTCATGACGGGTATAAGAACACTTATGCCTTTGTTAAGGATGGAAAGAAGATTGTGTTGTAACCTTTGACCTCATCCCAAGTCAATGAAACTCACAATCAGCTCACCCGAGCTAGTAAGAAAAATGCTTTAGTGATGAGCCGAAGAGAGCTCCGAGCTGCTGAAAAGGTTAAAGAATCTATGTTCTTGTTGATCAAAAGATTATTGGAAGTGAGAGATTTGGAGGATATCTTTGCTGAAATTCGAAGCTTGCTAAATGAGTTTTTCAATTTGTTCCCTGAGGAATTGCTTAGAGGATTGCTTCTAATCTAAGGCATTTGAGTATTCTAATGATTTGCAGCCAGGCGCTACCCTACCAAACTGACCTGCACACAGAATGAACCCTGAGCAGGCTCTCAAGCTAAAAAGATAGGTGGACGATATCATAGAGTGAGGATATGTGAGGGAGAGAATGAGCCCTTGTGTTGTACCAGCTCTACTCATCCTTGAGAAAGATGGTTCATGGCACATGTGCATCAATAGCTGAGCAATAAACCAAATTACTATTGAGCACAAATACTCGATACTGAGGCTTAATGACATATTAGATGAGCTTCATGGTGTTAAGATATTTTCAAAGGTTGATTTGTGAAGTGGCTATCACTAAATTTACGTGAGGCTGGATGATAAATGTAAGATTGCCTTCAAGACCAGGCATAAACTCTACAAATAGTTGGTTATACAATTCGAGCTTACCAATGCACCGAGCATATTCATGAGATTGATGAACCATGTAATACGCCCTCTAATTAGAAGATGTGTTGTCTTATACTTTGATGACATATTGGTATACAGTGCCAACCTGAACGAACATGTTCAACATCTTCGCAAAGTATTTGACTTTTTGTAAACTAAGAAGTTGTATGGAAATTTGAAGAAATATACGATCTACCAAAATGACGTGATCTTCCTAGGGTTTGTGGTATCAGGGGAAGGACTCCAAGCAAATGAGGAAAAGATCTAAGCTATTCTTAAGTAGCCGACGCTAAAGAATGTCACTAAGGCTTAAAGCTTTTATAGCCTAACTTCTTTCTGTAGGTGATTTATCAAATACTATAGTACCATAGTCACCCCCTTAACCGAGCCGACAAAGAAGAATGAAGGGTTTAGGTAAAACGATCAAGCTGAGCAAAGCTTTAGGGAGATCAAGGAGAAACTCACTTCAGCACTTATCCTTTTGCTACCAGATTTTGACAAACCCTTTGAATTGGAACGTGATGCATCGAGAGTAGGAATTGGCGCTGTCCTAATGCAGGAGCGACGACTTGTCACCTACCATAGTGAGAAGCTTAATAGTCTTACCCCGAACTATTCTGTGTACGAGAAAGAGTTATACTCTCTTTACCTTGTTTGGCAACACTATTTGCTGTAACAAGAGTTTGTTATTTAGATAAACCATGAGTCTCTAAAGCATCTAAGGAGTCAGAACAAACTTTCGAAAAGGCTAGCCAAGTGGTTTGAGTTTATGGAAAGGTTCTTGTATGTCATCTAGCATAAGAAGGGAATTATAAATGTGGTCGCCGATGCTCTATTACAACGGCAAACCCTACTGACCACTTTACAGATAAAATTATTGGGATTCTCACTCATTACTGAGTAGTATGCTCATGATCCTCATTTCGGCCCTATCCTAAGATAGTATAGGGATGGAATTACTGTTAAGGGATATTCTCTTAAGAAAGGCTATCTATTCAAAGATCGAAAGCTGTGCATACCAAACTATTCTACGCTTGAGCTATTGATCAGGGAAGCTCATAGTAATGAATTATCAGGTCACTTTGGGGAGACCAAGACAACCAATCTGTTGAAGGAGAACTTTTACTGACCAGGTTTAACCAATGATATCCATAAGGTAGTCAGTAGTTGTAAAGTATACAAGTGAGCTAAGGGGAAGAGAGAACCCTATGGAGAATACATGGCACTACCAATACCAACCTTACCTTGGGGTACCGAAGACTATTGTCTTAGATCGAGACACAAAATTTTTGAGCTATTTTTGGAAGACTCTTTAGAGAAGACTTAGAACTAAACTTGTATTCAGCTCTAATAGCCACCTTTAGACTGATGGCCAGACTGAAGTGGTAAATAGAATGCTAAGCAATCTAATCAGAGCTGTCGTGGGAAAGAACTTAAGGGATTGGGATCTCTACCTATCAGCTATGTAGTTCATATACAACTGAACTGTCCATAGCACTACTAGGAAGACCCCATTTGAGGTCATTTATGGCCTTAACCTTACTATCCTCCTAGATATGATCGGCGCTCCAGCAACTATTGAAAAGAGTTAATTTGGAGTTAATTGAGCCTAAGAATTGCATGAACTAAACCAATCTTTAACTAAGAAGATCGCTAAATTCAATCAGAGACAGTAAGAAATTGGTAGCCAAGGTTACCGAACTGTTTCTTTCTACCCAAGAGACTTGGTATAGATACACCTTAGCCGAAAATGATTCTCACACTTGAGATAGAACAAAATATTTCCTCAAGCTGATGGTCTGTTCAAAATCCTGAAGAAGATCAACTGCAACACTTACCATGTCGAGTTGCTTAATGACTACGGTATTTTTTCCACCTTCAATGTGTTTGATTTAATCCCTCACCAACCAGTAGAAGAAGACCCCATATACACCTTAGAAGAACAAGCTGAAACCCCTCCAGATTTAAGGGAAAATCTTTCCAACCCCCAAGCAGATGATAGGAATTAAGCCCTTGGACCAATCACTTATACCTAAGCTAGAAGACTCTAAGGATTCGCATAGAAAATATTAGCTTGATACCAAAGCTAAGATAGGGATGCCTATGCTGAACTGATCTCCTGCGAACTTATCTATCAGATCCTCACATGTATTAGATTTACTCCTACCCAGCAACGATGCCTTATTCCAGAAGACAGCCCAAGACTATTCGAGCCAATCTACTAGACCGACCATAGACATCTAACATTAATACAGCTGACTTTTCTATAAGACTAATTGACCCCTAACTTGATCCAGATTAGGTCAGCCCTGACCATAAATGTTATTTTGCTTCTGCCTACCTTGTATCATATTCATAATGTCTAGTCGCCAAGCGACACGTGTCTTTTGATACAATATCCCAAAATGATTCTTTCTTTTCTATACTAAATATTCTTTACTCATTTTAGCCCTTTTGGTTTGTTTTTATGTAACCTAATTATAGAATACCCTTTTATCTTTTCACATATGTAAAGTAACCCTAGTGACAATCAACTGATCAAGATATAGAATTATTCACTTGAGTAACCTTAGTGTTTTCATTATTATTCAACTCTTATCTATTCTCTTTAGTAAGGAGTGGTGGCGAATGACCCTTCAATTTGGACCAGTGCATCATATCCGATAGATTATAAGCTAAATAGGATTAAGTGATGCGTTATATCCATTCGGTAGCTGCTTGGACTTTGCTAACTTTTTCCTTGTTTGTTTTTGGTTCACTTCGTTATGGTGCTTCTTCGTGTGCCCAACCCTGGAGACGCATCATGTAGTATCTATTGCTAACCTCTTTCTATAGGAAATAGTACAACTCCATAAAGTTCCTTGAAGCATTATATTTGATCGTAATGCCAAGTTTATGAATTTCTTTTCAAGAACCCTATGGAAGAAGCTCGACACTAAGCTTATGTTTAGCACTTCTTGTTTTCTTCAAATGAACAGCTAGACTAAGGTTGATATGTCATGCCAAGAGCTGATAAGGGTGATGGTATCAGGGTAGGTGCAAGCTTGTAAAAAGCTTAAAATGAAGATGGGAAAAATTGCACAAATAACAATGAAAGAAAACAAGCAAAACCACAAATGATTCTGAAGATGTGATGTACTAAGAAAACTCTGTGGACTCATGGCTCAACTTAATATGATGCATGAGCTGGTCCAATAAGGGTATTCGCTGCCTAGCTTTACTTAAGGGTTAGGATAAGAGTAAGAAGAGGAAAATAAGTACACTTAGCTTACAAAAGAGGAAGTATATTCAATATTTGATACATATGATGTGGGTACATTTATAATGGGCATTTATACTTGAAATATTAGGGCAATAATTGTAAATGGAAACAACTAAAAAGGGTAAAGTCCAAAAGAAGTAATGTACAAAGAATGAAAAAGGGCATAAAGAGAAAATAAAAAATAACATCCACCTAGTATGGAGGACTCTGTCATGTGATTGCTCAAATACGTGGTGCTTTGTGGATGAGTGATTTTCTGGCAGAAGTAGACAAATCGTACAATTAGGTTGGTGACTACCGGGTCGAGGTACTGAGTAGTCGTAGGTACGGATGCATGTTGGGGTTTTCAGCACCAATACTATCAAGCTGGAGGTTAGCACAGTCATGACCTAGTAGACATGTGAGGAGTTAGACTGTCAATGGAGCATGCTTCAAATTAGCACTTGACTACTAAGAGATGATGAGTTATTCGATTTGGCATATGGAGTTGTTCAATAGCAAGGATTAGCTAAAGCTCGGTAGGAATTAGATGCAATAGTAGAATCCGCTTTGTTAGTCCCTCAAGTCCTCATGCTTGGGCTTAAGTTAAAGGTTCGGTAGTTTAATTCCTATCAAAGGAGGTCAACAATAAGGTCGAAAGCTTGCTCCAAGCTTCGAGCTACCATAGGAAAGAATTTATGCAATTGGGAATTGTGCTTACCAATCATTGAGTTTACTTATGATTGCTCTACCCATAACTTAATAAGACGGTCTCCCTTTGAGGTTGTATATGATACAAGAAGAAGCCAAACAAGATTTGAAGGTAAATCTTTGATACCCCTGGGGAGTTGATGGATTGTTGACCTTCAAACCCCTTAGCCGAGAAAGACTCTAAGGCCGCTAAAATTTAGCAAGATGATGCTGCTTCTTCATCGAGCTGAGGACGAGTGTCATTATCAAGTTGGCACTTAGCTAAATTCACTTATAACTAAGCTCATTTGCACTTTAGTTCGAGTTGGCATCAGCCTTGGCACTAAGCTTCAATTACCCTCCAGCTGACCTATTAACCTAAGTTAACAATTGACCATCTAACTCTCTAACTAGTAAGTGTTGCATTATCGAAGTTTAAGTCCTTTTATGCCAACTACCTGAAGCTCGACCTATTATAATGGCAAGCTTAGATTATGAACCCAAATATATTCCTAGTTGCCTATAGTAACTTGGCACTTAGGTTATCATTCATTAAAGTATGGTACAAACATTACTCCGACATGTGTTTTGCTTTTCTAACATTGTACTATATTCATTTTTTATGTATTTGTCCTTATTACCCTTTTAAGCATGTCTTAGGTATATGCTTCACAATTTACCCTTTTTTTTTTTCATTTCCATGTATCGACATTACCTTTGGAACTTACTATAAAAGCTTCATATTGATGTAAGCCGGAATCATAACCTTATTAATGAATATTTCTTACTTCTTATGAGAAAATTTCTCTAAGTTACCCCTCCTTACAC
Organism: Lumnitzera littorea; assembly: GCA_024138015.1. NCBI lineage: Eukaryota > Viridiplantae > Streptophyta > Magnoliopsida > Myrtales > Combretaceae > Lumnitzera > Lumnitzera littorea. Next base: position 86,760,752 of record JAMXBB010000008.1, on the reverse strand, counting down.
TCTTATCTAATTCCATTAGTAGCTACAAATTAGTGGCAAGTGGACCTTAGTTGGCTTGTAAGTTACATTATGCAAGAACTAAGTTGTGTTGAACTCATCAATGAGTCATAACTGAAGAGTTGTCTTACATAGCTACTATCAGTCTCCTATTTCAATTAGGTTTTGTTTGATAATTAGAGGACTCATTCCCTTACTATGATAAGACCTAGTGATAATTTAGCTACGAGGTACACAACTAGGCTCAATCAAACTTTAGTTATGAAAATTTGAGTTGAGCTTGAGCTCAAGTTTACAACAATGTATCGCCTCAATTCAATTTGTTTACAACCTAACCTTTAGATTTAAGTAGTATGAATATTGGTTTTTTAACAAATGGATTGGGTTTAATTTCCCCTTTCCAACAAGTTATATTATTGTAAAGCCTAGGAAAAAGAATGATAAAAAGAGTTAAATAAATAAAATAAAATAAAAGTTCCAAGGCTGGTATAGCTTGTTATTGACTAATGCCCATAAAGGCATTTAAGTTAATAGAAAAGTTAGGGAACCCCTTCCCTACCCCAAACAAAAGAGATTAAAAGCTAAACCCTATCCTTAATTGCCCTTTTTCCTCTCTGTTTAACCTTCAGCAAAAAACTCCCTAGCTACTACCGAAACTAGAATCCAAGATTAGAATCCTTGACTTTTGGTTGCCAAAGAACAAAAGGAAGTATCAGATGCACAAGGATACGAGATTTTTAGGTAAGTTTTCTATTTATGTTGATGGAAATTTTGTTTTTCTTTAATAAAGGATGAAAAACCTTAATAGATTTACATTCTTCAGCATTGAGAAGATGGTGATTCATGCTTTGAGTGTTGCTCTATTAGGAAAAACAAGTACTCCTAATCCTTAGCTTTGAATTCAGTTTTGCAAATAATAGTTAGAGTTAGGCTAAATTTATTGACAAAAAGGTTGTAAATGTTTGAGTTTTAGTGTTTAAGGAGAGTTTGGGTGGTTATCAATCGAGTGTTGTCAGTAGAAGGGTGTTTAGAGGTGGTGTTTTGTGGTTAGGATGGGAATTAGGGTGATTGTCGCAAAGGATTGCAAACTGCATTATGTAGAAAATTGTAGATTGTAGTTGGCTTTTAAACACCGACACTAGCCCCTTATACTCACATCATGTAAGTCCTTCTATAGTGTCTGGATGACAATTACCCTAGCATCTAGACGTTATGTCTGCAAAGGCGCATAGTTTGTTTCCAAACCTATTTTCTTAAGTTTCCTCACCTTATTTTCCAATCCTAAACATCTCTAACATGTTTTCCATCAACTTTTTGCACTAAAACAGTTTCTAAAACAAGTCCTTTCCTTCAAGCAAGTCTCTTTTTCCCTTAAGTTTATTGATTTGTTAGGTTGTAGCGAGATAGTTTAGTTTGTGACGAGTCACTCGAGACAGGTAGGAATACTTGCTTGCTTGTTGCACTTGTATAAGTTATAATTTTACTATGTAACCGGAATCAATGGACACTCGAACTTAATTAATGTGGTGTTGCTTGTTCTTAGCTTTAACCTCCCTTTTATAGGGACTAATTAGGTTAGTGAGGACTTAGTGATCATATGCGACTCACTTATTAAGGATTTCATATTAAGATGATCTAATTAAATTTTAGGAAAGGTTACTTGAGTGATGGATAAGACCTACACTAATACTTATATGTATATGTATACCAATACCTATATATATACATATATATATATATATATATATATATGCATATATGTATATGTATATTGCGTGCATAGAGGTCATGAGTTACTCTAAGTCTTAGGATGTTGGGATTGTGCCGTTTATTGGCAAATAAATAAGATAATAAATTGTATTTGTTGTATTAATTTATTTATGCTTATATGTGAACCATCACTATGTGTACACATGCATATGTATTTGGTGTTCCATACTAGGTGTTGCTCACCCTTTGAGGACTTATTGTTTTTTTATTCAATTGTAGGTATAGGTTTTACGAAGAGTTCTAAGTCTTATGAGGAGACTAATTATGATTATTAACGAGAAGACCAAGACTTTGATGATGATGGGACGAGATAGCCTAGGAGTTAGACTTGTTTTTATTGAATACTATTGGAGAGTTATGAACATTTATTTTATTATGAGTTATTATGTTGTAGATTATGTAGTGGTTGCTTAGGACTCCTTATTTGATTTTTTTTTTTCTGTTTTTCTTTTTTTTTTTAGTATAAGACTTCTTATTTAACGTCATGAGTTTTGTTTAAATTGAATAAGTTAAAGAGTTTTTAGAATTTGAACTAGGTGCTTATAGGTGGTATGTATTTAGAGAAAGGCGATTAATCACACCAATCTTGAGTTAATGGTTAAGGAGATATTCATTGTAAGTTGATGGCTATCTATTTATTTGTGAATCATAGATAGGTGGCAATTTTCTAAATATCTTAGCATGCCAACTTTTAAGGCTAACACGCGGCAAGATTATGGCTTCCTAGGTTCGAAGCATTATATAATTATATAGTAGTTAGAAAAGGGGGGGAAAGAACACAAAGAGTGAAATATTAAATAAATGGGTTTTTTTTTTTTTGGCATATATGAAGTTTGTTGGTACTAAAACATTAATTATTAACTTTTGCCTATCATAACTTAAAATAATAGAGCTATTTAAGCATTAAGAATAGTAAATTGATATTTTTCAACTACAACTAAGGGTACAATTATTAATACTAAGCTCTAGAGGATCTTGAAAACTTCCAAATACGTTTTTCATGGTTTTTCTTTTTCTTTTTTTTTCCCTTAGAATCGTAATTCATACTAAGCATAATATATTTAATTAGGGGTGGACTCGGGATTTTATTTAAGAGGAAGCGAGTTATAAGGCGAAAAATATAGTTAGACAAATGCAAACTAATAGTTAAAGCCCAAAATTTTTCAAAACTAAGGTAGCAATCGCTAAGGCCTCAAGCCTATCGGTTCTATTAATATATTCAATGATTTTAAGAATGATCTTAATCCTCACTAAAATCATTTCTTATATCGTTGGTTTCTTAAACTAAAACTTAACACCGTTATAAAGAAAATTTACTTGCTTTTGATCATAATGATAAGCTTGATATTACTAAAATCACTTATTATATGTATTTCATAATTCCCAACAGAACTCTAAATTGCTAAATTTTAGAGCCAATGTTGTTCCATGCACTTGGTCTTATATAATTTGTTTTATGTTATGTTTTATAAACCTATTCATTATATGGTCTGATAGAGATTTATTAATTGCAAACACAATTTTTTCATCCTTTCTTATAACGTATAATGAAGATGGAATAAAAAAATATACTAAGTTATAATAATTTTCAATGACGACATTGATGTATTCTCCATTGGAGTATAGTTGTTCTTTCTAATAAAAATTGTAATTGCTATACTTTTGAGGTATCTTTTTTTTTTCTCTTTTTAAAATTGTATTTTCCACTATTATTTGAAGCCATAGAGATGAAGTACATAAAACTTAAGTACTTCTAATGATATAATGCAATATGAATAATTATTTGAAGCATATAAAAGAGAGTGTATGTATGTGTGCGCTCGTGCATGCATGCGCGCATATGCAAGCATGTGTATGCTTATGCTTGCTTATGTACGTACATGCGTGCTCGCATACATGCGCGTGTGTCTATATGTATTTATATATGTGTGCTCACATGCGCATGCATACGTACGTGTGTATGTGCCTGTGCACACGTGTGTAGGTGTGTGTATGCGCACGTATGTGAGTATGTGTGTGCGTATGCATGTTTGTATATGTATGTGCGTGCTCGCGTACGTACGCATGTGTCTATGTGTATGTGCTGCGTGTACGTGCACACAAACATGTGTACGTGCATGCATACATACATGCATTTATCCATAGGTGTGCGTCTGCATACGTACGTATGCAGACGAGTTGGATCGATAGGCTAAAATCAGTTTAATCCATTCAAAATAAATAAATTAGGTCAAAATTTTCAATCCATTTGAAAAGTACATTGCTTAGCTGATCCCATTTAATTAGTGTTTGAAACTGAGAGCATTTGGTTGTAAAGCCTGTTGGTCCACCAACCTACAATAAAATAAAAGAAAAATAAGGCGGATAAAGATATCTAAGCTTAATTAAGGTAAGGCTATTGCGTTTCACTTAAGTATTCATGAATCAATAATAATAATAATATAAGGTGTGTTTTGCTTTATTGGATGACTGAGTTTTTATCCTTTATATATAGGAAGTGATGGATAATTTAAGTATAATGCTTCCATTTGAAGTTATGTCATTTCTCAATTAAGAATTGGGATTGTCTACTTTTCCTCCTATTTGTGTATACCTTTGTTATTTTGTATTTTAATTGAGAAAATAACACTGTTAATAGGTTTATTTTATCATATTACGTTAATAGGTTCATTGTATCATAAATGGGTTAAATGAATTGCATTGAACCGTTGAAGCCACCAAAGTGCATCAATTGATTGGATGAGTTGAGTTGGTGGTTTAGCCGAGTTATAAATATAGTATAAATCATTATATTTATTATTCAACACTCTCTCTTACTTGTGGGCTAAACTTTAATAGAGACCCAACAAGTAGATAATATAATTAAATATGGATTGACTAGAGATACAAAGATTTGAATACAGACCTTCTGTATGTAAAGACTTGTATTATAACTAATTGATCTAAAAACTTAAGTTTGTAGATATGGTTTAAATGTAGAGAGGAAGAAAGAGTGCAGCATAAAGCTATGAAAAAAATTAGAAGCAACAACTATATAATTAAATTCTACACAATAAAATTATATCAAAAACTAAGTTGTTTAGTATGTATAACACAATTTGAGAAGAGAAGTGCAGGAAGGAGGGATCAAGGAGAGATTTGCAAGGTACAAGGAGGACTGAAGTAGGAGCCAAAACTTAAAGGAGGAGGTCTTATTAACAATTTGAAAAGAATTTAATTAGGTTACGGGATGGATGAGTAAATTCACTAGGGATAATCTTTATTTAAAAAAAAAAACAATTTTACTATTTTGACTTTAGAGAAAATGATTAAAAAAAGTGTTGAAATTAAATAAAATGCATAAAATTAGAAAGAAGAGAAGTCTAATTTTTCATTTTTTAAGTTTTTAATATATTCTTATATTTGATATCTTTTTTTTTTTTTTGTTCATTTCCTTTTATAATTTTCATTAGGAGCAACATCATCGTGTAACTAAAAAGCTTGTTTTTGAAGATTTAAGTATTCAAATGTCCAATTTCAAAGATATAATGGCTTGAAAGCATGACAATATTACTTGGCTGAAACATTGGGTTCCAAAGGTCTAACAAAGTTCAAAGGTACATGGACAAATCATGTTTCAGTTAGAAAACTTATTAACACCCAGCAGAAAAAAGCATGGAAACAACTGATTCAGAATACATTTAGGTGAAATAATTTTCATAATATCAATCATTTTCTGTTATGATTTACTTATAAGTGGCAGTGTGTGTTTGGAAGGGAAACGGGGAAGGGAAAATCTTGGCTCAAGGTTACGGGACCAGTGATTCACAAATCACACTATTAGTAGGTTTATAACAACATGGATTTGCCAACAAATTTCTTTCCCTTTGGTGTCGGATTATTTTGCTTCCATTCCAGTATCGGGAAGGTGGAAAAAGAAGAAATGAATTAGGTTCATATGACAGAAACCGTTTTCCTTACTCCAACCTTTTCCATACACACCACGAATGAATAGTGGAAATAAATTAATAATTAATAAATCTGAGTAATGCAATGCATGTCATTTGAAATCAGCAAAATTATAGAGTGGATTGATGATAAAACTTCTAAAGACATAATACCTATGAAATTTTCGAAGTATATTGTGCGATTTGGAATTCCAAAACATTAATTATTAATTGTTGTGTCAAAATAATGAAGCAATTTAAGCACTAGGAATAGAAGTCTATCTCTCAACATCAATTATGGATCCTATTGTTAATATTAAGTAGTGTTGTTAAATTGGATTGATCTATACAGTCTAACCCAATTCAACTTGATTCCTCATAAAATTAGTTTGGTATGACCTTAGTTAAACCCCTAATAGAACCCAATTCATCTTGTAACTCTTAATCATTTTACATATTCGAGTCAATCATTTAAACTGATTCTAAGAATCTTAAAACTCGGAATATTTAAGGGTTTTCAAGTACAATGTTAAAATTTTTCGAAACTGGAATTTTATTGGTGCCACTAATGTTTTTAATGATTTTAAGAATGATGTTGATCCTTACTGAAATTATTTCTTGTATTCTTGATTCCTTAAACAAAAATCTAGCACTATTACCATACAGATATGCTTGCTTTTCACGATGAAATTGATAGTACTAAAATCACTTACTATATATGCATAATATTTCCCAAGGAAACTCCTAGCTGCTAAATTTTGGAGGTGCAGTTGTTTCATCATATTTTTTATTGTATATTTTCTTTTCTTTCCTATTTTTTCACCTTTCCAACGGGAAAGGGGATATGAACTGTCTATTATATGATGTCATAATAATTAATTAAATGCAAAGAAAAGTTTTCATCCTTTGTTGCAGTATATAATGAGAAAAATACATACATACACATACACACATATATATATATATATGCTAGTAATTTCAATGATGTTATTGATTTATTCTCGATCACACCATAATTGTTTTCTTTATTTTTCTCGATAAAAGTTTTTCTTATAATTGTATCTTCCATTGTTGTTAGTGGCCACGGTTATGAAGCATAGTATAGTAAAGTTAATGGATTCTAACTATAAAGCGTGATCTTAATCATTATTTGAACCGAGTGTTATAATTATCATTACTTCTGAAGAAAATATGGCGTAAATCTTTGCAGTGTCCTTTATTTGAAGAACAAATCTATCAAGCTCCTTTACGAATCCTACAAGATCAAAGCAAGCAGGGTCCTTTATTTTCATGTTAGCTTCATTTTAATTCAATAACTAATATGTTGGATCGGAACTAACCCTGCATAATTTGAACATGACCTAATAAAATTATCAGGTTTTAACTCAAGATGTTGGATTAGAGAATCATGTTAATGCATCGATTTAATTGGTTGAGTTATCAAGTTAACAAGTCATGTAAACAAGTTTTTCCCTTTAAGATATATTTAATCATAACCGTATCTTTTACTATAATAACTTATTATAATCGTTGGCTTGTTTAGACAAATATTGTAACTACTTTACTTTTCCTATATATTCAATCATAACTATGTCTTTTACTATAATTACTTACCATATGTGATAAGAATCATAGCCCCATTACTTGCTCTCAAGCTCACAAACTAGCCACCTTGGTTGGCAAGCCGTTGCGCAGCAACTCACAAAAGAGGAGGTTAAGCTCCTTCTTCAAGTAGACTTGACGAGGTATCGAGCCTCCACTAGTTCACTATCTCTTGAGTGGAGGTATTAAAGCTACATTCTAAATTGATCCAAGACTAGGACGGCCACGTGCCAACCTATCTAGAAGAAGCTTGAAAGCAAGTGGACAACTTAACCAACCTTCCCGATAGCTTAACTAACCTTCCTAGCAGTTCGACTAGCATTCCTCTATGTCTACCAACTTACCTCATGTTCCAACCTCCGACCCATGCCATTTTGAAGACAATCGCTCTTTTCAATTCCAACCAATAGAAGATTGATATGTGCGCTCCTCTTTTTTTAACATTGTATGAACTTAGCAAATTCTTTAGCCTATGTCTCTTTGTCCATTTATCCATATTACCCCTGCATTTTATGTACACGTTATTTTTAGTATCTTATCCCTTTATGTGATTTAGCTAACTTAGAATGTTTCCCTTAATGGCAACTATATGCACTCTATTCATACTTAGCCGAAACATCAATGCATGAATATTCCTCTTATTTTCACCTTCCTTGTTCTTGTGTTTGTGCTTGTGTTACAATGGCTAAGCTTAAGTTCGAGTATCCCTTACCCAGCCTTTTAAGCAATAGCTAGTGGAAACCTTACTTACCTTATTGTGCATTCTATAAAAAAGGTAAATAGGTTCGTACGTAATTCTTAATGGGTCATATCTAAGAGTTAGTGCACGGGTTACCTCACTTCAACTCCTATTTAGTCTTCCATCCATCTTGCAAATAGAACCACCCCATTTGTGTGATTACTAACCACTGTATGTGTATCTATGGAACCACATTATCTTGATGTTAGAGCTTTGGTAATGTTCATTGTTAAAGCCATTATGATACAAACTGAAGCCAAGGACTAACAAGGCTAGTTGTAAAAAGGGTAAGTCCAAACTTACTGAAAGCTTAAAAAAGAAGGGGGGAAATGCATGAAAATAGGAAAGTAAATAAGCAACCCACGAATGAATTTCAAGGATATGACGCACCAAGGAAAACTTTGGAGACTCATGACTCAACTTGATATGACATACGAGTTAGTCTGATGAGAGTATTTGCTACCTAGCTTTACTTAAGGATTATGATAAGAGTAAAGTAAATAAACAAGCTAAGAGCAATGTTTACGAACAAGGGATATATTCAATATTAGAAGTAAAATGATTATCATACGGCTATATATTACAAGGGTATTTATACTTAAAATGCTAGGGCAACCTACTTAAAATGGAAAAGACAACATGAGTAATGCTCAAAAGAAGTAATGTACAAGAAATGATAAATGGTATAATTAAAAATACAACAAAGAGGTATTCTGTATGGAAGATTCTATCATAGGGGTATTCGAACAGGTAGCAGGTAGCTAGTGGTTATGTGCCTAGCAAAAAGATGGACAGCTATTCGGCTAGCCTAAGTGTTGTTGAATGATGATGCCAAGCCAAGGTGACAGTTCAATAGTACCATTCTGTTCAGGTGATTCTTCCGAGGCAAATTCAATTTAGATGTATTCGGTACAACTTGGACTTAGGTCAGATGAGGAATTGGTCGAATGTGCCGAGTTGTTGTCTAAATGCACCTTTAGTCAGCAGCTAGTGACTATTGTTGAGTACAAGAGGGTCCTACTCAGCTAAGGCTTTAGGTCAGCAAATTGCAGTAGTTCAGACTCCTTAATTGGGGGGAGGTATGGGTTTGAGTCAAGGATTCGGTGGTTTGATTCTTGTCATACTATTACTATGGTGTTTTGTTTTCTATATTATTGCATTTGTGTGTGTAGCTGTACAGGTGGCATTAAGTGCAATGTAGTTGTGTTTTAGGTTATGGAGTAGGCGTAGAGTTACCCATAGTTTTGGGTAGTTAGTTATGTAATGTGTGTATAGAGGGTATTGAAGTTGTGAAGTTGGGTTACAAGCTTGTGTTGTATAATAGGATTCGTTACTAGTATTGCTGAAGTTATGGTGGTAAAGCTAGAGGTAGTTAGGAAGTTGTGTTATTGTGCTTGTGGAGTTTGAGCCAATAGAGATATCCCATGTTTTGAGTGACTGAAAATAGAGTGTGTTTCGTGTTGTGTGAAACCATAGTGGTAAAGTTGTGACTGTAGTGTTGTATGGTTATTTTTAAAGTACGAGGTTTCATTCCTTGTTTCATAGTAGTGTTTTAGTGTTATGATTAGTGTTGATTCTTGAATAAAGAAGATGACAAATTTTAGTATCAATGGATGTGTTGATGACATGAGAGTGGAGTTATCCACCATAAATGACCTATTTCTACCACTAAGTATATTAATGACGAGATAGATGATCTCGCCACTATGATGGCCAAATTAACTTGTTCCATCAATAGACTAACTACTACCAAGGAAGCTTTTACCCATGTTTGAGATGCTCCTTAACAAAGGCATATATAAGGTGCTAGATGCTAACCTAACTATGGTGACAATAGAAAATTTGGAGGATGGAACCGTAAAGTTAATGTAGAGAGGAGAGCTAGAAGGAGAATTGATTTAGAAGAGGTCGTAGAGAGTGAGAAAAAAGAGTGCTATGAAGACAAAAAAGGGCCATCTGACCTATTAAAAGGATGGAGAATGTCAAATTACATATGTTAACGTATTTCAAGTCCAGCAATACAGATGACTACTTAAATTGGAAAGATAAGGTTAAGAAAATCTTCAAATACCATGAAGTAAATGGTTGGCTAAAGTGTGAGTGGTTGTACTTGAATTCACTAGATATGCCACCCTATGGTGGAAGAACATATAGTTAAGCTAGCATAGAGAAGGTGAGCTAGAGATTTGAACTTAGCAGAGCAATTAAAAGGAGGTTCGTACCCAATCACTATATGTAATATACTTTTTAAAAGTTACAAGGCTAAGGCAGAGTGAAATGAGCATAAATGACTACGTGAAAGAATTCTAGATGCTTATGCCGATACGTAAAATAGAAGACCCTAAGAACTAAACTGTTTCTCGATTCATTAGATGATTAAAGTTTTGAGATATGAGAAGTGGTAGATATCTAGCGGATTTGTACATTGGAGGACATGATTTAAGCTAGTCAGAGAGTTGAACACTGGAGATGTCAGGGTTATTCCTAAGCTCCTCAAAGTTGGACACAACCTGCTTGACTTGCTCGAAGCAAACATGTGAGATTAGAACCAAGCAAAAGCGAAGAGGTCCGACTCAACCTAAAGTCTTGACTTGTTAATAGAGAGTTAACAAGACAGTTCGAAGAGAGGCAGACCTTGAAGAGGAAAACAAGTGAGATTAAGTGATTTAAATGCTAAGGGTTTGGTCGCATAGCCATCCCATGTCTAAATTGAAGTAATGATGGTCATCAATGGTGAGATGTTTACCATTGAAGTTGACAATATCGACAAGGAAGCTAAGGAATTGAAACAGTATACTAAGGAAGAAGAGTTCCCTGAAGGAGATGAGGCCATTGTGGATACCAAATAGGATGAGTTCTTGAACATGGTCATTTGTTGAGCTATGAGCATGACCAATTCAAATAAGAATGAGCAGAGAGAGAACTTATTTACTACTTGTCAAGTGAAGGGCCAGTTATGTACTGTAATTGTAGATAGTAGGAGTTGTACTAATGTAACTTTTACAAGCATCGTGTAGAAACTTAAGTTGACAACCACTCCCCATACCAAGCTAGACAAATTGCATTGGTTGCACAAGAAAGGAGCTCTTTATGTTACCCAACAAGTTACTATGTCGATCTCTATTAGAGTTTATCATGATGAAGTGCAATGTGATGTACTACTGATGTGCACATTGCACATACTGCTAAGACGACCTTGGTTATTTGATTTATGGTGGATTCAAAAACACTTATACCTTTGAACATGAAGGGAAAAAGATTGTACTGAATCCTATGACTTTGAACCAAGTTTGAGAAATACAAAACTAGTTGAATCGAGCTTAGATGAAGAGTTTAGTGATGACCCAAGTTGAATTGAATTGTCTCATGAGGTTAAGGTTGATATGCAAACCTTTTTGTTGATCTAAAGGATATTGGAGATGAAGGAACAAAGTGTTGAACTACTTACTAAGGTATAGAGAATTATTAATAAATTTATGGATTTGTTCCTAGAGAATTTCCAAGGGATTACCCCTTGGGGCATTGAAGATGCCATCGACTTCAGCTAAGAGCTGCTTTTCTAAGTAAGCCTAGCTTATATGATGAATCTAAAGTAAGCTACTAAGCTTTAGAAGCAAGTGAATGAATTTATTGAGTGAGACCATCTTCGTGAATCTCTAAGTTCTTGTACTGTGCTAGCTTTAGTGTTAAAGAAGGACGGATCACAGAGAATGTGTGTTGATTGTCAAGCTATTAACATGATTACTATTAAATATAAATATCTGATCAAGAGGCTTGATGATATGCTTGATGAGCTGCATGAAGCCATTCTTCTTCAACATTGACTTGTAGTTGAGTTACCACTAGATCTAGATGCAATTAGGGGACGAATGGAAGACTACATTCAAGATAAGATATGGACTATATGAGTGTTTGTGATGCCCTTCCTTCAATCTCTCCAACTTTCTAAGTATTTTTATGAGGTTAATGAATCGTATGCTCCAAGACCTAATTGGCATATTTGTGGTGTTATACTTCCATGATATACTTATGTATAACCCTAACTTGGAGAGGTACTATGAACATCGCCAAACTGTATTCTCTATGCTTTAAGTTGAAAAGTCATACGAGAATCTAAAGAAGTATAACTTTTGCCGACCTAAAGTGGTTATCCTAGGTTTTATTGTGAGTAAAGGAGGAACTAAGTTAATGAAGGTAAGGTCCAAGCTATCACTAAGTGGCCTATGTTAACTTATTTTATAGAAGTCTGGAGCTTCTATTTGCTAGCTTTCTTTTACTAACATTGCATCATGAACTTTAGTACCATTATGGCTCCTTTAACCAAGCTATCTAAGAACTTAAAGTTTAAGTAGGGAGCAAGAGAGTAGAGGAGTTTTGACGAAGTGAAGGAGAGACTAACAACTACCCTTATCCTTGTTCTTCCTGACTTTGAAAAGGCTTTTGAGCTAGAGTGTCACGCATTTAGCATTGACATATGTGTTGTATTGATGTAGGAGGGTTAACTTATTTCCTTCTTCAGTGAGAAACTCTAACGAGCTATTCAACTACTTGGTCTATGATAAGGAATTCTATTCCTTAATTTGAGCTTTGACAGTATGGCAACATTACATGTTGCTTAAGGAGTTTGTGATCTATGTTGACCATGAGTCATTGAAGTGTTTGAAGACCTAACCTAAGTTGTCCAAGAGATCAGCTAAACGGATTGAGTTCATGAAGGGGTTTTCTTATGTGATGAAGTAAAAGATAGGTAAGGCTAATGTGGTTGCTAATGCCTCTTCTAAACAACATATCTTCCTAACTGACTTGTAGACTAGGTTACTTGGAGAGCCTCACCTTAGTCTTGTTGTTACATGGTGTTATAATGGTTAAACTATTGATGATTACCACATGGAGGATGGATACTTATTCTGTAAGGTAAATTGTAAATCCTAACCTCTTTCATGAGGGAATTGCTAGTGTGAGAAGTGCATAATGGAGAACTGTTTGACCATTTTGGTAAGAAATAGAACCATAAGTTGTTGAAGTCTAGGTTCTTATAGCTTAGGATGATAAGCAACCTATATATGGTGCTTGAAAGATGTTTAGCACATAAGAGAGCTAAGAGCCAACCTAAGTAAGGCCAATTTCTACTATTGCTTGTTCCGACCAAACCATGCTCTAAGTTAAGTATGGATTTTGTACTTGACCTACCGAAAACATCCCTTAGGACGGACTAAATCATGGTAGTTATAGATAGTTTAGCAAGATGATACATTTTGCACCTTATAATTGGATTAATGATGCTTTAGCTATCTCTTCTCTCTTTTTATAGGAAATTTTTAAGTTGCACAAAGTGTTGAAGATCATAATGTCTAATAGGGATCTAAATTTGTTTGTCACTTTTGGAAGACTCTTTGGACATGTCTTGGAAAAAAGCTTCTATTCAACCCTTCATGTCACCTACAAATGGATAGGCAAACTAAGATCATCAATCGAACCTTAGGCTCATCAATTTGAGTTGCAACAAGAAAGAGTCTAATATGTTGGGACTTGTGCCTACCTTAAATAGAGTTTGCGTATAACAGACTGGCATACAATGTGACAAGTAAGTCTTCATTCAAGATTTTTTATAGGTTTAACCTTGACCTTCCCCTTGACAAAGCACCATGCTGAGCTACTAAGAAGACCATATAGCCATAGACTAATTTGAGGCATTAAAGACTATTAACTATAAGATAATTGACTACTTGATTTGAGCTGCCTCCAAGTTCAAACAAAAAGGTTGAGGAGAATAGCTTAAGGAGTTCAAGCGCGGTGACCTAGTGTAGATTCATCTAAGTAAGGATAGCTTTTTAAGCTTGAAGAAGAGCAAGTTGTCAACCAGTGTAGACGGACCATTTCAAGTCTTAGAGAAGATCAACTAAAAGGCTAACCAAATAGATTTACTAGATGAATATGGAATGTCAAATTCCTTTACCGCGTGATCAGTAGGGGGACTGGCAATTCCATTCCCCCCTTATTCCCTTATCATGCTCTAATTCACTTGTTTAATTGGTTTTGGGCAATGGATAATTAGAATCTCAATGAATTTGTGTTCCTTCCTAACAAGAAATGAGGATTCCCTATTAGTTTCCCTTTCTTAATTACCCAACTACCCTCGTTAAAAATCAAAATTTACAACTTCTACTCTCAAAGAAAATCACCGATCAACTTGTAATAGTCGTCATTCCCAAGCTAGGGTTCGTTTCTTCCTTTGATGATTTCATAGTTGCATAGAATGAAACCCTAATCCATCATTCCTCACTTGTAAGTTTTCTCTCTCTCTAGCTAAAAGTCATCTTCTTCCTCCCTCTCTCTCTCTCTCTCTCTAAAATTAATTTTCCCATTAGTATGCTCTTTATCCCTATTGACCCCTTTCTATTTTTTTCTTTTCTTAAGTTTTATTTCCTCTCAATTCGTTGAGTTTTTTTCTTCATATCATTGAAGATATTCAACTCAACGATGAATTCAAGTATGATCAAGAAATAAGTCCATTGCTCTTATCCTTGTTGTCATAGGAACTCATGAGTGATTCCTTCGATTGATACTTACTGCTTCTTATTATGGCAATTATCCACATTATCAAGTTATCCTTCTTCTTCTTCTTCTTCTTCTTGTTCTTCTTTTTTTTTTTTACTTCAATTGATGATTCACATAATTGTTAAAGGATTAGGGTTTCATATGGGAAAACGTTAAGCGTAGGGGTTAAGGATTCAAATGGGAAGAAAGCTATGAATTAGGGTTTTTTTTGTTTTCATCGTATATAGTTGCATTGTTTTTCCATTTATTTTTTATTTTATCGTTTGATTAAATCATGGGCATTTTGGACATTTTATTCTCTATTCATAATTTATTCCTTATTTAATTTTCTCAATTGAACAATGTATTTTTAATTCCATTACACTAAACTAAACACCATAATATCTATTCACATCTTATTGCAACTTAATTCCATTCCTTGATAATTGCAATTATATTCTCTCTTCATTTTATTCAATGAAGTGAACACATTGTTATTGTCGCTGACTTAAGTCCATATATCCCTAAAGATGAATAACATGGATCCATGCTAGATTTAATCTTAAATCTCAAATAGTCTAGAGGGAAAGATAGGAATTGTGGCTCTATTACTCACTCCTGAGCTCATAGATTAGCCCCCTTGGTCAACTGAGCCTTTGTATAGTAATTCACAAAGGAAGAGGTCGAGCTTCTTCATTTAATTGGCCTAACAAGGAGCCTGAGCCTCCACCAATTCATTATCACTTAAGTAGAGGAAGTCAAGTTACATTCATACTTGACTTAAGACTAGGATGACCACATATCAATCTATCTAAGAAAGGCTTGAAAGTAAGCAAATAGCTCAACTGATCTTCCTAATAGCTTGGCTAGCATCCCTTCATGTCCATTCATTAGTTTACTAACCTACCTCATGTTTTGACCTTTAACTTACGTCTATTCTAAGGACAGTCTTTTAGTGTTAGACAAAAGAAGATCGACATGTATGCTCCTCCTTTTTTGACATTGTACGGACCCAACAGATTCCTTAATGTATGCTCCTTTGTTCCATTTGTCCATATTACCCCTATATTTTATGTAATGTTATCTTTAGTATCTTATCCTTTCATATAATTTAGCTAACTTCGGATGTTACCCTTAATGGCAATTATACATACCCCATTTGCACCCTAGCGAAACATCAATGAATGAATATTCCTCTTGTTTTCACCTTCCTTGTTCTTGTTCTTATGCTTATCCTACAATTAATTGAGCTTAAGTTCAAGTGTCCCTTATCTAGCCCCTTGAGTAAGAGCTAGTGGTGGGAAACCTTGCTTGCCTTATTATATGTAATATTAGCAAGGTATATAGGTTTGTATATGATTCTTGATGCATCATATCCAAGAGTTAATGTAAGGGTTGCCTCACTTTAACTCCCATTTAGTCTTCTATCCATCTTGTGGATAAGACTCATTCGCTTATGTGATTGCTAGCCCTTCTGTGTACATCTATAGAGTTGCATCAATATGGTTATTATTATTATTATTTTTTTTTTTTGGAGAAAAAATCATAAGTAACTTGTTTTTTAGGAAGCCCCATACAATGGCATTTTTTAGTATAGTCACCTATTGTATTTTCATTTCTTTAAGTGAAATCATAATCAAATTCACTTATGAGAAATTCTAATCTTAAAGATATCTTTTACTATGATATGAAACTACGGTTACACAATCTACTAAAAGTTGATCTTTAATGGTGAAATGTGATTTTAACAATTAGTTACATGATATACTATTATTTGTCATTTCTATTTGCATAAAATATAATCAATATATGATTCGGTGAGCAATCTCTTTCAACAATTTTTCTAACTATTGCATTAAACTATTTTCATCTTATATCAGTCATTTGTTTAAACAAGATAAATAAAAATAAAAAGGTATTGAATCATGAACATCAACATAAAAGCACATCACATAAGATGAATAATTACTATACTAATAAACGAATTCAATCAAAACTACTTACTTAATTATAATTAGTAGTGTCTTTCATTAGCAAAGCATATATAGGGAGTTGTTCTTATTACATAAAATTGGAAACACTTTTGTATGGTAGGGTTGTTGTAAATGGCCTATCATGTATAAGATGCATGATGGTCAACCTATAAAAGTTTTTACCTAATGATACATGGACGGATGTTATTAGAGTAAGGCATAAGAGGAGGATTAAACAAACTCATTTTGTCAAAACACACATGTGACAACAAATTGAATTAAGCATTCATGCTTGTTCTTCATTAGTTCATGATCAATTGACTGTTTTAAGTATTCATGGAGTGATTCTAGTAGAAATATTTCTTAGAATCTTGCCATTACTCCAAGTGTTGTGAATGAGAGGGATGAGGTCTTTATTGTTGGCGTTTATCTTTATTTTTGGATGATTATAACATTAGAAAGATTAGATGGGCTATTGAATTGTTTTTAACAATTAACATATAAGATCGAACCTTCTTAATCCTTTACAAATTCAATGGGCTTGATTAAGCCTAAGTTTTTATAAGACTTATAGAATAAGCTTAAAGCTTATAAAACAAGCCTCAGAAGACTAATTAGAAATAAAGGTGTATTGAAAAGCCTTTCCTTACATATAAGACAATTGAGAAAGGTTAAGAATAGATTAATTGATTTCGATGATTCTTATTCTGAGCCTATTAAGACAAATTTTCCTAAAGTATCTCTAAAGTTAGGCCTGACTCCCTGAATCTTACCATTAGCCTAAGAAGAAAATCTATGATTTTAAATTACGTTAGAAGCTCAATTATCAAAATAACCCTCTAAGAATTGCTTTTATGATTGAGTGGAAGTAGAAAAGAAGAAAGAGTAAAGTAGAGAGTTTACAAAGCAAAAGTAAAGTTATTAAACAGCCAAAAGCAATATATATATAAAATTACATTCTCCTTAAACTAATCAAACTAGAGCATCTTGTTGAGTTTGTAAAACATAAATTGATAATAAAAGTAATATATAATTGTGTTTGAGAATGGTAAAACTTTGCTTATTTAGAGACACTTCACTGCTTCTCAAGAGGTAGAGGAGAAAGAGAGAGGTAAAAGGAATGAGGACAATGAGAGATTTACACTATGTTTGGTAACTAACTTTTTTATAAAAGGGAAATGGGTGGAAATGAGTGCAAAAGAAAGAAAGGAATGTAAATGGAATAAAGTATAACTTTTATTTTATGTTTAGTAACATGCGAATAAAATGGAAAGAAATGTTTTTGTTTCCTTTGTTTGGTTTGCCTTAAAAAAGGAAATGAAAGGAAATATTGGTAGTATTTGACAAAATTACCCCTATTTTTATAGTAATGAATATTATTATTAAGGATAATCTTGTAATTATATTATATTTCCACCAATTTTCACTCATATCTCTCCAATTTTGAAGAGAAAAAAAGTGGAATAAATAATGGAAATGTTTCTACTACCTTCCTTCTATTTCTACCAATTTCTACTCTTCACTTAAGTGGCTATCACCTCCTTTCCTTCTATTTCTACCAATTTGACAACATGAAGTCGTTTCTCTGATCTCTAGATAGCTCATAACTATTTATAGAATTGGGTTTGTGGTGATATTTGTTTGATTGCAGTGACAATCAATGATTAAGGTAAATCATTCTCTTCATAGATTCTTCTATGGGCTTATCTTGAATCCGAATTCTTGGAGAGTTTATCTATGTACATGAAACTACTTGAGTAAGAGTGAGAGCAAATAGGTCAGTATAACAATCCTTACATAAAATTCATTCTACCAAATCTCTTTAAATCATGCTATATTATATTGACGACTTCTTAAGCTTTATCACTAAGTCAGGAGTCAAATCTAACTTGTCCTTGGGTCTAATCTAAAATCTTATAAATTTATTATAGTCTAATACTTATATGTGATGTTATTTTGTTGTGTACGTATGTGTCTATCCTTTTTCTCTTAATTTTGTTAAATGATAAATTGATCGGATCTTTAAATATGATAAAGATTGGAATATCTAAATACTCAATTTTAATGTACAATTGCTAGGAACAAGATGCTGTTGGGCCAAAAAATTTGGATTTAAAAAATCTAACAAAGATATGTAGACAAATTATATGTTGGGTTGATAACTATTCATTAAAACTTAGAATAAAGTGCATAGAAACAACCATTTTAAGATATACTTTAGATGAAATAGTTTTCTTAATACATCTATTTGTCCCTTGAAATTTGCTCAAATAGAGAAAAAAAAAAAGGAATGACTTAAAAACATGAGAAGCATTCCAGGAAATGCCTACCATCATGGATAATACAATTTCAATATGAGTGGACTTGAAATATGTGTAAAGAGATAAGATTGAAAATTTGAATCATTATAAAATATTTAATCAAATATGATGTAAAAATTATTGACATGATTATGGTTTAAATATATCATATAGTCAATTATAATTTTATAACACTAGCAAAACTCACCAATTAAAATACTAACTACAATATTGATGAATATTTATAGTTCGAATTTATAAGAAACGAGGCAAAATATTCATGTCGTGCAATTATCCTTTCATTCATATACAACCCAATTATATTATGATATTAATAGATATTCAAAACAAAAAAAAGTATAAGATATCATTACTCTTCATATGTAGTATGAAAATCATGAAAAACTTGAGCCATAGAAAAAGTTGAAAAACCTAGATTGGTAATATTAAAGTTGTATGTTTGTGATAAAGTTAGCAAATGCAAAGGAAGCAAAATGGAAATATATCCTGTTTACATCTAAAAGACACCAATCCTTTCTTAGATACTGTGTAATTTGATGTCTCAACATATAAGTACTAAATTGCATCTATGGTAAACCTATTTAGTAGGTTTATAACAACAAGGGATTAACTACCAATTTTCTTTCCTTTTTATTTTTTATTTTTGTTTTTGGATTAGTTTTCCTTCTCTTCAATATGGGAAAGGTAAATAAAAAAGGAAGGAAAAGCAAATATCTACGACTAAAATTGTTTCCTTATTTTAACCTTTTCATACATAAATAGTTAATATTGGAAATAAATTAAGTAGTAGTAAATCTGTTTAACACATGCCATACTGTCAACCAAAAAAAAAAATTGCTATTTAATGGATATAATCTAATGCATTAGCAGTATTGTTATTGCAAGGATTTATTTGCTTAGAATAAATCTTACTCCCAATAATGTAATATATAGTAATAAAAAAAGGTAAAACTATAGAGAGGGTTAATGATGAAACTTCTGAAGACATTGAATAAATGATGAAATATTATAGATTGATGAATTTTTTAAGGCACGATCATGTGCTAATTGATACTTCAAAACATTAATTATTAACTTTTCCCTGTGATATTTTTGGTACTTAGTAAGATAATGCAATAATTTAGGCACCAAGAATAGGAGTTCGGTGTTTTTCAATAACAATTAGTGAGTGCAATTATTAATATTAAGCTCTAATAAATGTAAAAAGAAAAAAAATTCAAAAAAATGGTTTTGTGTTCTCGCTCTCTTTTTTCCTGAATTCTAGTTAGTATAAAGCATACTTGATATACTTAATTATGGGGTAGACTCATTCATTTTGTTTCCATTTTGTTTGAGGAGACAAATTATTAAGGTGAAAAGTATATTTTGGCAATCTTTAATTCTTATGGAAACTATTTCCTTTTGATTCTTCGAACCAAACCATCACCATGCAAATGTTATTGTTTTTCACAATATGTCATTCACTAAGTTACTTAATATCTATATTATTTAAGTTGGAAGAAGCTTAGGTAACTGCCCTTTTAAATTTACTATTTAGGCTTCTAATTGAAATCATATAATAAAAAAATGAACACTTAAATAACTTATTAGATGTTTTATATATGATTAAAATTGGAATTTTCCTCGACCCATCTCTATCTATTAATTTTCACCATAATTTTCTCTTGGTTAATAACATGGCTATGGATAACTTCAATATCTACAGAAAGTTAAACGTAGATATAAATAAATTGCTCTATAATTGAACATAGAAGTTAAATTCAAATTTAGAGTTCTTTAAAACAAATGCAAAAGCATGCATTCACATATGTATAATATTTACAATTTTTAATAAAACTAAATTATTTAAGACACTAAATGAATAATGATGGGTTGATGAG
Source organism: Lumnitzera littorea (assembly GCA_024138015.1). Classification (NCBI taxonomy): domain Eukaryota; kingdom Viridiplantae; phylum Streptophyta; class Magnoliopsida; order Myrtales; family Combretaceae; genus Lumnitzera; species Lumnitzera littorea. Next base: position 86,740,007 of record JAMXBB010000008.1, on the reverse strand, counting down.
TTTATGTTTTAATTAAAAATACAAAAAGAAGTAAGATAGTTCATAAAAAAAAAAAAAAAAAGAAGAAGAAGCAAATTAGCCACTATAGTGTTATAAATTTTGTACATAATTATTTTATACCTGTAGCGGGTATGTTATTCACTGTAGAGTATATATGTGTATATATATATATTTCCTGACAAAAACTCTTAAATACTAATTTTTACGAGCCTAATTGTTAAATTGTACTTCTAGCATATAGGGGGGTGGTAATGGAAAAAGTTATTGTTAATGACTTCTAAAGATGAAGTGTGATTTTACTAATATTCAAATCATATATCAAAATTATTGTTTCCTCAAACGAAACTCAATTGAACAAAATTTAAAGAGAGGTTTTGTATTACCATCTTTTTAAGTATTTCATTAAAACTTTATGTACATCATCATATGCATCTAATTTAATGCATTAGTAGTGGAATTGTAATTGTATAGATTTATTACTTAAAATAATTGTTCAGACAATTGTAATATATAGTAATTTAAAAAATCTAAAATTATAGAGTAGGTTGATGATGAAAATTTTGAAGATCTTAAATAATGAAATAATTCATACCAATGAATTTTTTTGGCATGGTAATGTGCCAATTGGTACTTTAAAACATTAACCATTAACTTTTGCCCACCATAATTTTGGTACTTAGCAAAATATGATTTAAGCACTAAGAATAAAAGTTTGGTATTTTTCAATAATAATGAATAAGTGCAATTATTAATATTAAGCTCTAATAGATGTTAAAAAAAATTCAAAAAAATGGTTTTCATGTTCTCTCTCTCTTCAATTGTAGTTGTTACAAAGCATACTTAATATACTTAATTAGGGTGTTGACTCATTTATTTTTATTAGAAGAAACAAGTTATTAAGGTGAAAAGTATAGTTTGACAGATCTAAATTAATAGTTACTCTTTTATCTTTTTTGTAGAAGTTTTAAATTGCAGTATCTTAAAATTTTAATAATTATTTAATGTTTTTACGGATGATCTTGATCCTTATGGAAACTATTTCCTATATTTTTGATTCCTCATACCAAACCATCACCATGCAAATGTTCTTGTGTTTCCATAAAATGTTATTCATTCAATTACTCACTATATATATATGTTTTCCAACAAAAACTCCTAAATATTAAATTTTAGGGGCCTAATTGTTAAAACGTACTTTTTGTGATATATTTTCTTTTACCTTATGACATGTAAACTGGTCTATTTTGTAGTGCCATGATGATTTATTAACTACAAACTTGATGTTCATTATTTGTTGCAGCATATAAGGGGTAGTAATTGAAAAGATTATAGTTAGGGACTTTTGATGATGAAGCACAATTTTAATAATAATTCAAATCATGTGCCAAAATTATTGTTTCTTTAAATGAAGCTCAAACGTATAATATTTAATAGGTGGTTGTTGTATTAACGTCTTTTTAAGTATTCCATCAAAACTTTATGTACATCAACTATGTTTCGTTAACATAGATAAACATTTAAATGAAAAAAAAAAGTTAGAATAAATAAACATAAAAAAATACACATAAGTAAAATGTAAAACATGTGCTATACATATGATTGAGTTATGAATTAGATCCCCATGATTATCAACATCACTACTATCACAATTCATATTTCTTGCAAGGTTCTTTATTTAATCAACAAATCTATCTAGTAACTCTTTTCAAAATCTTATAGGATCAGTGGAACAACAGTTACCCTTTTTATCTCCTTTTCATAATAATTTAGTTAATGTGTCATTTTATAAGGAAAAAGGACATATCATAGGGACTTAAACATATGTTTAGAGTCCTAAATTCCTTATTTTTGAAGTCATGAGCTACTCATTAAAGAAACCTCAAAATCAAATTCGACTCATATAACCTTATATGAGCCTAGCATGCTCACTAATTGATTATTTTCAAGTCAATCCTCTTAGTTGAGATGTTGGAAGCTCTTTAAGCTCAATTTTACTTAAACTCAATTTATAAACAACCAAACTTCAATTATTATTTAGGCTCACAAGCAAGAGTTATATATATATAATCTAGACTCAAAAACTAATATGCATATGATTTATATATTTGTATATATATCATATAACGAGAGATATTATATCTATATTATATAATATACATAATCTTTGTAATAATCTAATTTTTAATTTTTATTCATTCATCTATTTATTTATATATTTATTCATTTTTTATATTTAGCTTTCTAACATTAACCCTATCTTATACTTATAGGGTTGTAAATGAATCGAGCCACTAGAGCTCAATTTATGAATGAGTCGAGTTTAATCTTCAAATAAAGGTCATTTTCTAAACAAGATAGGCTCAAACCTATAATTTTAGGCTTAGTAAAAGCTTAGTTCAATTCAAGTTTAATAATTTTTTAAATGCGTTAAGCTTAATTCTTAAAAAGTTTTGCTTGACTTGTTTGTAGCTTAACTACAAATCTTGAGATAAAAAAAAAAAAAAGTCTTCAAACTCAAATTCGGCTCACATATCCTTATATGAGCACAATATGAACACTAATCTATTGTTTTCGGGTCAACTTATATTGATTCATTAACTAACACTTTAGATTAGGGTTAAACTGGCGTAATTCAAACATGAATCGATAAGATTAGCAAGTCTTGACTAATTATATTTACGATTTAATAGGTTAAGATAACAGATCAAATAGTCATTATAATGTGCCAATTTAGTGTGTTTATGTATCGCTTTAACATGTAATTTCAACTGGTTTTTTCCTTTTAAATATATTTAATCGCAACTGCCTCTTTAACTTTAATGGCTTATTATAATTGTTGGTTTTCTTTGAAGAAGATCATAATTACTTCACTTTTAAGATTCAATCATAACCATGTCATTTATTGTAATAACTTACTAAATTTTTGGTTTTTGAAAATGATTATAATTGACTTACTTTTGAGGGGTTGCGATCACAATTGTATCTTTTCCCATAACTTACTAAATTTTTGGTTTTTGAAAATGATCATAACTGACTTACTTTAGAGGGCTTATGATCACAATTGTATCTTATACCATTATGGGAATTATGCTTATGTGGTGTAAAAAGTTAATAAATCCTAATATGTGATTTATGTCGGGGTTAATTGTAAGTAATATAAAATTTAGCGGGTAACTTGATCAACTTTTCTAACTGTTTTTTAAATTATTTTCATTTATAACGGTCATTTATCCAAACAAGATATAGATGAAAATAATAAGGTATTCACCAGTAAACATCAACGTAAAAGTGCGCTAGTCAGATCACATAATAAACGGAGTGAACTGCAATTAATATATAATTTAGTGGTAATTTAATCAACTTCGTTAAACTATTTTCATTAGTAACGGTGTTTATCCAAACAAGACATAAATAAAAAAAGAAAACTACCTATGTCTAATGCAATTATAAAAGCGCACTAATCAAACTGCATAATATACGGTTAGATTCTCATCATACTATAATTATATACTATTTCGATCATTGTTAGCCACTTTGTTAAATTAGTAGTGTCTTTTTTCTGTTAGGGCAACACATAGGGTAAGCTACCTTTTGACGTTACATAGGAAGGGAGAAGGAATTGCTATTTTGGTAGAATGGAAGCAGAAAAGAAGAAACAGTAAAGCACGATTCTCCAACAAAGTAATCAAAACTAAAGCACATTTGTTTAGTTTGTAGAACACAAACTCGTAAGAGAAGTAGCAGCAAGACTATATATATATTCTAAAAATAGGGCTCGTGCATATGTTCCGCTAGTTGAGCATAAAACACAAACATGGTATAACATGTGCAAAGTCCCTTTTCTGTCCCTGTCACCCTCTGTGTGTTTTTCTCTGAGAAAGGTGAGGCCTTTGTTTAGGCAGGAGAGGATAGGAGAGAGAGAGAAGCTGGGGGAAGAAATGAGGAAAAGGGGCGATTTGGATATGAAGGGCACGGGGGCTGAAGTAGGAGTTGGAACTGAAAGGAGGGGGTTCCACGTGGCAAGTTGCCACTGGTTACGTGCATTGAACAACAGGAAACGAGGAAGGTACTAAATTTTTACAAAACAACAATATACATACATCTCTCTCTCTCTCTCTCTTCTTTCTCTCTCTAAATTCGCTCTCTTTACTACTAAAACAGCAATTGGGTTGCCAAAAATTGGAATACGCAAAATCGAAATCGAAATCGAGATCAAGTAGTTAACAAGTATGTATTTAAATGAAAATCCATACATATGATGTGATGTAAATGTGATATGGTTGGAAAGGGGGTTATGAGTTTGTGTGTGTGTGTGTTTGGTTGCCATGTAAGTAACCCCCGGTCCTCGTCCTACGAGCCCGGAATCGACGTATGCTTTCGCCCTTTTTCTCTCTTTTTCCTATCCTCTCTCTATTTTACTCATAATAATAAATCTTAAATATTTTATATAAATATAAGTGTTGTTTTGGTTTTGGTGCCCCCACATAAGCAAGCATAAGCACATCCTTCGCTTTCTCTTTCTCTCTCTTCCCCCCTTCTCTCTTCCTCTCGAGACCCTTTTCTGCTTCCATGCCCTAAATCTCTGACTCTCTTCCTCACACACTATACAGCAGAGACCTTTAATCTTGTAGCTTAATTAGACTTGGTTTTGATCTTTACTTGTTAATATTGGCAAACGCAAAGATTCAATCTTGGGTATTGTTCCTTTTCCTTTTTCTTTTTTTTTTTTTGTGTAAGAGCTTTTTGATGGTGTTTAAAGTTTGCGCATTTCTTATCTAGGTTGATTGTGTGTTAGGATTGTTTTTCTGGGTTTATGTGAGATTTTCGTTTCTGTCATTGTTGTGTTTAATTTGATGTTGGTGGTGGTGGTTGTGTGATTGCGGTTTTGGAGAAATCTGGGTTTGAAGTCAATTCTGGAATGGGGTTTACTTTTCAGTTGAATATGTGTGGTTGCTTATTGCTTTTGTCTTGATTTGATAATTTAGATTCTAGTACTATTTGTGCTTGTTCATGGTTTTGTTTGTATACTAAGGAGTTTGGAATAATGGACTTGAGTGTGGCTTTGAAATGTGTCACTTCAATATTCTGATTGAAACAGGATTGTGATTATGCATTTGGTCATTTGTTCGACTCAGCAAATTTAGTGAAATATGATTGCAGCAGTGACAAAGTGTTTGTAGCGCAATTCTGTGTTTGTGAAAGTGCTGGTTGAATTCCAGGCTAAAATGCTATGTTTGAACTGGAACTGAATTGGCATAATCTGACTGCTGTTGTCCCTGCGTCATCAGGCTTATGTTGAATGGTACATGCATTGGCTTATGAAGCACCTATTTCGTGGCTTTTATGAGCAGATACCACAAATTTGCCATTAAATGGATATGACATCACTTTGATGTTAGGGTAGTTTTTCACACAAAGGCTGATAAATATGTACATGCACACTAATATTCAAATGCATGCATGCTGTTTCCCTCCTAATTAATGAGTGATTATTTATGTTTTACTGTGTTGGCAAGTTCTGCATTTGAGTAGACTCTTTCTTTGCTTCTCATTCTATGGTGCTCTATCAGCAGGTATCGCCTTCACCTTTAAGCTCAGAGATTGAACTTCCTGACGTGGTTACCGCTTAAAATTGATATTTGATGTAAGAAAGAGAATTTAAGATGAAGGATGATAGTTCTTTGGCCAGCAAATTACTTGATAGAAACTGGGTCTTGAAGCGGAAACGGCGAAAGCTACCTAGTGGATTGGACTCGTCCAACAGTAATGATCAGATTTCAGCTCCAGCAGAATCTTTGAGAAAACCATCCTCTGCTAAACACCGGCCAAAAGTTGAGACCAATGCTAATTTGGCAGCTTCTAAGAAGAAAGGAAATGATGGGGTAAGTCAGACCACATAAAAGCAGCTTACAACTTTTGTATTTTTATCTATGAAGGTATCTCAGCTTCTCTTATTAATATGTCCTCGTATTGTTTGACGCTCAAAGTTAAGTTAGGTTTTAGGGATAACTTGTTTTTCTTCTATGAGGGATAAGTGTAATTTCTGACTTTGTGGTATGCTTGGATTTTCAGAAAATAGAACAGAAAAATTTAACTTTTAACTGGATTTATGTTTTGTAGAGGAAATTTCTTCTCATTCATATGGATCCATGCAGCAATATCTACACTGTGTAGTACTGTGCTCGCAACTTTGTAGCAGTCTCTAATTTCTTGATTCTAACTTCAATCTAACTTTGAAGTCTTTCTCATACTTGTTTCACTATAGAGATATTTCATAATATGCAGTTTGGTTGGAAAGAAATAGGATGTTTGTCTAGTTAAATGCCTGCCCTTTAATTTCTTTCCAGGCATCCCCTACCTCATCCTCTCCCCCTCCCCATTCCTGTTGTATGTTGGTATGTGTCTACAAACAGATGGAATTGTGAGTATAGCTAGCCAAATTTCCTTGTCTGTTGTGTGGGGGGTGCAGAGTTTTTTATGTAATGTGTTATTTTGATTTCTTGTGATTGTGGACTTATAAATTAAAAATTTCACAGATGAATATCTGTAATACTGAGAATGGCATTCTGGATACTTCTCTTCCTTGGATATGGAAAGCATTTAATATATTTTCAATTTTTGAAACCATCTAACTTCTAAATGCCAAATTGTTGTTCATCCAGTATTACTATGAGTGTGTTGTCTGTGATCTGGGTGGGAATCTGCTCTGTTGTGATAGCTGTCCAAGGACCTACCATCTCCAGTGCCTTAATCCTCCTCTTAAGGTTGGTTTAAATAGTATGATCCTGCTCTTTATATTCAAATTGTTTGTGAACATATCTGTTCTATATTCAAATGTCTACTTAAGATCCACTGTCTTTAATTGTCATATGAAGCGAATTCCATCTGGAAAGTGGCAGTGTCCAAAGTGCTGCCTGAAGAATGAGCCAATCGAGCCCATGGGTAATCTGGATTCCATTTCAAAACGAGCTCGAACAAAGCTTGTTGGTGCAAGATTCAATACATCATCAAGTACAGAGAAAGTTGCCCAAATTCTGGGAAGCTCCATCATTCCCAGAAAAAGGTTGTCCAGCAAAGTGAAAGTTGTCTTAAATTCAGAAGCTGAACCTTCTGATGGAAAACTGGATGGGTCTCTAGCGGATGATGTGCATAGCACCAAGACAAGTCACCTAACGCATGTTGGTCCTACAAATGGTGATAGTCGCTCATCCCCTCCAAGTGTTGTGGATGAAAGCACGGTGGATATGTCTCAAACAGAAGCACCACCATCTAGGAAGTCATGTTCTGCCATGGATGATTCATTGGACTCACAACCGGGGACTTCAAAACCAAATGATAAAGTCCCAGAGAAAAATCCTGATTCTTCATCTGATGCTGTTGATCCAGAACACCAAGTTGTTCTTGCAATTGGTGCTGTTGCCAAAATGGTTAAGAAGAGGAAACACATCCAAAAGAATGACACTCAGAAGAAGAGCAGGACTGATAAGGGAAAGGAAACAGTTGATACTACTAAGAAAAGCATATCCGAAAAAAAATCAGCAAAGCCTGTTAAGAAAAAGGTTCCATCCAAAAAGAAGACAAGTAATGATAGGAAAATCCCCTCTGCTTCTAAGGAGAATGGTGGAACGAAAAGATCCGGTGTGTTAAATAAGGAGGTATGCCTAACCATATCCATTTCCCTGGTTATCTGTGTCAACTGTAAATGGATCATGTTGTTTTGTGAGGTACTTGAAATAGGAATTATATTGAGCTGCTGAACCTTGCATCTTTTTCTGTTCACTACCTTTCTCTTTGTTTTTTTTTCACTGCTCAATTTTGGATACATAGGCTCTTGTCAGCTCAAGTGAAAGGACATGGATGAATGAGCAAGTAAAAATTTGTATTTCTTATCCTGTTGCTTTGTGATCAACATCAATATGGAAAATTGCTAACAACAATCAATATATGCAATGAGGTCTCTTGGCTCTGTCTATCTAGTTTGATATCCTTCTGCTCTAGACAGATCAATTTGCTGCCTTTTTAGTCGGTGTTGCCTTTGTTAAAAACTTTGTCTTTGTTTCAGCTCTCTTTTATCAGATATTTTTGTTCTTGGATCCTCATCTTTTCTCATCCCTGCAATTTTTCTTCTCTCTCTATTCTCTCTAAATCTCCTATCCAGATTTAATAGCTATGAAATTATCCATGAAACTCTAGGCAACCTATGTCCTGATAATGGAATTTGGAAAAAAATTCTGTCACCATAGAATTCATTTCCATGTACTTCTATTACTATACACTTGAGGCAACCCATTTTTATTTTTAAAACTGGGAGAATGTTAGGGATCTTGGATGTCAGTTGTGCTTTCTTTTTAAAGCTGGGAGAATGTTAGGCAACCCATTTTGCTTTCATAAACTGTTCACATTCTGATTATGATTTCTCCAGATGAAGAGAAACCCATTAACTTCTTTCTTATTGTATTTACTTTTGAGGGATATTCTGCATTGTGCTTTTTGTAGATAGGAGTAGATTTGTCATATACATCAGTTGGGTGTGCTTTATCGAGCATCTTGGTTATGTTCTTGTTGACTGAATAATGGAAATAATCTCTTGCATGGTTACTTCTGTTCTGGTACCAGCTTGATTCTTTCATTTTGTTTGTGGTCTTACAATTAGCAATTTTGTACTTCTTGGTTCAGAAGCCTCCTCGGAATATAAAGGAGATACATCCCCGTCCAACAAAAGGAGATAATCGTCTGGATGAAATAAACACATGTGGAAGCAGCATGATGGGTGAATTTCAGCAGGTAAGGCTATACTGGAAGAAATCCTATTTTTCGTTTTTCAATATAATGTGGCAGTTATTTTCATGAATGAATAGCATCATGGTGTTACCATAAAAAACATTTCTCAGGTTGACCGAGTTTTGGGTTGTCGCATTAAAGCTAACAGTATAGACTCATCAAACAAAGTATCAGAGACCATCATTGATGACCTGCATTCTGATGGCTCGCCTGTTGCGATGAATCAAGAAAAGCCATTGGAGAAGGGTACTTCGGGTAAAAGTAAATTAGAAGTAGGGAAGAGGGATGACCTTACCTTTGATACTCAGACAATGGCCCAAAGCTTGGAACCGAAGGAATGCATTTCCAGTGAAGTTAAATCTGAGAAAATGAATGTGTATCGGAGATCTTCAACTAAAGACTCTAAGGGTAGGAATAGCATGGATACATTGACGAAAGAAAAAATAGAATCGTCTTCTGAAACCACTGTTGTTGAGAAGCCTGATGACTCTTGTAAGGGACCGAACGACTTGGAAAAAGGGGACAATGGGGTGGCTGCTGATGCTAATGGGGATAAATTAGGGAGTTGTGAAAGTGATATCTCAAAAGCATGTGAACTCCAAATCTGTGCAGAGAGTAATGACAAAAATGCAATGGATGTGGAGATGAGAGTTGGTGCTGATTCCAAGATCACAACTTCTTCACAAAAACTTGCTCAATCTGTATCTGTCAATGAAGAGCCCTCCTCATATGAGTTTCTGGTTAAGTGGGTTGGCAGATCTCATATCCATAATAGTTGGATACCTGAATCCCAGCTGAAAGTTCTGGCCAAGAGAAAACTGGAAAATTATAAGGCCAAATATGGTACAGCGGTTATAAATATCTCTGATGAACGGTGGAAACTGCCTCAGCGTATCATTGCTCTTCGTACCTCTGAGGATGGTACTCATGAAGCTCTTGTGAAATGGACAGGCCTTCCTTATGATGAGTGCACTTGGGAAAAATTAGATGAGCCTGTTCTTAAAGAATCCTCAGATCTTCTTCATGTGTTTAACAAGCTGGAGCAGCAGACCCAGGAAAAAGACAATCATAGGCATGACTCTCCCAGGAGGGATAGTCACCAGACCGAGATATTTGCGCTAACGGAGCAACCTAATGAACTGAAGGGAGGTTCTTTGTTCCCTCATCAGCTTGAGGCACTAAATTGGTTAAGGAGGTGTTGGCACAAATCCAAAAATGTTATACTTGCAGATGAGATGGGCCTTGGGAAAACAGTATCTGCATGTGCATTTATTTCATCTTTGTATTTTGAGTTCAAAGCTTCTCTGCCTTGTTTAGTTTTGGTTCCATTATCAACTATGCCAAACTGGCTTTCTGAGTTTTCACTGTGGGCTCCTGACTTGAATGTAGTAGAATATCATGGATGTGCCAAAGCAAGGGCTATTATTCGCCAATTTGATTGGCATGCTAGAGGTCCACAAGATTCTAGTAGTAAAACAACTTCATATAAATTCAATGTTCTTTTGACCACTTATGAAATGGTTCTTGCTGATTCCTCTCATTTGCGTGGGGTCCCATGGGAAGTCCTTGTGGTAGATGAGGGCCATCGACTGAAGAATTCAGAGAGTAAGCTTTTCAGCTTATTAAACACATTCTCTTTCAAGCACCGTGTGCTTTTGACTGGCACCCCTCTTCAAAATAATCTTGGTGAGATGTATAACCTGCTTAGTTTCTTGCAACCTGCTTCTTTTCCCTCTATCTCATCATTTGAGGAGAAGTTTAATTCCCTCAATACTACTGAGAAAGTAGAGGAGCTTAAGAAACTTGTTGCTCCACATATGCTCAGGCGATTGAAAAAGGATGCCATGCAAAATATACCACCCAAAACTGAATGCACAGTTCCTGTTGAGCTATCATCAATCCAAGCAGAATATTATCGGGCAATTTTAACCAAGAATTATCAGTTATTGAGGAATATTGGGAAAGGGGTTGCACAGCAATCAATGCTAAACATAGTGATGCAGTTAAGAAAAATTTGCAATCATCCGTATTTGATACCTGGTACTGAGCCTGAATCTGGGTCTCTTGAATTTCTTCATGAAATGAGGATCAAAGCTTCAGCAAAGCTGACCCTTTTGCATTCCATGCTCAAGATCCTATATAAGGAGGGTCATAGGGTACTTATTTTCTCGCAGATGACCAAGCTTCTTGACATTCTTGAAGATTATCTGAATGTGGAGTTTGGCCCCAAGACGTATGAGAGAGTGGATGGTTCTGTATCTGTGGCTGATCGTCAGGCAGCTATCACTCGCTTTAATCAAGATAAAAGTCGGTTTGTCTTCTTATTGTCAACACGTTCTTGCGGCCTTGGGATTAATTTGGCCACTGCTGATACAGTGATTATATATGACTCTGATTTCAATCCACATGCTGATATCCAGGCCATGAATAGGGCACATCGGATTGGGCAGTCAAATAGGCTGCTAGTGTACAGGCTTGTAGTTCGAGCTAGTGTTGAAGAACGGATTTTACAGCTTGCTAAGAAGAAACTGATGCTTGATCAGCTTTTTGTGAATAAGTCTGGATCACAGAAGGAAGTGGCTGACATTCTACGATGGGGTACAGAGGAGCTCTTCAGTGGTTCGGTTGGCACTGGGAAAGATTCAAGTGAAAATGATAGCACTATGGACAATGCACTGGTAGATTTGGAACTTAAGCAGAGGAAGAAAGGAGGTGGCTTGGGAGATGTCTATCAGGATAAATGTACAGATGGAAGCAATAAGATAGTATGGGATGATAACGCAATTATGAAGTTGCTAGATCGCACTAATCTTCAGGTTGGATCGCCAGAGAATGCTGAAGCAGATGCAGAAAATGATATGCTTGGCTCTGTGAAGGTGCGCATTAGATGAATTGTTTTACAGATCACTAATTAGCATTATCTGAATTTGCTGCAAATTGTCTTGGCCAAAGCTTGGGTTTATATATTTAAAGGAAAAACCTCTAACATGCATCAAGATCTTGTATACAATTAGCGATGAGTGCCTCTAGTAGGACCTTTATAGCCACATCCTATTAGTGGAGGTAGGCTTGAGTATTGTTATTATTGTTTTTGTTGTTTTATGTGTTTCTGATGTTCTAAAAATAAACCTCTTCTAGTTGTAGTAAATAAATATATTGTTTATTGATCATGACAGAATGATATAGCCAACCATCAATTGTCATTCCAACAAGTGACTGATGCAGTGGTCATCTTTCTAGCTGTTTCTGAACGTTTCTTTTTTCTTTAATGTTATTCACTATTTCCCTTGAAGCTGTTTCTTCTGTAATCAGGCAGTTGAATGGAATGATGAGCTGACGGAAGAGCAAGGGGAAGGGGAATCCCCTCCTGCAGCAACTGATGACCTATCCCTTACAAACTCCGATAAAAGAGAGGAAAATGGTGTTACTGTTACAGAAGAAAATGAATGGGACAGACTTCTTCGTGTGAGGTAACAAGTCCATCTTCCTCTTCTTTCTGCTGTTGTAGTTTGCATTAGCGCTTTTGTACTTATAAGTTTTCATTGAAATGACATGGTTTTAACAATAAATATATTACATTCGGCTTCATGCTAAATGAGTACATAAGTTTTTTATTTGACATCCTGGCAAGAGCTGCTCCTGCTTTGTTGATTCTTCTCCCTTTCTTTCAGCTAGCTGATGTCTTTCAATTATTAATTGGGTAAAGTGCAAATACACTCTGATATATTTGTTTCATGTGTGCTTGGCTTCCTTTTCTTTTAAATTGAGTGTTTAGACCCCTAAATCCTTATAAAAGGTTCTTATAGACTCCATAACCATTTTGCTCTTAGTTTTATGTCATATATGTATCAATTTTAGTATTTTCTTACTAATAATCCAAGGGAAAAATAGTAAAATAGGGTCTAAAAGAAAAGAAAAAAAAAAACATATATATATGAGTCTCAATGTAACATCCCTTAAAGTATTAGTTGATAGAGCTCTAATTATCGAGGCATTTTTTAATGCAGCAACCTAGAGTTTGAAACTCTGAAGTTTGGTGTGCTTGGGTTACGTTAATCCCAAGATGGGTGACTTACAAAGTAGTTATTACACTAAGAGACAAAATTGTGCAGCATTTTATGCCAAAGCAGATGATATCTTAATGGAAGCTCCTGTCGAGTCGTTGAGTTGTATTAGAGTAATCCACTATCCCAAAGGGTAGAGTCCTTGTTTAGTGGTGGTCTCGAACTTATATAATGAAATTAACGAGAACGTCAGTGTTACAAAGGGTGAATTGTAATACTTTTTAAATATTAGATAATGGAATTCTAATAATTGAGCTGTTTTTTGGTGTAACAACTTAGAGTTAGTCAAAACTTTGAAGTTTAGCGTATTCGAGTTAGGTCAATTTTAAGATAGGTGATCTTTTGGGAAGTTGTTACATCAAGGAATAAAACTGTGTAAAGTTCCATGTTAAAACCGACAATATTTTGGTGGGAGGAATTCCTATCGAGTTGTTGCACTAAATGCTTTATTTAAAGTAGAAAGGGGTTAAGTGCATATGAAACAAACATAAGGAAATATATTTACAATTTACCGTTGTTATTTATTTATTCTTTTTGAGGGTACATGTTTCTATAATGGGAAAATTAGATCTTATATTTTATAATATCTAATCATCCTGTTGTATATAAGATCTAATTATCTTGTTGTATAAACATATACCCTAAAAAAAAAAATAAATAAATAACAAGGGTAAATTATAAATATATTTCGTTATGTTTGTTTTATGTGCACGTAACCCACTTTTGCTTGAAATTGAGCATTTAGACCCTATTATTAAAGAACGCGTGGTTAAGGCTCATTTATCAGAAATTTCTTTCATAGATAAGAACTCTTTTTTTGTGTCATTTTTCACAATCCTACAATGGCAGTTTGAAATGTCTTGCTTCTTCTAATAGTTGATCTTTTATAATCCAAAAGAAAAACTTAAATACATTCCTTTTAGACGAATGTTAGCAGTAATTTGCAGTGATTTCCAATGAGAAATTAGAATTCATTGTGTAGATAATTGTTTCTGTACTTAAGGCCACTCTTTGTGGTATCATGCTCAAATTCTTCATGATGGGCTCTGTTTTTAGGTGGGAGAAGTATCAGATCGAGGAGGAAGCAGCTCTAGGTCGAGGCAAGCGCCAAAGGAAAGCTGTTTCCTACCGAGAAGCATATGCTGCTCATCCTGGTGCCAATGAGGTACTCGTTCTATATTCATTTTGGTGCATATCTTTGTTTTGGTTAAGCCTCCAGTAACTTTTTCTGGTGGATATGGATTATATGGTGGAAACATCCTGATGTTCAATCTTTTGCTGTTTCATTTTCCACTAAACTTGCTTTGTATGCTTGACAAAACAGAGCTTTGTTTATGTCATCTCCTACATTCTTGTTGCACGTTCACTCTCTTTGGCACAAATCAAAAGAATTCTGCTATCTGTTTTCTGGATTCTGGGAAGGGAAAAACGCAGACCGACCAAAATTGTCCCTTGACTTGTATAGACATTGTGCAAGCATGTACAAAAATCAACAAATTTTCTGCCTTTCAGGGGGCCTTTTCTGAAGTATTGTTTTCAGTCAAAATGTGCATCCTTTTGGGATTTCATATAGTCTGTCTCAAGGCAATAAAATGATCTCATTTGGATAGTATGCCTTCCAATACGATGCACAGGGATCTGTGGCAGACTCCTTAAGTTTTGAGAGCTTCCATCAAACCTCCTTTGCTCTGATGCCTATTGCCTGCATGAGTTAATCGATTCAGTAAATTACACACAAACAAGAGAAGTAAAAGAATATTGACGTTTTTACAATCGTTGTTCTAGACACATGTTTCCTGTTTATCTGGCAGCTTCATTGAACTAAAATTGCAAATAGCTAACCGTGTCTAAGATTATGTGTGAATATTCATGGTCCTTTGCTGCTATTTATCCTTAGCATGGTGTTGGGTGGTACATCCGGTGTGTCACTTCTCAATGTAAGCCTTTTGTAGCTACTCATGTGTTTCATTTTCCTACATTTTGAACTTCCCAAGGGTGCAGCTCAGCCATAATACTTGTATAACTTTCATTATATATCCTATAAGTGATTTCAAGATAGGTGTTGCCTTATGAACCTGAAGTTTCTTGTACCGAATGGCTTCTTTTGCCTTCTCTTTTGTTTTAATGAATAACCTGTGTTGCTTCACAAAATTAAGAGGATCTTCTCCTTCCCTCTATTTGTTTATGTGTCTGTGCACCAATGGGTTCAAGTACACCCCACAAAAATAAGTTTTTATTATGCTCTCTTATGTCTTCATCTTCTTTTCTTCTCAAATAGGCTACTCCCATCATAAGGTACCAAATTGAGATATGTAACTTTTTTGTTGCATTGTAACTTGCAAAAGAAAAATGACCGATCACATCTGAATAGTCTTCATCTACATCTCGTAGCTCTATTCCTTCTGTTGCCTTTGAAGTTAGTTACCAGGTTTTTAATAATTATTCTGTATGCAGAGTGGTGGTGAAGAGGAAAAGGAGCCAGAACCAGAGCCAGAGCGTGTTTATACTCCTGCTGGCCGAGCACTGAAAGAAAAATAGTAAGTTATTTAATTATTCAATAAAAATGGTTTCATATGCCAATTCTTTTCCATGCATGCCAATTAAACTAGCTGAATGCCATATTTATATTCTACAATTACTTGTACAGTTCTAAGCTACGAGCCAGACAAAAGGAACGGCTAGCTAGAAGAAATATTGTGGAAGATTCTCACCCTGGTGGGGATCAGACCAAATGTGAGACCACCAATGAGCATCCTTCCACGAATGTTCCTGGTGGTGATAAAGCTACTAGGTTGGATCAACCCATCAAGGAAAAGAACTCCAATGTTAGCTTAGAGAATGATAAATTCAACCAGCCATTAGATGCTTTAAAACCCAAGCAACCATACGAGAGAATGTCTGCTTCAGAGGATATCTGCCTTGCACATGTTAACCCTCCATCTGACGGTCCTCTTCCTCACCAGCATCAGAGCTCATGCAATTTGAATTCTTGGTCAAATAGGTTGTTGCCAGTATTGGGACTATGTGCACCGAACTTCCATCCGGAGACTACACATAAAAGTTTGCCAAGGTCAAATGCTACACCAAGCAAACCTGCTGGACTTGAATTCCCTTTCAGTCTTGCTCCTTCTGAGGCTCCTATTGGGACAAATGTAGGTGGTCTGGATCCTTCAGGAGACAAATTGAACTTGCCAAAGGTATCTGAAGAAGTTTCTAAATAGCTGATGCATAGCTCTTATGATGATCTCTCTCTCTGTTTCTCTCTCTCACACACACAAACACATGCATGAGCATGCGTACCTGCTCAGGCGTGCACACAACAGTGCGTGCACTGTACACTTTCAGAAAAAAAATACACGATAAATTTCTAGCAGGCGATTTGTTAAAAGAAATTGTAGTGAGTGCACATGCAGATGTGTACCATACACCTCCATTACTTTGTAGGTGCTTGCTTGTAAACAATCCTCGTTCATTTTTCTTAATTTTTTGCAGTATCCACCGGCTGGACCTCAAGAAAAGAGTTCTCATCAGTTGGAAAGTTCCAGTGTCCCCTCTACTGATTTTCAGGAGAAAATGATGACTTCTAAACTTTTTGATGAGAAATTATTGCCTAAATATCCCCTTCCACCTAAAAGTATTATTCCACAATATGATTTCTTGCCCACTCTGTCACTTGGAAGTAGATCTGAAGCTGGCAGTGACTCTAGGCAAGAGCTTCCGAATATTCCCCCATTGCCAAATTTTAAATTCCCTCCTCAGGATGCACCTAGATATGGTCAGCGAGAGAAAGAAATGCTACCCTTGGAATTGAGCCAGATGCCAATGGGGTTTTCTTCATTTCCTGAAAACCATAGAAAGGTGCTTGAAAATATTATTATGAGGACAGTGTCTGGATCAAGCAACTTTTCGAGAAAGAGAGCAAGATTTGACTCCTGGTCCGAGGATGAACTTGATTTTCTTTGGATTGGTGTCCGTAGACATGGACGTGGAAATTGGGAATCTATGCTTAGGGACCCAAGGCTAAAGTTCTCAAAGTGGCGGACTCCAGAGGAATTGGCAATGAGATGGGAGGAGGAACAAGTTAAAATTTTTGATGGATCAATTCCAAAGTCGAAGCCTTTTAACCCAGCAAAACCCCCCTTTCCTGGGTTCTCGGATGGAATGATGACTAGAGCATTGCAGGGAAGTAAATTAGTCGTGCCTCCAAAGTTCCCTGCACATCTGACGGATATGAAGTTGGGTTTTGGTGAGCTTGGTTCCAGTATGCCCCCTTTTGGTACTTCGGATCCGCTTGCTTTGCTGCAATTTGCACCCATTCCAACGTGGAACTTTCAATCAAATTTTATGGGGGAGTCTTCTGCTGATCCAGGTACTTCATCAAATTGTTGTGAAGAAAAGTCATATTTGCCCAACTCTTTTGGTACTGGAAGTGCTGCTTCCCTACGTCCAGACTGCTCAAGGATATTTGACCTCAGGCACCAGGAAGATGACCACAGTGCACGCCTTGAGTTGCCTAATCTTTTGGATTCCTGCAATAATTTTAGGGGTGGTGAATCAAGTGGGGCTGGAATCTTGCCTGGCCCTGATATGCACATGAATATGCCTCGTAACAAGGGGAAAGAAATAGTTGATGAGGGTCCCTTGCAGAAGAACTTACCACATTGGCTCCGTAAAGCTGTAACTCCACCTACAAAGACACCAGAGCCTGAACTACCACCCACTATGTCGGCAATTGTTCAATCAGTAAAATTGTTGTATGGGGAGGATAAGACTACTATCCCTCCATTTGTGAATCCTGGTCCACCACCAGCGCAGCCTAAGGATCCAAGACTCGATATAAGGAAGAAAAAAAAGAAGAAAAGTTTATTGAGGAAATTCCAGCCAGACATGGAAGGAAGCAGCCAGGATCCTGTCACCAGATTCAGTGGGGATGATGACGTTTCAAGCTCCAGTCTGTTGGCTTCCGGACTTTCTACGTTTCCACAATCAGTGGGGACATCTGGAGCCCCTTGGGATGAACCTGACCT
This sequence comes from Lumnitzera littorea, assembly GCA_024138015.1. NCBI lineage: Eukaryota > Viridiplantae > Streptophyta > Magnoliopsida > Myrtales > Combretaceae > Lumnitzera > Lumnitzera littorea. Next base: position 86,722,135 of record JAMXBB010000008.1, on the reverse strand, counting down.
CAACTCTCCCGCACTAAGTTTGAATGTGACAAAACCTTTGTCCTCAAGTACCCAGCTAAACTTGCAGCAGAAAACGAGTACTGGCTTGTCCCCTTCTCCGGAGGTGCTTCAGTTGGTTGCATCTAATGTTGCTCCAGGCAATTCAATGCCAGTGTTTCCTGGCATTAAAAGACCAAATCCCCAGGAAAGGAGGTTATCTTTGAATTCTCTTCCCGAAGTGGAATTTCTGGATGCGCCAGCTTCTTCTAAACCAATGAAAGCCGATAGGAAATCTCACGATCAGTGGGTTTCATCTCCAAAGGTATCACCGGAAGATAGTGGGGATTCAAGTAAGACTCATTCGGATCCTGCACAGGTCAAACACAGAGATGTAGAGGAAATATCGTCGGAGGGCACCGTTTCTGATCATCAAATGAGTGATGAGGATCGGTAGCTTAAGATTCAAAAAGAATATTTATACCAGCATTCATTCTTCCCTCCGTTTCAGACATTTTAGGCTGTTGGCTCTAAATTTTTTGTAGGCATGAAATGGGAGCAATATATCCATGAAAAATAGGAATCGATTAGGACATTATCTGTAAATTTTCTGATCATAGGATTTAGGAATGAAATATATATATATTTATATGGTGTCTATTGATTATCATCCTTGCTTTTGAGGTTGCAGATGCTTTGTAGACATTTCTTGCCAAGACGTTATACATAGCGTACAGAGCTTATCGGCTAGAAGATTTATGAGATCCTTATTTTTTCAATTGGATCCCGTAAATCTAAAGAGTAAGCTAATCCGGTGCACCGAGAGCATGCTTATTGCAGGTGTCATTATGGATTTTACAGAGTAGAGCAAACGTGACATTGCGCTTTACATATTTCGGGTAATCAATAGGTAGGTTGTTCATAAAGCTAAGATTCTTCATGCGAGAAACATTTTGCCAATCCACATGGACCATATAATTTTATATATTCAATACTTAAAAGGTGATAAAATTCTAGAAAGGAAAACAACATCAAGTTGTGTTTGTGCAGATGAGTGATTTCGGTAGAGAGGAAGAAGCTGTGCTTTTATCAAAAGGATCAAAACACATTGTCTATGAAAAATTTTCCTCCGACGGATCTGGGTCTACCTGTGCTGACATAAATTTGGCCAACGGCCATTACCATTGGTTAAGGAATATTGTCTCCTCCATTATTAAATATTCCCATGATTCAGGAATGGCAAGATGCATTTCCACCACCCTTTTTTTTTATTACATATTCTGGACAGGCTACTTAGCTCTGTGACAATGCACATGGTTGCCAAGATCAAACCCCCCCAGAAAAAGAAGAGAATCTTTCACTCTCTCTCTCCCTCTCTCTTGTGAGGTTTCTGCAAAGCAAGAGGTATGCAGACTGCAGACCTTCATTGACTTACACTCCAAAAGCACATCCAGAAAAAATGAAAAATTCAACTTCTGAATTATTTTGCCCAGTATTCAAAGTTTTGGGCAGAGTCCATTTCTTTTCTTGCTCTCATATATTATCCATTTAGCATTATTGTAAACAGAAGTAAAAATAAATAAATAAATCTGGCAGATAAAATAACTGCTGAAGGTATAATACATAAAAGAACATCTTTAACCATTGGCATTTACCACAAAATCAATTATACAAGGCACTAGTGTTTCTACACTCTAGCAAGCTATCATGATGGCAAAATTTTATGTTTCCTATCATAAGGTCTGAAGAAAAAGGTTGCATATACACCTAAATCAATTGGTTTGGTGAGGTAGAATACTGAACTTCGTATTACTCCCTCAACTGTTGCAGATACTCCCAAAACAGTACCTACAAGACCCATGAATAGCAACGGTTTTGGGATTTTAGCGAAACACATTGAGGCGAAGATACTTTTATAGTGCATCCATGTCTAACCAATGGTTCTGGGTGCATTAGCAATTTGCAAAAGAATTGAAACCAAATGAATAAACTAGGCTTTTGGTTCTAGCGGGAAGTGGGCACTACTCTTGGGCAAGACATAGACAAAGGCATTGACATTCCAGTACTCCTGTTGGCCACAAACCTCGAAGAGAATGCATAAAACCGGTAGTAATCTTCGTCCAAAGATCCTCCTCCACATCCAGTTGAGTCAAAGTTCAATGAGTAACTCATTGGATCATATCGGCACTCAAATGAGCAACTCTTCTGCCTACTGTTACTATTCAACTTGCTGCCACCTTTCTTCAGTTTGCGGGCTAGTGCTTTTAGGCAGTTACCACATTGTAACGTTGAGCTATCACTGCCTCTTGGCACGGTGGGTGCTGTGCTAGTGCTCTTACACTCTCCGCCAGTTTGGGCTGTGGAACCACACCACAAGTGCCACATTGGGTTTATCTCTTTACTCACTCTCACCCTCAAGTGGTGTCGATGCTAGCTAAAAGTAACTGAAACTGCTTGAGAGTGGGGAAAAGAATGAGAAAAATGGACAGAAGGACAGAGAGACACCGACGTAAGTCAAAAATGGAAAAAATTGAAGAGAATGTGAGAGAGACACCAACGTAAGTCCGAATGACTCTGAACTTGTGTCTATAAATAGGGGGGATATGAATTATAAATGCATAAACATAGGCGGTAGGACAGCCAGTGGACCGTGGAATAGGTACTGGAATGTGTATTTTGTATTATTGTATTTTAATAGTAAATTTCTCAATGGGACGAATGGGTTTGAACTTTCCTTCGTAAATTATGGTGTAGTTGAGAAAAAGAAAAAGAAAAAGTAAACTATAACGTGGTTTATGTCATAATGCACAATATATTTTATCATGATATACTATCATTAAATATCCTTAAAAAATATAACTCAATTTAGTATATTAGTAAATATTAAAATAAGGAACTTCACATTAAACCATCTATTGGTATTTAAAAAACATTCAGATCAATTTAGTAACTAATCCGTTCGAACCATTAAGAAAACGAAACCTTAAAATGGGATCACAGGAGTGATGAAACTGGAGTTTCAACTTATTTTTATTTCGTTATAAAACTTTTATTATGAAGATTATTAATATAAGGTGTAAGTCTAACTAATTTGTTCAAACACTTCATTCTAAGGTACCTCTAAGTTGCCACGATTTTATGGTATAGCAGTAAATAAATTTTTTAGTTCATTATTTGTTTTGCGTATTATCTGATGTTACTGGACAAAAGGGTCTTAAATATTGGATTTAAAATAAAAAAACTTGTACCATATATTTTGGGGTTCAAAAATCTATTTTATAGTACAAAAGAAATATATTTCTTAATTTCCAAAATTAATCCTACATCAATTTCTCAAATCACAGTATTAAACTTTATTCTAATCTACAATATGAATAATTAATTTTTTATAATTTTTTTCATTTACCAAAATCCATATTCAGCATTGGATGCACCAACAGTGATACAAGAGGATTGACATATCCTATTCTCCTTATACTTTCTGTTCAGTTTTTTTTTTTTTAATTTCAAATCTGCTAACCAAATGCTATTTAAATAATTTGAATATGTGTAATAATGTAGTTATATTATTAATAAAGACAAATATAAAACCTGTAGGTTTTCAAGATATACTGTATGTTCAATAGGTTCTAGTAGTACAAACCCCTACATGGTTTTAAAAGCTCATATAATAGGACTCTGGGTTTGAAGTTTGGAATCTATATAAATAAATATATATATTTATATCTAGATAGATAGATAGATTGAGACAGCGAGCGGGTGTGTTTAAGATAGAGGCTCGTGTCGCACCTACCCTAGGCCCTGTGATCCTATCAATATAGAAGGATATGACATGAAGCTAATATGGTGGCCGGTGGGTGGAAGCGTGTGAAGATCTGGTCATGCGTTAAAAGAGAGCTTCAAAGATTTTCAATTTCAACGCTTTTGGGTTTAAATAATTATTTTATTATCAATATGTGGTTTAAGTAAAGATTGAAGACAGTTCATTATCTTTGAGGGTTAGTTTTCCCACGTAAATAATAAAAATTCATGCGAAGACATAACGTTTGAGCAGTTCCATGATTCATTGCATCGTCCATGTGATTATTTTGGATCTTGGTTTATTTTAATGGTATTCTTGTGACCTAGCAAAAATATATACATATACAAACGAGAAGACATCATTGGAATTAGTTCCATTGGAAGCAACACTTTTATACCATTTATAAAATTAAGAATAAATTACATGACACAAAGTTTCAAGTAGGACTGTTATAAATCACTCGAGCTTTACATAATCTGACTCAAGGTCAATCAATAATTGATCAGAATTTAAAGTCAAAATAAAGCTAATTTATTTAAACAAGTCTTAATTAAACTCCCGTTTAAACTAGCAAATCGGCTCATTTAAATTTGTATATTATATAAAATATATTTATATATATAATTAATTAACATTCAAAACTAATATATATATCATATCTAAATATATAATATGATTTGAGATAATATATAATATAATCTCTATTTAATATTCACTTATCTACTTATTTATATATGTATTTACTTTGTATACTTAAATTCATGAGTAGGCTTAAACTTTGCTCACTTTAAGTTTGCTTAAAGCTTGAGCTTAATTTGTTAATGAGTCAAACTTAAGCTTGTAATCTATAGATTTGATAAAAACTTGGCTTGACTCGACTTCAATTTAATAATTTTTAAATGAGTTGAGCTTAAATCTTCTAAGACTTGACTAGATTCGACTTAGCTTATCTTAACTTTATTCGTTTGTAGCCCTGTTATGGATATAGATACATTCAATAAATGTGTTAATTTATCTCTCATAATTTTTAAAAATATACACATAGGTCTTAAACTATTGCTTAACACAAAAACTGTTGCTTTTTTAAGCAAATTTTTACGGATTATTTTGCACAGTTTCTACAGTTATGATAAAAATTAGGAAGTCTGTTTATACTTAAATTAATAGTTAAAGGGTATTTCCGCTTTTATACCTAGAACTAGAAAGGAATTGTTTATGGAGGAGGTTATCCGGCGGTCAAAATGGTCAAACTTCTTCGGACCCCACAGTTTTTTTTTTTTTCTTTTCTTTCCCCTATCTATTTTTGACCAATGACCCTACAGCTTGGATCGCATTGATTAGGACAATAAAGCCTTCGGCAGAAAGGTTATTATTTAAGCGGACTATTTCATTAATTTAAGTAGAGCTCAGTTTAGCTAACCTGCCATCAAATAAAAACTAATGATAAGGGATCGTAAAAGTTTATTTGTCGATTAAAATTACACGAAGAATGTCTTTATATATTCAAAGTAGTAGATCTGACGGTCCTGAAGAAATCAGATTTGCTAGTCTAAAATTACAAAATTGGCGAACCACGATCAATATATTGTTCTTTACTTGGGGGGTGGCACATAAAAAAGATTTCACTTATACACTTAAGCTACATGAATTGATTGGTTACATACAAGTAGAAATAATGTTTTAATATATGGTGGTTTTTGTATTGCTTAAGCTTAACTATCCTATTATCATTGTTTATCTATTACAGTAAGAAAAAAGAACTTAGCTATTTGGAAGATGAATCCTATGCAAGCTTGGAATCGGGGAATTGCATAATGAAGGCGTTGGATATGCAGTAAGTGCGCTAGGCAAATCACTGCAGATGGAAATAGTCACTGCCACCAACACTCGTGCCCGTCATTTATACGCTTTCGTAAAAATGGAGGCAGATAATTCCTAAAAGAATTTGATATGGAATGTGTAGATGGGTGAGTATATAGAGTGGACATGGAGAACCATATTCTACCCTCCTAGATGTACAAATTATTGAGTGTTTGGCCATACTGATGCAAATTGTCTTGAGAAGGGGTCTTTGAGTAATTACAAAGTTGATGGTGATGGTGCACAGGGAAACAATTTGAAATGCTAAAGAAAGTAAGGACTATGGAGCGTGCTGGTATGAAAGAAAGAAGTTCTTCATTGAACGTTGGGGTTGGTATTATGATTAAGGAGGGTGCAATAGTTTCTAGTGTAGTGCTTGCACCGGTTATACTCCGAACAAAGGAAAAGCTAACACAATGAACATGTATGAGGATTCAAGTAATTTTGACTCTCTTTTTTCTTCGGCTGGTGAAGCTGCTAATGATTTGTCTTTATCTCAAGGATCATATGAGGAGTCTAGTATTTTAGGAGATAGATCAAATAACCATGCTGAAGCTACTAATTCCTACGCTATTTTCTTTGCTTCGGTTAACTCTGTTACTCCTTTGGTGGTTGTTGACACTCCTTTACAGTCCCCGAAGGGTAGGGGCATGCTTAATCATATCCAAGAGGCGCTTGTGAATTCTGAGAAAAAGAAAAACAAATCAAGAGAAAAGAAGGCCAAAGAGATGTAAAAGGAGGAGAAAGTTTAGGGCTCCTCTTTTCCCCCCTCTATTTATAGTTTTCTATCCTATGTTTTGTTGCTCTTTTTCTTGTACATAATACGGTTGTTTCTTGGAATAATAGAGGGGTGAATTATCTCAAAATTTTTAGAAAATTGTTAGTCTGTAGAGACTATAAAATTTCATTATTAGGTATTTTGGAGACAAAAATAAAACCACTCAACATTTAAAAGATTTAGAGCGTGTTTTGCTAACTTGGCTAGTTATTAGAGGCTCATCCTAATGGTCCAATTTGGATGGGTGGGTTGGAACTTGGTTTTGTGGAACATTGAAGTCCTAGTTTCTCTTCCTCCATTTCTTTTGCTTATGGGGCTAATAGGGGCTAAAAGAAAATTCCTTTGGAGTGATTTATTGTTGTCCACGAGTGCTACTAATAAACTATGGATGATAAGAGGGGATTTTAATTGATGTTGTACCCTTGATGATAAAGTATGGGTAATCCCTCTTTTTTTTTTTTTTTTTTTAAAGGGGATGGAAGAATCTTTCTTGGTTTAATAGTTGTCCTGCTAACGCAGTCTTTAGGTGCCTTGGTAGAGCCACCCCGCCCCACCCCACCCCCCCGAACTAGCTGTAGCTCCTTCTTTGAATGAAGGTGGAGGTTTAGGTGATTAATCCCTGTTTGTCGGATCATTGCCTGTTGGTTGTTCACCTAAATCGAGTTAATAATACTGCTTGGACTTGTACACCTAATTTCTTGAATCTTCTCCGTTAAATATGGGGAGGTTTATTTGAGTTGAATGTATAGGGGCACTTGATAACTAGAGTTTGTAGTGTAAATACCAATCTGCTTAGACTCTTGTGTTATCCTGTACTTGTTTTCTTTATCAACTGCGTTAGGATTTGACAAAGTAGCTTTGTCTTGCATTAGAATTTTAAGTTTTACCATAGATTGTTCCATATATTCTTGTTGCTTCTTAAACGTTTCTATAAATATCTTATTCAAACCTTCCGTTTTTTTCCAGTATGTTACCTTATAGTGGGCTTAACTGTGTCTTCTACATGTGTTTCCTTATTTTTGCTATGGCCTACCACAAGAGGCTCTTAAACCAATTGCAACAAGTAAAAATGACTTGGCTATTTGGAAGATGAATTATGAATGCAGGATCCATATTGGTGCTTAAATGCAAGCTCAAATTTCGAGAACAATCTTTTTTATTTTTTTTTTTCATGGTTCTTTTTTCTTTTCTTTTATGTGCTTCCATAATATGCATCTGTCATGTTAATATAATAATTTCCCCTAGTAAATAACAAGCAATACATGTGATAATGATACATCACCATTAGATTTGTTACACAAATTAATAATTAGTTACATTAAGCATTGTGCATGCTACAATATGTAAATATGGAGTTGTATAAAATTTATTAGCGCTAGTGAGCATTGGCCTATTGGCCTAATGCAGTAAAGCCTATTCTAAATGTCAAAATTTAACCGATACTCTATCTCCATAAGTTTAGCATCACATTTTCAGACACACGCGTTAGTCAAGTTAATGTTGTCTTAGTCTTGTCCATGTGTTGGAACTCTTTAGATATGCCTTCTATCTTTGTTGAACAAAAATTGGAAAGAAAAACTGATATTGCGTTCTTCCTTCTTCTGCCCGTCCCTCCTCAACACATCCACGATGTTAGTATCAATTGATTTTTTTTTTTTTTTTTTTTTTCCATAGCACATCACCAACAATGCTATTCATTGATTTTCTCTGTGACTTTATTATTGTTTCAAAATATTGTACCATTTCGAAGAATCTAGCGATAGCATGTCACTATTATGTTTGTGGGATACTACGTAGATCTTGAGTTGCTGGATATGTTATGTAAATATCACATTAAACATAGGGAAACGTTGGAAAATATTACTAAAATGCATAATTATATCAAGGTTGATCACTCAACCTCTTAGGCCTGATGCAATAAATGACACTTGTTACAAAGCTTATATGACAAAGGCATTTTAGTATTTGCTTTTCTTGTGTGATCTTTGATTCTCTATTTCAATTTCACCTAAAACTTGAGTGTTCTAGGGATTATCCTTCTATAAATGCCTTCCATTTTTTGGCCAAATACTATCATATTATAACCTTGGGAAGGTAGAAATGAGTCTAATCTATTTTATTAAGAGGTTAGTATTTATGTTATATAGGCTACAATATATAAGAAAATGGGACTCACATTATGGTTTTCTTCAGCTGATTTATTAAAAGTTTGTTGAACTACCAATAAGCATCAGACTAACTTTTCTTTCTCTTTTTTTGTTTTTTTTTTTTTTTTGTTTTGTTTTTTTCCCTCCGAACTTCTTCTGTCTACTCCTTATCAAAGAAATAGTTTCCTAGTATTCCATGGAATTTTTTCAATAGAGGCTAATTTGTGAAACTTAAAATAATAGGTATCTACTTAAGAAACTAGTAACAAAAAGAAGAAGGGATTGGCAACATTATTTTAAAAAAGAAGGGTAATTTCATTTATGAATTAAATCATGTTGCAACTTACGAAAAAACAACAAGACAATGCGAGAAATGGTACAAACTATGTAAATGTTCCATTTATCTCGATCAATATTACATCATTGTAATACAATGTTAAAGAGAAAAAAACAGGACAAAAAGAAAATTATGTTTGTTGTCTCTTGTATGAATTAATGTAAGGTCCACTTGGTTCTAATTACCCGAAAGATGGTAGACAATCTGCTACTAATTTGTAATGGGGATTTCATGTTTCCAAATACACTAACTTTCAAAAAATGAAGAAGAATAAAATATGAAGAAGATATAGGAGAAACATAGGCCAGTGAGTTTAATGTTAGGAAGAATAATTTGCTTTAGGATCACTAGATGATTGTCTACACTACTAGAATGAAAGAAATGGATAGAAGAAATATAGTTAGTTACAATTGAATAAGAATTCCATAAAACAAAGTTAGGCTATTATCTTAGCAATGGGCTTGTGTTTCTTTAAAACCTAAACGAGCTAAAGGCATAGATAAACTTGTTGGCCTAGTGTAATATCCTAAGATTTTGAGTCACTTCAATAACCTTGAGATCTAAACGCCTAAATTTAAGATGTTGAACCAAGTTATTCATTTTATTTTAAACTTCATATTAAAGTTAGAAAAGTTAGACAAAGTAATTTAAGTAAAGTCAATTTCTTAAAATAAACTATATAAAAATATTAATTTGAGAAAAAAAAGGCTAATTTATCAATAAAGTCGATAATTGTAAAATTTGAGTTTTTAAATATAGTGAGATATTAAAGATAAGTTAATTAATTTTCAAAAATAATAAATAAAGTTGAATTATACATAATATACATGTATTTACATGTGATATGCATTATATGTATTAAATATATACATATAATAATAAATTATTAAAATAAGGGAAATTAATATAAAATAATGGAAAATTAATAAAAAAAATGAATGGATGCATCATCAAATGATGTGGTAACATGGGATTAATTAAAAATGATGAGTCAATACCTAATTAACTAAAAAATAACACGTCACCTAGGAAATTGAAAAATTAACATGTAACATACACATGTCCAATTTTTATTAAATCAAAAAAATTTGAAAAACTATAAATAGGTCCCAAACTCTCATTTACAACATTTTAGTACTCTAAAAATACAAAAATATAACCTAGAAAAATTAGAAAAAAAAAATTCAAAGAAAAAGAAGAAAATAATGGGAAAATATTGTAAATTACGATTTCTAAAGCTCTAGATAACTTGACAAAGAGCTGCTTAGGAATTAAAGTTGTGGTAGAGAGAGAAAGTGGGCTAACATTGGGTCATGGTCGGATGGTGGCTAGAGTAACATGCATCAAGGAATCACATTTTACTATCTGATTTTCATTAATTCACTAAAATATCAAATTAGCCCATAAAATTATGAGATTTTGTTTCTTAAGGTTATTTTATATGTAATTTCATGTGGTAATTTTATTTTATTAAAACAATATTGATTTAGGATACTTATTTAAGAACGTGCTCTATTTAGATGAATTTTAAATAAAATTTTCAAAATATTAAATAATGTTACTTTAGCTTGAAAATTTTTATATAACACTTATATAATGTATTAAATTGCAGTAACAAGAATTTTTTTTTTAAATCTCCATGTTTACTATTTTTTATACTTATTTTGAATAAAATTGTTAATTTTATTGAATTATTAAAATAATTAATTTTTTATGAAATTAATGAATAAGCCCTACATATTTAGACTTCTAGATGTTTATAATGATATTTGAAATATTGAATTTTTATCTCACACATAAATTTGTTTATTTCTCCTAATTTTTCATAATTCTAAGTTAAAATTGCTATTTTTGTAGAAATTAATAATAGTTAGTTTAGTATAATTGATAGTCGATAATTAAACTACATATTTTTGTAAGTCCATAGGATTTTTCATGAAATTAAACAGGCTCACATGCTATTTATTACATATTTTCTTAATATAAGCTTATGTATTGGCTTAATATATAATATGGTAACTAGTATTAGTAAGATACTTGTTAAATTTATGTAAAATGAACACATTGAGGTATATTAAGGGTTACTGAATAAGTTTGGAGAGTATAATTTTTAGGGTTTTTAATTTAGTATTAAAGCTTATTTAGGTTAATTATGGAATTAGGATAATGTATGGTATTTTTAGACCTTGATAACATTGATGGATTTGATTCTTAAGATATCTTAACAATCCTCGAAATAACTAACACAAAGATATAAAGTTTACTGAAATTGAATAAGGAATGAGTAAGATACGGTCAAATGAAGTTTAAAGACACAGCATGGAAAGTTTATGAGAATTTGGGTTTGACCGGTAGTTGACTTGGAAACCATGTTTATATTTTCATAGGTATGATAAGTAAGAAAGGACCATATGGTGGAGCTTAGGATTTTGCGCTATTACTAAGCCTAGGTAAGTAGATTTAATCCATTTTTAGAGTAGATATATTGCTACTCATAATACTGCGTGCTATTTGATGTTGCGTTGATTAAATATGGGTATATCTTGGGTAAATTGATATGCTACTATAGTGGATGCTGATGTGGTGATTTTGAATGGCATTAACTATATCTAATTAAAATGTTATGCTTCTATGTTGGGTGATGATTTGTACTTATGATTGATTATGTTAACTAGGGAAGTTAAGTGATTGCTAACTTAATTTTTTAGGTGTTCACTTAAGTGAACCCTAAGTAAGAATCTAGAATTTCGCTAAGAAGAGTTTGAAAACTAGAATCAAATCACTAGGTTGAATAAAACTGAAAGGCTGGTTATGTTGAGTGATATACCTGAGTTGTTATTGTATATCATGACATGGCATAAAAAGGACCTATGGGTTGGAATTTTCAGAATAAGGCTTTCAAGTGATTATGGAAAAAGCATGGCTTTATGAACTCATTTTTTGAAAGCATATAGATTGCATTGCTCAGACATTGTAACTATTTTAATAGTCAAATTTTATAGACTATAGTTTGTGGTCTAATTTGACAGTATTATCATTTGGTGAACTACAATGTGTAGTCTAATTTTATAAAGTAAAGTTAGGGGTTTTACTCCCAAGCATCTCCTTATCACCCTTTTTGAAAATGATAGTCCACAGTATGTAGTCCAATTTGGTGGGGGTTTTATTCCGAGGCAACTCCTTGTTGCCCATAGGTTCTTAGATGTTGTATCTAGATGCCTGGTTATGTCAACTAACATGAAGAAGATTGAAAGGGCATAGGATATGGGTATCGATGCATGCCATGTACATGAGCATAACATACTATATTGTTAGCAGTAAATGCTCAGTTGGGTAGATGCATATGTGAAGTTGAACTTGTAAGTTATGATTGAACTGTTTCAGTTGTGATATGCAATATTGTCTATCATATTGTTTATATTATGTTGTTTATTATCTACTCTTACTTAACTTTAGTAGCTAAGGAAATAGAATGTTTTATCCTCAGGTTAATTGTATCGTAAAGTGCCCAACACTAAGAGAGGATATCTATATTGAGGGCGTAAGTTGGAGTTAGTGACTTTTGTATGGAACCTGTACTAAGTTAGGAATCCTACTATTGTGAAGTTGACAAAGGAAAAAACTAGTTCACATTTTGATGTAAATATCATATTGTATATATAAGATGTAATAAAATATCCAACCGAACTCTAATGTAGCAACCCCTTTATCATATAAACAAAGTTTTCTTTTGATAAATGAGTAGGTTGATTTAAGTTTTCAATAAGTATTCCTGTATGATGGTGCATTCCATGCAAAGCCGAGATGTGACACCTAGTTAGGATGTTAGCTAAGTCAAGTCGACAGGTTAGTTTGGCCTTAACTCATCAAGAACTACTTAACTCATTAAAATAGCTTGCTTGATCAATTTGTTAGCTCAACAGCTCATCTGCTCCTAATTTTATCTTATTTACAAGAATATCAATAGGGCAAGTTATGTTTTTTTTTTTCTTTACTTACATACACATGAATTGTTCTTGAGAAAATTCTTCTTTTCTAACTCTTATCAATTCCCTTAGAAAGGATTATAGCGAGCAATCCTAGTTATTGCGTCGTGAGTCATGTCAAAGTAGTATTTAGGTTGTGCAACGTTTGTTTAGTGCATCACATCTTCATAGATAGCCTTATCCAAAAACCCAGTAAAAAAAAACCATAAAAATTACATATACTGAAACCCTAAAAAATATTGTTGTGTTTTTTTATTGATGACATAATAATAATTTAGCTCTAAGGCACATCATATAAATCTAGTATTTGAGTAAAGGTTCGATAATGTGAGACTCATTTCTTAATTCGTATCACCAAATATGTAATTAATGTTCAGGGAATCATTCATGATTTCCATATTTCATTATGTATAGTAAAAAGAATATTTTTATTTCCAAGTTTTGTTCAATGTACTAGACGTGATTTTAGGGTCTTGCACTTATTGATTCAAGGACCTTCAAGGTTTCGAGTATTCGGCTAAGGGCTTTCTTTTCTCTTTTTGAAGGCTTACATAGGATGATAGAAGGAGATCAAAAGGACGGCATAATTTGTGATCTAGATGCTCAAATCCAATTGTAGGTGTGTGTGTGTGTGTGCATAACTTTGTGTAGTCGTACTTAAGCATTGTAGTGTGCTTGTAGTGGTTCTTATAAACAGGGGTTGAATAAACTAATTGTTATAGTTGATTGAGAGTGGCTATGTTTTGGCCATTGGGCATTTTAAGGTTCTAGCATAGGTACTTGTAAGGTGACTATATGTATTAGTGGTTCGGTAAGTCGTGATGGTGTTTGCAATTGGGATTCGTATGGTTGCAACTATTGAAGGTAGTGGTATTTAATAGTGCCGTAGTGGTGTTGACGAGGTTGTGTTGACGCTTGAAGTGGTTGCAAAGTATAGTGTTGCAGGTATCTCGCTTTGTGTACAGCTGGCTGTAGGTATGTAGTTGATTTGTCACTAGTGATAGTGTGCGAGCCAGCTGATGTGTGCCAGTGTTTGAGTGTTGATATCGCTGTGTCCTTTTGGGAATTAAAATTGTACCATGTGAATTATGTGTGCTATTGTTAATGTCTTATCATAGTGTTGTGTATGTGTATGAATGAATAACTTACCGTCATAAGTATGTGTATGTAGCTTACTATGTTAAAGGAGTTATAGTCAGTGCTTGGCTTATGCAGTGACATAACTGCCTTAAGTGTGAGTACATTCAAGAGTGATCAGTTAGGATATTGTGTGGATGTGAACAGCTCGGTTGATTGTATGAGAGCAAGATGTGTAGTGAGTGATAGGTGTTGTAGAGTGCAGCTGATAGTACCATGAGGTACCTAAATGAGGTTGGTGTTCATCGAAAATAGAGAATCATAGAGTTGTTCACTTGATTGAAGCTTAATATTTGCAATATGGCAATGAAAAATTTTTATATTAACAGTAGCATTAAACATGATGTTATATTAATTCGAGTTAGTCATTACCTTGTGTACATTATCTTTAAAGTTATGATTAGAAGCTTGGGCTATGAGACCATCGAAGACTTGAATCCATATGAATTTTTTTATAATGATTAGGTGATTGGAGTTATGAAGTGAGCAAAAATAGCCTTCTTTATTGGTAGATTTTGGGATGAGGTTCTATGTGATATTTCCAATATTGTTGATTGCCATATGTGTTTAAGAAGTCCAATCATGATGCATACTACAAGCCATTAAACAATACTTATTTATTCTATGATAAGGAATAAGTTGTGCTACATTTCATCTCCTAAGCATGAATTAAAGAAGGCTTAATGATTGTTAGGACATTAGTAGAAAGATGGAGGATTGAGAGGCAAACTTGCAAAGAGGTCATCAATGAGGTGAAATGGTTGATGAGAAGGTTATTATGCATTCCATGGCATCCAAAGGAGACTAAGTCAAGTCATAACCCAATACTTAAGTTTCTAACATAATTCCATTGCTTCTAAGGCTTGATGATCATAAATACTTTTATATTCACCTCCCACTTGTCAAACTATTCTATCTTGATCTACCAATAGGGATGTCTAGGATTGATGTGAGTTGTAGTTGTATTATGTCTGTGAGATGTTATAAATTGTTTGTTGGTGTCTACCAAGGTTATGGTGAAGGATATTTACATTGGACTTATCTTGTAATCACCTTTAGTACACTTATATTAGATAAGTTTGAAATATATTGATGGAAGGGTGAATAATTGAGCTATAAAGGAGTTGAATAGAAATTAATTGCTATAAATAAAGAGGTTATAGGGTCAAAACTAGAATTGGCATGAAGAGTTAAGAGTGATTGAGGTTGAGGTGCAAATGGAGATCATGCATGTTCGAGTTCCACAAACTCTTGATACAATACATGACCTCGAGATTGTACAATTTTCTCTAATTAGTAACTATTGTGACTATCTAAATATAATTGATTAGGTACATGATGAATGGAAAGAAGGAACTTTAGTTAAGAATTTGGTTGACTAAGCCTATGATGAGTGGAAAGTAGATTGGATAATAATGACATTCATGATGGAGTTAAGTTGTCTTCGAAGATTTTTGTTTTGATCTTGTAGGTTCATTTTTTATCTCGGAGGAAGTTAGAGTAGCCAATTGTCGAGTTTCAAGTCAAAGATTTTCAGGAGGTATGATGATGAGTGATAACATACCAATCTAACAATAGTAAGCTCTAACGTAGCCAAGTGTTAAGGTTTGAGATATGATAAAGACCTATTTGTAAGCACTCCATGTGAAGACCTATTCGAGAGCCCATGTGTAGACTTGTTGATGAACTCTTCATGGAGATAAAACAGTTATGGATGTTAAGTTAGCTCAACTAGGATCAAGTTAGCTAGGTTGGCTCGACAGGTCAATGGATCGACTAGGTCAAGTCAGGAGGTCAATTGAGTTTGAGCTCATCCCAAGATAGGTCATCAAGAACTACTCAACTCATTAGAACTTGTCACTTAATTAGTTCATTAGTCTAACATCTCATTTGCTCCTTAGTTTATCATATTTACAAGAATGCCACTAGGGTACTTTATGTTTTATTTTATTTACAAAAATACCTCCATGCATATATATGTGATGTTTGAAAACTTTTGACATCATTATGCAATATATACATGAATTTTTCTTGAGAAAACTCTTCTCTTCTAACTTTTATCAATCTTTTTAGCAAGGATTATGATGAGTAACCTTAGTTATTGCTTTATGAGTCATATCAAAATAGTAATTAGATCGTGTAGTATTTGTTTGGTGCATCATATCCCCATGGGTTATTGATGAAACTATAAAAAACCTATCTAAAACCCATTAAAACCCCTTGAAAATCACATATGTTAAAAAACACAAAAATATCATTGCTTCTTTGATTAATGGCCTTGTCATATCTCTTATTTTACAATGTGGTGCCACCATAATCTTTTGTATTTTATGAAAAATTAATAGCCATTTTATCAAGTCTGATCTCGAGGTTTTTTCTTCATAAATTGGTAGTTTGATGGTTATAACACATAAGCAAGAGTTTCTTGAGAATTTACTATTATGTATTTTGTATGCCTCCATGATGTAATTATAGTTTTCATCCTTTAGCGGTTGTTATAACGTTTATTGAGAAAATATAGTCTATTATTTCCATTTTATTTTAAATAAGTTACTAATGCTTCTGTATTTGTTTTCATAAAAGAAAAAAGAAAGAAAGAAAAGCAAATCTTACCTTCAAACCAACTAAATTCTAAAAAGAACATCAAGGTAGAGCTTATAGGATGTAGTGCTAGTGGGATATAATGTTAGTTAATCTCCTTTTTTGTGTTTATTTTCTATTTGAACTTATCTCATTTTTTTTTAGCAATTCTTAAGTATTTTATTATGAGATTATTATTTGACATGGATTGTGACATATTACATCATGAAAATACAATTTGGCAATGTTTACTTGCTTAAACTTATACTAGTCTTGTTAATATCTAGTATTTAACTATAGATATGAGTAATTCTAATCCAAAAACACAATCTTACTATCATTTAGGTAATTCTTTTCTCTTGTATTTTTAGGCATAATGCTTTCTCCTTGCTTCAAAAGAATGACATTATTGTTAAGGTTGTCAGAAGGACGAGTTTTTAAAAAATCATTCCACTCTTTTCATCATCTGTCCATTGGAGTTAAACCCTTCCATTAACTAAGGATGTATTTGTTCCACAATGTACGCTTTGTGTTGAATCTCATGAGTGTTTAAAAAATAGTCATCAAATTGAATAGAGGAAGAAGTCATGATAAGAGTCGATAGATTAATTGGGTGGAGCAATTAAGTCTTGTTTTCAAACTCAAGATATAGAAAACGTAATATATATTCGAGTAAGCTAGTAAAGTCAACCTTAAGTGTGATTTCTATTTGTCACTCCCAAAAAATTGGACAATCAATGATATATATGATATTGAATATTTTTAAGGAGAGGCAAAGATGAAGGCACATGAAACATGCTTGACTGGCTCAATACTTGTTTAATAGCAATGTTTTTCATAGTATTCATATTCATTTTAATTATATCTCCTAAACCACAAATAAGAAATGAGAAGCTGCTACAATGATAAAGAATAGCCAAACTACTTGCATTAAAGAAGAAGGAAACAAATGCTAGGTTTATAAATGTCAAAATGGTCAACAAATTTAGCTTCATGCATCTTAATAAGCTAAACTACTTGCATTAAAGAAGTAGATAGCAATTTATACTACTCTTTAAATCATAAGCTTTTATTTGAAAGAAAACAACTCAAAAAAGAGAAAAAAAAAAAGAAAGAAATTGAATGAAATTTAAATACATTATTTTGAATTGTGATTGATAGTTATCCACATTGTCATTGAGTCAGTTTAGAAACAATAACTTACACAACTTCATATAAGATGAACCAAAGACAAACTCTAATGCTTTAATTAAGTTCTTCTGCAATGATAGTTGATGGTTTTTATACATCTACTAGAAACATTGTAAGGCTACACCTTCCATTATGAAATAAGCAATTGTTATCCTCTATTCATCATCAATTTGATGAGAAAAGAACAAAACTTGCCATAGTTTAAAGATATATTTCATTTGTATGAGAATAATTTTTTTTGGCATCTCTATTTTCATTACTCTCAATATATGATTATGGGCTAACTATACTCCAAACGAAAATGACAAATTTGCCATTATTGTAGTCTAATTATCAACAATACCAATGGAGTTAAGATATGTCTAGTTTTTATTGGTAGAAGTATCTTGTTATGCATGTTCTTGTACTTGGAAGAAAGATATAAACTTACATTTTTCCTTTAGACAAAAGCAAGAACAAATCACTATTGCTTAGCCTACCTAATATAAACAACCTTGCCTATACTATGGTTTAATTGACTTTATCCTTTTTATGGTTAAACCTAGAAAAGTACTTAAATATTATGAAGAGACAAATAAAAAGGTTGAATTGGTGTAAAGACTACATCATAGAAGGATTCGCATGGAGGCAACATTAATAGCATAGGAATTGGTTGTAGAAAACATAGTATAAATAGATTTGTTGAAATTCATTATAGATTATAAGGATGTTGAAGGGTAATTAGTTAAGCTTATTTAGAGAGAAACGGTTATTGAGTACAAAGTAGAGTTTGAGGCACTTTGCAATAGAGTAATGGGCAATCCTAAATCCTTTTTGATGAAATGTTTCATTTCAGGACTCAAGAAGTCTATTAAATGTGATGCATAAGTAATAAGGCCAAAATCCTTAATGCATATAGTATGGTTGGAAAAGATGTACAAGTATAAGTTATATGGTGTTTCTATAAGTAAGCTAAACCCTTTTTCAAGTAATAGATATCCACCATTGCAATTTTCATCACAACCATAAAATGTTAAGCAATTCACTATTAGTAATAATAATTCAGCAATGGTATCAAATAAGACTTTGCCAATCAAGGAAACGACACCAATTGAGACATAAGTTAGAATGGAAAAAAGCTTTTGTTATAATTGTGATGAGAAATTTTACAAAGGCTATAAATGTATAAACCGGTTTTTACAGTTGATGATTAAGGATGAATTGCATGAATGCGATCAAGAAGAAGAAGAATGTATACCTGATGAACATGATGTAATAGAAATTACGAATCATTTGAGTACTATTAGTCTCCATTCTCTATTTGGAACTACAGTCCCCAAAACCTTGAGATTCATAGGTTAGTTAAGTGGTAACTCAGTTTCTATATTACTAGATATGGGTAGTATCCATAATTTTGTGTGGCAATGTTTAGCACAACATTTAGGTCTGACAATAACTCTTTCTATGAAGTCTCAAGTGATGATTGGTAATGGTACTAGATAGTTCTGTGAGGTTAAATGTTAAAATGTTCCATTTCATATTCAAGTAGAATTTTCTAAAACATTCTATGTCTTACCCACACAACAAGTAGAAATAGTCTTTGAAGTTTAGTGGTTATAGAATAGGGGACCAATAACAATCGATTATAACACATTGATGATACAATTCATGCATAATGATGTCATGTTTACACTCAATGGTGATGATAGAGGAATAGCAACTTAGATAACACATGATTAGTTATGTAAATTGATAAAAACAGATGCCATTGCTCATTGTGTCACGACTTAAGGGAGCTAATCGTGGTAGTCATTGTATACTATATAAAGGATTGTAGATTGATTTCCCTCTCAATCAACAACCCTTCATGCAATACACAAGACTACTACTACAACTAACGACCTATTGTTAGGCAAGTATAAATAATATCATTCCATGATAATAAGAAAAAATTGTAGAAATATAAAAAACACACACACACATATATAGAAATTTACAAATAAGAAGTCTATAATATCTCTTAGCTCAAACTGGTATCATTTCACTATATAATAAGGTTCAAAATTTAAATAGAATATAAAAAATCCACTCATATCACTAATCTCACTCTCGCATCGACCTTCTAATATATAACTAACCTTAAGCATATGTGGCTCGACTTTATAAATAGCTCAGCTTGCAAAAATAGACTATAAGGGTATATGCAAAATAGCTTAATAAGATAATTTCCTCAATCGTACAACAAACAAGTTATACAACAATTTAATGTAATCAAATAAATGCATGAACAATCAGTATGCCATACAAATACATGCAGATGATCAAGTATTGCATGCAACTCAAATTTAACGTCTTTCGAAATTAGGGTTAAAAATACATCGGTACAGTTAGATCCAGGTATTATACTAGAACTTATATAATAACGAAACTCTGTGTTTCGTATTTAAAATATAATGATATATCCATTCTTAGTTTTTGTCAAAATTGAGTTCTACGTATGATTGTGAGTAGGTTCATGCAGCCTTTACTTACCCCTAAACGGAGGCCTTGAGACTTGACCCTTAGTTAGGCGGTTGGTGCCTCCAAAACCTTGTGATCTCACGAGCTAAGGTAAAGTCATATCGTATGTGTATATTGTATGAAATACTATAACATCAAATAATCAACCTATGTATGACCTCTCGCTACTTCCATGTGATGTGATGTGATGTGATGGTCGGAATTAGTTATGCAATGCATGATTATGCGTGTTTTGATCTAGTTCTTTCAAGTCAGATAATATTAAGTCCTTTTATTCAATGATCAATAAAGTCATAGACAGATTAATTCCTATCAAATATATTATGCAATAAACAATACATTATTATATTTTAAAGTAAATTCACGATTAATAAACAGTATCATATAAAAGCATAATCTAGCCTCACACAACATTCAATTATCAATAACAATTTATATTCGCTAACTATATACACAAGTAAGTATGAAATCATTAGGAAAAACTTACTCGGCTATGCTCAAGTCAAGGGTCGTAGTAGTTTGATGGCAAATCATAGCCAAAGTCGTGATCACTTGAGAATAGGGAATACGAAAAGTAATAAGTTTATGAATTAAACAACTAAGCTAGTATCATAATTTGTACTATTTACTTAACTCATTATCGATTTGCATGAAATTATCGATTTAAGTTTTTTATCGAATCATATATAACTTTCTCGATTTAGCTCGTATCTTTATGAACTTATAGTTAATTTTGATCGTTTTCGAGTATACTTTCTCGTAGCAGGGTTCGTTTTGGATGTTGTAATCTACAGTTTTGACTGTAATATAAAAATAGCACAAACTTTATTATTTTGACTTAAATAGTCATACAATATCAAATTAGGCTTTTCTTCGTATAATTATGATTTAATAATCATTTGTACTGTATAATTTGAAGATTTTTTATTTTAAGCCTATTTTACTATAATTACTTATTTTAAGATTTAAAATTTATTAATTCAAAATTTTCTACTTTATTATTTTTCTAATTAATTAATTAATTTATTATTATTATTAATTACTAAAATTACTTAATTTATATATAAGTGATGACATGGTAGCACGTGAGAGTGCCATGTGTCTCACTTACACAATTTTCTATTATTTACCTATTTTTTGTATTTTATGATATAAGTATATATATATATATATAAATACTTATTATTATATTTCATTAAATTTTCTAATTTACTTAATTATTATTCTGTTTCCTAATTTACAATACTCTTATATATATTTATTAAATTAATATTATATTATATTATATATACTATTTAAATATATTTTTATTTTTACATATACGTTACTAATCATATATGTATATTTTTACATATACTACACTTATGTATTAAATTATTCTAACTTTAATTATATACTATATACTATATGTATGAGTATAATATACATGTATTTATACTTTATATACATATGTACATATGCGGTTGTATTATATATGTACATATATATATACAAAAATACAAAATATTATTAATAATATACATACACATTGATGTCAGCCCTTGTACATACATATATATATAATTTTTATAAAATAAAAATACTAAGTATAAATATACATACATATACCTACTATTATACACGTATACATATATATATATCATATAATATGAAATACTATGTATATATATACATATACAACCTCACACCTACATATATATATATAGAAAATACAAAATATATACATAAATATGAAAATACATGATACTTGTACATATATATGAAAATACTTAATACATTTATATACATATCATATACTAAAATAACTACTAAGTATATACACATATATACCCATTTATACATACATATATTCTCAAGAAACTGCTATGTACATACACACACATATATATAGTCACGTATACATAAATGTACATAAGGAAATACATATATATATTATATACACATACTTGTACATATTTTATTATATATAAATATATATTTATGCATACATATATGTAATAAATAAAACAAGAATACTAAATATACATGTACATATTATAGAGTATATATATGTACAAAAATAAATAATAACCTACCTAATTACTTTAATCACTTGAATGATTAAATCCCCTTAGTCCTCTTCTTCTTCTTCTTCTAAATATTAGCTTTGGTTTTTCCCTTTTCTGTTTTGGTTTTCGTGTGTGAGTTTTTAACTTTGTTTCATTCTCTTTTTGTGTTTGTTTTTTATTTTAAGCTTCTAGGATCCAAATGTATAGAAGGCAATAGGAATATGATTAAATACAATTTATAAAGCAAGAAACAAATTCATTAGATTGTTGCATTAATTATGATAGGACAAGTAAATCATTACTTTTGGTTTCTTGCTTTTAAATTCAACACTTGGAGGATGAAAAGAAAGGTAAAAAAAAGAAATGTGGGCTGCTATTGTTTGTAGGAATTGAATGTGGCAGCAAGGGGAAAAATAAGAATAAAAAGAAAGAAAAAGGAAAATAAAAATAATTATATGTAATTTTTCTAAACATAAAAATAATACTTATAAATTAATTTTTTGGGGTTTTATGAAAATTTATTAATTTAATTGATACTCGTTACGATTATAATTTTTATGAGTTATTTCAACATGTTTGTTAAAAGTTTTACGCGATTACACGATTTAGTTGATAATTGTGATTGATTATAGTTATATTTTTATTAAGTGATATTTATTTGTTTTATAAGCTTAAAGTTATAGTTTTAAGGTTTTAGTCAAATTTGGGTTTAATTTCGAGTATTTGTGCATACATTGGATTTAGGTTTAGATCAATTTTTTAGGGTTTTTACTATCTATACTACATTTGGTTTCTTAATTTAATAAAAAATTTATCTTATCTAGCCTTATTAATTCATGGTATCATTTAGGACACTCGGACTTAAAGTAAGGTTTATACTACTGATTATGCAGGGTTTACACATTGTTTTTAGTTATTGGCTCATGAGGTAAGTTATAACACGTTAGATGAGCTTACTACCAATAATTTACTCATATGTTCAAGGCACCATCATTTTGCCACCATTACACCAAATTCAATATAGAATTTATTTGGAACTAGGTACTTTACCTATTAATGTCAAACCTTATAGATATCCCTACTTTTAGAAAAGTAAAACTAAGAAACAAGTAATGGACATGACGTCATAAGGAATAATCCAATATAGCAATAGCCCTTTTTCTGCACCTATATTATTAGTTAAGAAAAAGGATGGGAAATGGCGTCTTTATGTTGATTTTAGAGCATAGAATCAAGCTATTGTTAAGGATAAATTTCCTATTCCCACTATGAGTTGTTAGATGAATCGCATGGTCCTTCAGTTTTCTCTAAATTAGACTTAAGAGTAGGATATCATTAGATAAGAATACATTATTGAGAAAATTGCATTTAGCATACATGAACGACATTATGATTTTCTTTTAATGCCATTTGATTTGATGCACCAGCCACTTTTCAAGCCATCATGAATAGCATATTTAGGCCATTTTTTTTAGGAAGTTTGTTATCATATTCTTTGACAACATCCTTATTTAAAGTAGAACAATGGCCTTACATATGGAACATTTATTTCTAAGTGTTACAAATTTTATTAGATAACACTTTCCTCCTTAAAGAGAGTGAATGTTCTCTTGCAAAGGATACAACTGATTATTTGGGACATATCATAAGCAAAGAGGGAGTACGACTAGATCTTACCAAGATATTTGCAATTTCACAGCAGGAATTTCCAAACAATATTAAACAATTGCGAGCTTTCTTAAGTTTATCAGGTTACTATAGGAGGCTTGTCAAAGGTTGCGCTTCTATAGTTGTACCTTTAATGGATATGCCATAGAAAGATAAATTTGTAAGGACAAAAGAGGCTAAATTAACTTTCACTAAGCTTAAACAAGCCTTAGTATAAGCTCTAATTTTGAGATTACCTGATTTTGCTAAGGACTTTGTTATTGAGATAGATGCATCAAGAATGGGTATTGGGCTTGTGTTATTGCAAGATGCCATCTTATTGTATTTTTAGCAAGCAACTACCATCACATTTATCTAAGGCTTCTACTTATGTTAAAAAATTACATGCAATAGTTCAAGCAGTGAGGAAATGGAGACAATATGTATTAGGCAAGCACTTATAATTCAAACTGATCATAGAAGCCTAAAAGAAATATTGAGTCAAGTCACATGAATGCAAGAGTAACCAAAGTGCTTAGCAAAATGATTAAGGTGTGACTATATAAGGCTAGTGTTCAAAATAAAGTAGCTAACGTTTTATCGAGGAAACATGTGGCATTCTTTAGCCTTTCCTTCTTAATTGTTTCACTTATTGATAAACTGAAAGAGGAATACTCTACTTTGGACAGCTTTAAAGCAAATATTTCTGATAGTTATTGTTACACCCCGAACAAGAGGAGTCATAATATTCCTGTCATGTAAACCAACCTAACATAGAAGCTGACCTCAGTATTACTATCATAGATATAGTTACTTTAAGCTCAATAATGAATGTAAGAGCTTGCTGATCGACATGGGATGGATGTGGAATTCTCACCAAGTGACATGGTTTTCATATGATTGCACCCTTATAGACAAATTTCTTTGTCTTAGAAATCATATCATAAATTAGCTAAATGCTATTATAGACCCTATAAAGTGATAAGAAAGATAGGGTCTTATACATATGAGATTGAGTTGCCTCCTAATTGCAAGATTCACGATGTTATTCATGTTTCTGTCCTAAAGAAAGCATATGGCTCTAGTGAACTCTTTTTAGACTTGCCATTAGATGTAATAGCTAGTCATCCATTAGTAGTACCTTTAGCTATTATAGGTTCTTGTGAGATCTTACCAAATGGCCATAAGGTGAAGTAGGTATTGGTTTAATGGTCAAAATTACCTATGGAAGCAACATCATGGGAAGATGTTGATTAGTTTTGAACAAACTATCCTGATTATAACCTTAAGGACTAAGTTTTTCAATGGGGGAAGCGATAGGAATCAAGCTATTGGACCTTTGACCTATAGCTGAGCTCGAGGATTAGATGAATTGGTAAGGCAAATCCTTCTACTTTAGCCGAAGCTAACTATCTCTTTGTCGATCCACTCTGCATGCCAAGCTGAATGACTGCCCACTTCTTTGAAGTTGTGTGTTGAATAGTAGAATGTTGAGATAATGGCCAAACCTTGCGTACTTACTCACTTATGCCCTAGTCAACCACTTGCTCAACATTACCCTTGTTGAGAGGCTAAGAAAGTGACCCTAGATTAATCCCTAGTCACCTGTGCTTAGACAAGCAATCTAATCGTACTCTTTTGTCTATATCCTCTAACGGCAACGCCAATGAACTTCTACTATGCATATAGGGCCACATGTAGAATCTGCTATACTAATCATTGCTTTTCCTTAATATTTATTTTTACCCTTTTATATTCTTGTACATTACTTCTTTAAGACAATATCCTTTTTGTTTTTTCCCTTTTAGGCAAGTTGCCTTAACTTACCTGGTATAAATACCCTTAGTACATTTAGTCGCAAATAACCAGAGATTACCATTAATACACTAAATATTCTTCCTTCCGTAAACAATGATTGTTTACTTTCGTTTTACTCTTATCTTAATCCTTAAGTAAGGTTAGGTAGCGAGTAACCTCACTAGACCATTTCGTATGTCATATCCTTTGGAGCTATTTGTGGGTTTTGCTTACCCTTTGATTCATTTTTTGTCCTTTTGCAAGTTTCCCCATCACCTTTTTCAAGCTTTCGGTAAGCTTGAACTCATTCCCATGACCAACCTTGTTTATTCTTGGTTACGGTTTACATCATCTTGGTATCAGGGTAGAGGTTTCACTTGAGTTGTAGTAGAGTGTTTTGAAGTTTTAACTATACTCTGTTTTACGTGTGTGAAATAGAACAAGTTATTATATTTGTTTAGTTACTATGTTTGTTGGCTATTAAATTTTTAGTTTGTGGAAGTATTTGTTGTAACACCTAATTGAAGAGTTTGAAAACTAAAATCTATCAAAGAAAATGATGGAACCAAGTGTTAACGTTGGTGTTGGGGATGACAACAATGCTATTGCCACCATGGTCGACTGTCTTAGGTACCCTTAGGAGCATTGACAAAAGACTTGATGAGGTAGCTAACTTCTTAGTAGATTTAACTTGAGCTATTCATGCGTTGGCTTATTGACCTATTAAAGCCTCGCATAACATGCTACAAGCTACTCGAACTACCTGACCTAGCTCGATAAGTTCGACTAGAGGATTAGGTAGTTGAGTGAGGAGAAGGATTGATTTAGGAGATTTGGGAGAAGAGGATGAGGAAGATTATTATGAAGAAGAAGAGTGAGCTTGAGCACCAAGAACATCTAACAATGTGAGGCTTTGGATTCCGAGCGTCAATAAGTCTAGAAGTACGAATGAATACTTAGATTGGGAGGAGAAGGTAGAATGTGTTTTTTACTATTACCAATATAAGGATTATGAGAAAGTGAGAACTGTTGATAATGAGTTCTCTGGGTATGCTACCATGTGGAGGAAGAATTTCCAGGCTATGAGGAGACGAGAAGGATATAGAGAGATTAATACTTGGCTCGAGATGAAGAGAATACTAAGAAACAGATTTGTGTTGGATACTTATCTGTAAGATACTTTTGCTTGACTTTAGGAGTTGAGACAAGGAGACTAAACTATTGATGAGTATATTCAAAAGTTCCAAATGCTCATGATTAGTTGCGAAGTGGAGGAATCATCAGCGCGAACAGTCTTTAGGTTCCTTACAGGCTTGAGGAGTGACATTCGAGACATTATAGAACTCTAACGATTTATTACTATAGATGAGGCCATACGTATAGCTCAACGAGTGGAAAGATAAAGAAGAAGCCGAGTACCAGCCAGGCTACCGACTAGCCAACTTGGACAGGGAAGTCACCGAGCTCAGTTAATTACTAAGCCAATCTAAAAGGTAGATGTCCAAGTCGAACAGGAGGGCCAACTTGATAGTGACGTGCTAACCTAAACTTATGAGAAAGGATCGGGATTTGGTTAGAAAATGAGCCAAATCAAGTGCTTCAAGTGCCAAGGGTTTAGACATATGGTTGCTCAATGCCTGAATCGAAGAATTATGGTCATCAAGCGAGACGTCTCGAAGCTGGAAGTAGAGAGTACTGATGGGGAACCTGAAGAGGAGAGCCCTACCAAGAAAGAAGTTTCTTGTGATAATGAATTGATTGAGGAGGATGTGTTTTCCGAGGACTTGGATCAGTTGATCTTGGTTTTTCGATACGAAATGAACGTAAAACCCTTATGCAAAGAGCAAAGGGAGAACTTATTTCACACCACCTATAGGGTGAATAATCAAGTGAGCATACTAATTGTGGATAGTAGAAGTTTCATAGATGTAGCATCAATCGATCTGGTCATAAGGTTGAAGTTACCAACTACTGTGCATTTAAGGCGGTACCAGTTGTATTAGCTAAATGAGAAGGGAGTAATACATGTCACTTAGTAAGTACTACTATTGATTACTATAAAAAATTACTCCGATGAGATTCTCTATGACATACTGCCTATGTGTACTTTACACGTATTGCTTGGTCGACCATGGCTATTTGATAGGAGAGATATTTATGATGGATATAGGAACATGTATGTGTTCGAGAAGGATGGTAGGAAGATTACACTAAACTTGATGTCGTCAAGTGAAGTGAACAAACTATAAGAAAAACTTACTCACAGGTCGAAAAAGACTCTGATGATGAGTAGAGCTGAGCTCTGAGAGGCCATTAATGTCAATGAGCCGACCTTTATGTTGGTCAGGTGTTTATTAGAATTGAAGGAGTGGGTTGGTGATATCAGGCAAGTGCACCTATCAATTTTAATATAGCAGATGTGAGTCCGAGTCGATCCCTCAAAGACTTCGAGTACTAATATTAACCTTACCTCTATTATCTAACCAGAAAATTGTGATGGGTTGAATGAATTAAAAATACTGAAATTAACAAACTAAACTAATTATGAGACTTGATTAAGCAATTTAGAAAGCAATAAAACTAAGAACGACTTCAAGAATGCAATAACGTATTTAGGAATTATTTCCCCTAGTGTTTAACATATGATCGCTTAAAATATATTCAATTCAATTTCTATTATTCTTGACCAGAGGGATTCACAATTAAAGTTAATACCTTTCTCAAGCATATTAACCCTAATCCTAATTTATTTACCGAAATCTCTTCACTTAGTAATATAACTTAGAATTGCATTAATGTATAATGAATTCCTACACAAATAATTAACTTTCCGGAAGAAACATGTATCTTATCTCTAAGTATACACGTAATTCTCTCCAATTATGTAAAGATCTAATTACACATGTAATTTCTCAATCATCATGCATAATATCATAAATTGATACTCTAGAAATATCAATCAACAATTAAACAACATAATTGAATCAAGAAAAGATAGAAACTTTATTGAAAATTATAAATCAACCCAAGAGTCACATGAAACCCTAAGTTCCATAATCCTAAATACACAAATTCTAAGCTATCATAATGAAACTAAAAACGAGTTCCATCAAAAACATAAAATAAAACATGAAAAACCCCTTTGATTGATGAAAAATCTCTCCAATCTTAAAGTTGATGTTGCTTTCTCCTTTTTCTTCTCCTTCTCCTCAAGTCTTTTCTCTTCTCTCATGTCTCTTTCCATCTTGAAACCCTCATATGTCCTTTTATATATATGTATTATAAGGATTCTGTTTTCATCACCAGACACGGCCTAGGACATGGCCGTATCCCCAGGTCGTGTAACTTTCTGACCCTGGCAAATTTTCCTGCATGGACACAGCCTGGGGACATGGTCATGTCCTAGACTGTGTAACTTCAAAACTTCATAACTCCTTCATTTGAACTCCAAATTGAGTGAAACTTGATTCCTTTTCTTCGTTTTCAATCCTAGAACGCGTTCAAACCTTGAAATCAAAATTTTACTCAATTAAGTATCAATTTCTTTAAAGAAAACCAAAAATGTAAGGGAAATACTATAAAATCATTATGTGAAATATGTTTAAAATCAGAGTTATCAGTTGGACTACCCTTGGAGATAAGAGAGTTGTTGGATGAATATGCTGATCTGTTCCCAAAATAGTTGCTCGAGGGGTTACCCCTTATCCTAGGCATAGAACATTGCATTGACTTGATACCCAGTACCGCCTTGCTAAATAAGCTAGCTTATTAGATGAGTCCCGAACAGGCTTCTAAGCTCTAACGATAAGTCAATGAACTATTGGAGAGAGGTTATGTTAGGGAAAGTTTCAGCCTTTATGCTGTTCCAGTACTTTTAGTGTTGAAAAAGGATGATACCTGGTAGATGTATGTTGACAGCTGAGCGGTAAATGAGATAACGATCAAATACAGGTATCTTATCTTGTGATTAGAAGACATGCTGGATGAATTTAGTGGAGCTAAGATCTTTAGCAAGATTGATTTGAAGTCTGACTACCATCAAATTCGCATGAGGCCGAGAGATGAGTAGAAGACTGCGTTCAAAACTTAGCATGGACTCTATGAGTGGATGGTCATGCTATTTGGCTTATCGAATGCCTCAAGCACTTTCATGTGACTATTGAACCACGTACTAAGAAATCCAATGGGGAAGTGTGTCGTGGTGTACTTTGACAACATCTTAGTGTATGGTGCCGACATGTCGAGTTATTGTGAATATCTCCATACCGTATTGAATGTTCTCTATGCCGAGAGATTATTCGGCAATCTTAAGAAATTCTACTTTTGATAGAAGGAAGTGGTATTCTTAGGCTATATAGTAAGTGCGAGAGGCTTATGAGTAAACGATGAGAAAATCTAAGCAATCTTTGAGTGGTCGACTCTTATTACCTATGCTAAGGTGAGAAGTTTTCATGGACTAGCTTCTTTCTACAAGAGATTCATAAGGAATTTTAGAACCCTCACCATACCCCTTACTGAGCTAACAAAGAACACTGACTTTAAATGGGGCGAAAAGGAGGAGAGAAGTTTTGCTAAGGTAAAGGAGGGGTTGATCTCTGCCCTTATATTAACTTTACTTGACTTCGAGAAGATATTTGAACTAAAATGTGATGCATCGAGCATTAGGATACGTGCTATCCTAATGCAAGAGGGCTAACCAATTACCTACTACAGTGAGAAGCTCAAAGGACCTTAGCTAAACTACTTTGTGTATGACAAAGAACTCTTGGCATTGATTTGAGCACTATAAGTTTGGCAGTATTATCTACTGCCGAGAAAATTTGTCATCTATATTGACCATAAATCTCTAAGGTACCTTCAAAGTTAGACAAAGTTATTGAAGCAGCAAACGAGATTGGTTGAATTCCTTAAAGGATTTAATTTTGTAATCAAATATAAACAAGGAAAGAGTAATGTGGTTGTAGATGCTCTTTCAAGAAGACATACATTCTTGATATAATAGCAAACTAGGTTATTTGGGTTTGCAAGCATTAAAGAACAATACCCTAGAGATTCACACTTTGGACCCATACTTGTGCGTTGTGTCAATGGAAGGACAACCAATGAGTATCATATGGAGGAGGGCTACTTGTCCCAAGGAGGGAACTTATGCATGCCAACTTGTTCACTAAGGGAATTATTGATTAAGGAAGCCTACAATAGAGTACTCTCTAGACATTTTGGGGAAAGAAGAACGTATGAACTATTGAATGGACATTTCTTCTGGCTAAGGATGAGGCGAGATGTACATCCAGTTGTTGAAGGTTGTACTGTATGCAAGAGGGCTAAATGCTGAGCTGAGTAAGGGAAAGCAATGCCTTTACCTGTTCTGACGAAACCATATACTAAGTTGAGCATGGACTTTGTTCTTGGATTACCACGAACTGCTTGAGGCAAAGATTCTGTAATGGTCATTATAGATAGGTTCAGCAAGATGGCACACTTTGTGCCTTGCTCTAAGACTAATGATGCTTCGGCTATTGCTTTTCTTTTCTTGTAGGAAATTGTTCAGCTATACGGCGTATCGAGAAGTGTAGTGTTAGATAGGGACCTGAAGTTCTTGAGCCATTTTTGGAGAACTCTGTAGCGATGGGTGGGAACCAAACTACTATTCAACACTTCCTGTCACCCTTAGATCGATGGGTAAATAGAGGTAGTTCACTATACCTTAGGATCGCTACTCCGAGTTACAATGGGGAAGAACTTGGCTGATTAAGACGTCTGCTTGCCAGTGGTTGAATTCACTTATAATCGGACAATACATGATACTACTAAGCAGACCCCCTTTGAAGTTGTTTATGGTTTTAATCTCGAGTTGCCCTTTGATCATACCCCTATCCTTGTATCTAAGCAAGAAGACCCTAATACAAGAGCCCAAGTAGAGTCCCTTCAACATATCTACAACAAAGTCACTCGGCATATCGACTAAGTCGCTAAGAGAATATCAGAGAAGACTAAGGATAGAATAGCTAAACAATTCTAGCTAAGAGACTTGGTATGGCTATATCTTAGCAAGGAAAGGTTTCAAAGCAAGAGGAGAAACAAGCTATCTGCAAGTGTTGAATGACCCTTTAGAATCCTCCAAAAGATTAATGACAACACCTACAGGTTGGAGCTGCCTAAAGATTATGGGGTTTTCGACACCTTCAACATTGCCAATCTCAGTCCATATCACCTTGATGGAGAGTTGATCAAAGATCATTTAGATTTGGTCTCAAATCCAAATCAACCCAGAGGGAATGATTGGAATTACGCTACTAAGCCTTTGACGTACAATCGAGCTTAAGGAATAAAGGGACTAGCAAGGTGAATCTCCTGCTCCAGCTAACTCCTATTGAAGTCGAGTATCTCTTTATCGATCCAATTTGTATGCCAAGTTGAATGATTACCTACTTCTCAAAAGTTGTGTGCTAAATAGTAGAATATTGAGACAACGACTAGATCTCGTACGCTTACTCACTCATGCCCGAGTTGACCACTTGCTCGGCATCACCCTTGCTAAGAGGTTGAGAAAGTGACCCCAAACTAATCCCCAGTTACCCTTGCTTAGACAAGCAATCTAATCATACTCTTTTGTTTGCATCCTCTAATGGCAACACTAATGGACCTCTACTATGCATATAGGACCATATGTAGAATTTGCTACACTAATCATTACTTTTCTTTAATATTCATTTTTATCTTTTGTATTCTTGTACATTATTTTTTTAGGACAATACTCTTTGTCTTTTCCTTTTTAGGCAAGTTACCTTAACTTATCGGGTATAAATACCTTTCATACATATAGCCGCAAATAACCAAAGATTACCATTAATATACTGAATATTCTTCCTCTCGTAAACACTAATTATTTACTCTCATTTCACTTTTATCCTAACCCTTAAGCAAGATAAGGTGGCGAGTAACCTCACTGGACCATCTCATATGTTATATTGAGTTGTGCAGTGAGTCCTCGGAAGTTCCATTGGTGCATTATATCTTTTGGAGTTGTTCGTGGGTTTTTCTTACCCTTTGACTTGTTGTTTATCCTTTTACAAGTTTTCCCATCACCCTTTTCAAGGTTTTGGCAAGCTTAGATTCATTCCCACTACCAGCCTTATTTGTTCTTGTTCATGGTTCGCATTAGGAAGAAATCTACTATGAAGTGACAAATAAAAAGGCTAAACTGGCATAAGACTACATTATGAATGAATTCTCATGAAGGTAATATTAATAGCTGATATAAGGCAAGTGCACCTATCAATTTTAATATAGCGGATGTGAGTCCGAGTCGATCCCTCAGAGATTTTGAGTACTAATATTAACCTTAGCTTTATTATCTAACCGGAAAATTGTGATAAATTGAATGAATTAAAAATACTAAAATTAACCATCTAAACTAATTATGAGACTTGATTAAGTAAATTAGAAAGCAATAAAACGAACGACTTCAAGAAATTAATAACGTATTTAGGAATTATTTCCCCTAGTGTTTAACATGTGACCGCTTAAAATATATTTAATTCAATTTCTATTATTCTTGATATTATTCTTGATCGGAGGGATTTACAATTAAAGCTAATATCTTTCTCAAGCATATTAACCCTAATCCTAAATTATTTACCGGAATCTCTTCACTTAGTAATATAACTTAGAATTGCATTAATGTATAATGAATTCCCACACAAACAATCAATTTTCCGGAAGAAACATGTATCTTATCTCTAAGTATACATGTAATTCTCTTTAATTATGCTAAGATCTAATTACACATGCAATTTCTCAATCAACATGCATAATATCATATATTGATACTCTAGAATTATCAATCAATAATTAAACAACATAATTGAATCAAGAAAAGATAGAAACTTTATTAAAATTTATAATTCAACTCAAAAGTCACATGAAACCCTAGGTTCCATAATCCTAAATACTCGAATTCTAAGCTATCATAACGAATCTAAAAACGAGTTCCATAAAAAATATAAACTAAAACATGGAAAACCCCTTTAATTGATGAACAATTTCTCTAATCTTGAAGTTGATGTTGTTCTCGCCTCTTTCTTGATGTTCTCCTCAAGTCTCTTCTCTTCTCTCGTGTCTTGTTGGTTTCTCTTTAATGTCGCTCTTCTCTTTTGAAACCCTAAGATATCCTTTTATATATGTATTACAAGGATTCTGTTTTCGTCACCAGACACGGCCTGGGACATGACCGTGTCCCCAGGTCGTGTAACTTTTTGCACTAAGGCAAAATTTTCTACATAACTTCAAAACTTCATAACTTCTTTGTTTGAACTCCGAATTGAGTGAAACTTGATTCCTTTTCTTCGTTTTTGAACCTAGAATGCGTTCAAACCTTGAAATCAAAATTTTACTCAATTAAGTATCAATTTCTTTAAAGAAAACAAAAAATGTAAGGGAAATACTATAAAATCACCATATGAAATATGTTTAAAATCAGAGTTATCAATAGCATTAGAATTAGTTGTAAGAATACATAGTATAG
Organism: Lumnitzera littorea; assembly: GCA_024138015.1. Classification (NCBI taxonomy): domain Eukaryota; kingdom Viridiplantae; phylum Streptophyta; class Magnoliopsida; order Myrtales; family Combretaceae; genus Lumnitzera; species Lumnitzera littorea. Next base: position 86,687,823 of record JAMXBB010000008.1, on the reverse strand, counting down.
ATAGATTTGTTGAAATTTGTTATAGATTTAACCAATTATAATATTACTAACTAGATTGATAATAGAATCAACAATTAGTATAAAAAGGAAATTAATAAGGAAAAGGGGATCATTACTAACGTTATGAATTTTGAGATCTTTGAGTCCCAACTCACTTAAAGTAGCCACCATCATCTTTTACTATGCACATCAAGAAAACTACAGAAAGTTAAAAACCCTAATTGAAAAAGCAGAAAGAAAGTTTATGATAAGAATCAGTCTATGACAGTCCTCAGGCCAAGGCTAACCTGTTAGGAGCTAATGTAGACCTGCTAGAAGTTGAAGCTGACTTGTCTTAACCCAAGACCGACCTACTTTTACCAAGGCCGGATTGATAACTGAAGGACGAAAGGAGGAAAAGGAGCCATTTATCATCAGGATTGTCGTCTGTTGAGACAGCAAGAGACAAAATAGTTAAGGCCTCAAGGCCAAAGAACAGCTCAACATAGCACGAGAAAGCTAGTACTTACCAATCCATGAGTACAACAATTGTGGGCCGACCTCACTAGAAGCTCGACCAAGTACAATAAGACTTCCAAACATCCCACCCCATCTTGAACACCCGATTGCCAACCGACCCCTTATCGGGTCTGATCCCACAAATAGCTTAGATGAGTGCATATTGACTACCTTGTTAAATGTGTAGTTTTGTATACTTTGTAAATATTTTCCTTATTTTAATTGTGGGCTATTCTTTAGGGCTTAAGGGCATTGTTTATTATTTACACTTTTGTCATTAGGGTTTTAGAATTTACTATAAATAGCAACTTTTATAATTAGCCAAGGGAATTGGGAAGAATATACAGATGGAGATCACACTTGAACATTCCTCTTTAAGTAAGGATATTCTTAAAGCTCTTCGAGCTTGCATTTTGAATTATTGAGTGTGCTTTACTCTTTAATCTCTCTTATGTCCTTATCAATCTTGCCTTTAAAATTATGGTGAACCCTTCATTTGAGCGAGTTAGTAAGTTGCATCTAATCTCTCATTTGAAACCAGAGTAACATTTAGTGTTTGTGAGTTGTATCGAATCCTTTTTCGAGCTCAACTCTTGATTGTATTTGTGTCTTGGTGCATGATATCCATATACATTCACCATTAAAAACCCCTTCCACTTCCTAAAACACCCCTCACCTTCGTAAACAACTGCCCAAAACCACCAGTCTTGCGTCTTTGGAGTTGTTGCTAAAGAGGACCTTAGAGCCAACCCAAAACCAACCTAAATCCGACCTAAACCCGATTGAGTTGACCTAAAGCCTGCTCTAGGATACAACCCGTGCATCCTACTCCTTAGTTTGGCCTTTTACTATTTTTGATTGTTTTGTAAATTTTTTTTTATATTACTAATATATTTGTAATAGGTACTTTTCAATCTAACTTTTCTTTTTTCTTTTTTTTTCTTTTCTTCTTCCTTTTTTTTTTCTCTTGTTTTCACTAGGTACTTGTCAAGAGGGTTAGTCATCTAACTTTTCAAATTTAGAAATCACCTTATAGATTGTAATTTATTTATTCATTCATTATTATTTGTCCATACTTATACTAACATTCTTGCCATGTTGGGTGGTAAGGGGGGGTGGGGTGGTGTGGGCATTATGTAGGCTCTAGATGTTATGGTGTATTTACCACTCATGGTTGATTAGGCTACCCCCACTTAAGCTTGATTTGACCAGTAAAAGTATTCTTTAACATGTGAGGTCACACGAGCTTAAAGATCTTTAGAACCCACCCTTTATGCATTCACGATATCTAGAATTGGCAAATAATCAAGCAAGATGGGAATGAAAAAATATAATAGCTTGGAGTTTCCTTAATTTCCCCTATAATTTTAATATAGAATCATTGTAAATAGGACATGTTTACTGTAAATAGCGGGTTTTCAATCTTGTAACATAGTGTTTTTCTTTGTAATTCAACTTAAGAAATGCCCTGTTCATCTAATTCTAGCCACTTTACAGAAAAGTACGTTAACAAACCCATCAACCCTAAGCCTATCCTAGGTTAATGGCTTCAATATTTCAATCTAAGGGAATAGGAGACCATCATTAGCAAAATCAAGCCTATTCTATCACTTCCCCAAGTGAAAATTGAGATCAATCTAATTATGGCCTTAACTAACTTTTTGTAACCCGATAAAGTGGCTTTTCAAGTTAGGCCTCACTTGATTAGTCTAACAATTGAAGAATATACCTAACTACTTCAAGCCCCTTCCTTAGAAAATATATATACTCCGAATTTGGAAGTTGACCTAATAAATGCGTTTTCAAAATTCCTCAGGAACAGAAAAGTTGAAGTAAATAAGGCCTTGAAAAATTGTAATGGAAACTGCATCAAAGTAGAAGACTTAAAAGCCTGGTTCATTGTTGAGCCTAAATCTAACAACAGGGTATCTTCTGTAGCAATCCCAAATACTAGGGGCAAAACAAAATGAAGGCTTTTATTTCGGTAGCATTCAGGACTCTCTTATTCCCCAATGGAAAGTTCCTCATTCATTTTAGGGTTGCTAAATTAGTAGGCTAGTTTCTTGAAGGAAAATCATATGTCTTGGCCCTCTTCACAAAACAAATTAGAAGCCTCAATATTTTAAAAGAAAAAAACAATGGTGCACTAAAAACCAACATGGCATTACTAATGGTCTGGTTTGTGAGCTACATAAAGTGTTATGAGCTTGATCTGTTTCTAGGAGAATTCGTCAATAATATTGATTTGATTGATTCTTTTGTTAACAAGGTCCATCTCTTAGAGGAAAAATCCACTTATTGCTAGGTTGAAGTGTTGCAAAATTTCAAAATCGCTCATATCTTATAGACAGCAAGATGGAGCAACTTTAAGAGGGTAATCTTAGTCTACAAAAATTATCAAGCAATACCTTTAATCGGGATGAAATTGTGTACAAGTTATTAACCTAACAATATGATCAGACAATTTAGGGGAATTCAATATATTGTCTACAGGCCCTTGCTAGATATTACAACCTTAGATTATGAGGACTTTTAGATTCCACTACCACAAAAGATGTCTAAACTCCAGGCGATCAAACAATTATGGGAAATGAGGACTGTGAACCCTAACATCGATTTAGGAGAGTGGTTGAGAGAAGTGGATAAGCATATGGTCACCAAAGAATATTTGTACGATCAACTCCATAAAGCAGGGAAGATTCAGCATCAAGCACCAAAGATCATACTACCCACACTAGCTGAATCGGATCCTAAAATCAAGATGTACATGGACCAAGTATAAGCCCATGTAAAAGTGATCTATGAAGAGCAAGACATGTGGGAGGATCTCTTTTAAGAATCAAGACAACGTTCCTAGGCTTTACAGCACCAATTGAGGATGACCCAAAGAAGGCTCAAAGAACTTGAAGAAATAAAAGAGCCTAGCCTAGAAAAGAGGAAAGAAGCACTAGCAGGACCCAATAAGTAGAAAAAGGGAACACCTACCAAGTGCCAGAAGAACGTCTAGAGATAGGAATACTCTTCTCATGAAACAATGTATTTTCTTTTTCAAATAATGTAAAAGGGAACTTCGAAAGCTACAAAATAATAAAAAGTACCATCTTGTTGGCTATTTGTCAGTTCTATTCCTTTGTATCTATATGTCATACATCTTCACATTCCTATACATTTATTTACTTTTTTATTAATTCATCCCATTTCTTTAAAATATTTATGTGCTAACTTATTGAGAAGTAATCTTGAACCAGGTTGCAAAGATAGCTCCTAAATGCTAAACCTTTTAAAGAAGTTCTATTTGAACTCACTCTCAAACCAGAATGACTAGCTAAGGAAATGACAACATTAACACCAACAACAATAATGTTAACTTTGAAGTTTTCGATCCTATTAAGCTAAGATTCCGCTCTTTAGAACGAATAGTAGGGAAGATTGCAGATCAACTGAGCTTCCTTACTGATAGCATTGCCTTACTTAGATCCACAGTGCCATCAAATGAAGAAAGCTCTGAAGCCCGATATGGAAAGAATGCCAAAGCCCCACCCCTCAAAGTAAAAGAAGCCTATCCTAAAGCCAACCAAGCCTTTGAATCTTTTGAGATAGAAAAGGTCTATCTGAAGGTCAACTTGACTTTTGAGCTAAACACTTACTCAATCTTAGTCAACCTAAAGCTTGAATTTGATCAGGATAGATTGAAAGAGCTTAAGAGGCAATTGACCTAACAAATCACTAAGAAAATGAAAATGCTTGAAGGGTACGATGGTTTCAAGTAAGCTAGTATTATAGACTTCTTTGCTTATGACTATGGAAGCTTCTTAGAGAAATTTAAAGTACTTGATTTTGAGAAGTACAATGGAACTGGGTGCCCTAAACTACACACCAGACTACACGTACAAAGGATGGGCAAATATGTACAATATAACCAGTCTATGGTACAGACTTTTCAGGAGAGCCTAATGGGTCTTGCTTTGACTTGGTATCCCTAATTGCATCTAAATCAGGTAAACACATAGGAGAAGCTGGCTAGGGTATTTTATGAGCAATATAAGTTCAATGTTGAAGTGGCACCAACCATGATGGATTTGGTTACCCTTAGGAAGAGGCACAATGAATCTTTTAAAGAATATGCCCAAAGGTGAAGGTCCTTTGCTGCGGGGGTAATCACCCCCATGATTGAGAAAGAGATAACTTTGGCTTTCATCAATACTCTTAAGAGACCTTACTTCTCTTACCTAATTAGGCAAGCCTCTTTTAGTTTTGTAGAGGTAGTGGCAGCAGGGTGTTGGATTGAAAGTGTCGTCTCCTTAAGTAAATTACAAGAATCATCAAATAGAAGACCACCCTTTGCTAAACCTACCACCAACAAGCCTAGAGAAGCTATTGTCGACATGATCAATTAAAATACCAGGCTCAATACTCGGGTCTCTTTCAGGGCAAATCCTTTACCGACTCAACAGCAATTCAAAAGCCAATTGCAAGTCAATAGGGCCCTAAGCTAATTCACCAAAATACCTGTTCTTCTTAGTTAGATACTCAAAAAACTAAGAAAGGATAATTTGTTCCATTCTGAGCCTCCCAATGAAAGGTACAAGCCAAGAGTTTTTGATCCCAATGTAAGGTGTCAATATCATCTAGGATAAGTAGGCCATTCAATAGACTTGTGTTGGAGATTAAAAATAAAATTCAAGATTTAATTGATGAAGGTACAATCTAGCTAGACTTTGTAGAGGCTCCAGTTCCAAATGTCACCAACAATCCCTTGCTTAACCACGGGTCCATAATCAACATGATATTTGATGACTTTGATCCCGCCATCAACATGATTGGTTTCAACCGAGAGCCCAAGGCCTATAAATTCTACAAACAAGAGGAGAAGCAAATTCCTAAGACCAAAAGGTATACCTTCCATGTGCCTTTAGCCCTTGAAAATTATAAAACTGTTGCTCTCAATTACCAGGCAGTAAATCAATGGCAGTTGAGTTCACTTTGGGGGAATTACTTGCTCTGGTAGAATTTATAATCCAAATGAAGACCTTAAAGAAGGCTATGCTGGAAAGGTCAAGCAACAAACCAATTGAATGTGAAGAAGGGTTGCCTACCTTCATTAAAATGATTAAATCAAGTGAGTACAAAATAATGGATCAGCTCACCAAGACTCTAGCACAGATATCATTGATGGGTTTGTTAATGGTGTCGAAACCGTATCGAGAAGCTCTATTCAGAACTTTGAGGGAGTAAAGTCTCTCACGAAATACTAATCAAAAGAATGGGATATGTCACTAACTCCATCCTTACCATGGATCAGATTTCTTTCTCTACCAAGGAACTGGGCGAAGAAGGTAATTGATACACTAAGCCTCTCTTCATAATATTGATAGTAAATAACATTATCACAACAAGAGTCCTCATCGACAAAGGATCATCATTGAATGTCTACCTTCTTGCCACATTAGATTTATTAGGCATCGATACGACCGCAATCAAGCCAAGTTTGACAACAATCAGGGCTTTTGATGGATCCAGGAGAGAAATTATTGGGCAGATCGACTTTCCAATTGACATTGGCCCACAAACTTTCAACATTCAATTCTAGGTCTTAGAGATCCCAAAGACCTTTAACTTGTTATTGGGAAGACCTTAGATACATTCAGTAGGGGCCATACCTTTAAGCTTACATCAAAAGGTTAAGTTCATCTCAAATGGCCAGGTCATAACAATTCTGGGTGACTAGGATTATAAAATATATAAAGAAATGGTTATACCTTACATTAGCATCAAGGAGCAAGAAGACTTTAGGCTCCAAATGTTTGAAGAAGTATGTATGATTACCGATCAAAAGAAAGATGAGAGGCCGAAATTCAAGGAAGGTCAAGTTAGTACCTATGGGCTTGGTTACATCCTAACTCCAATAGATGAGCTACAAAATATGCAAGGGAGGGGCAAAAGAGGTGATAAATTGTATTACGCCTCAATGACCTTCTTGCTGTTGTCAGAAAGTTTCATCTGGTTTGATGTCCAGACTTCAAAACCTACCAAAGAGGATACCTCCAATAGGAATAAAATAATTGGCCCATCCTACAAGTCTTAGCACTTGAATAATTGGTTCTCCATCTCTGTGAATAGCAATAAATCTCCTCTAGGGTAAATGATGAATCATGGTTTGGTATTCTAGTGAGTTTTGTAATAATCACCTTTATTCTACAATATTGTAATTGGAAGAATTTCTTTTAACATAATAAGAATCAGTCTTCATTCTCTTCACTCCTTCCTTACTCATACTCTTTTCTTTACGGAATTTTTGCCTAAAGCCAATGCTTTGAATAAAAGCTAGGGATACCTTGCATGGATAAGTTGATGGGAATCTGGCTACTGGACTTCTGACCCGCAACCGAGCCTGAGGACTACAGGGGCTAGCACAACGAATCCTTCTGTTCCAACTGACCCCTACCGAGGCCGAGTACTTCCTCGCCAAGAGTTGATGATTACTCTCTAGCACTGAGTCAACCAATTACTCGGGGTATTCCTTGCCGAGAAGGAGAGAGAGAAAGTCTAAACTGACTAAGCCATTCTTGCTTAGATAAGGCATATGTCCATACTTTTTGTCCGCATCTTCTAATGACTTTGCCAATGTAGCATCACTACGTGTATAGTATCATGTGTGGAATCCATTGCACCAATAATTGTTTTTCTTATATATTTATTTTTACCCTTTTATATCTTGTACATTACTTCTTAAGGAAATGCCCTTTTTATCTTTTACTTTTTAGGCAAGTTACCCTAACTTATGAGTATAAATACCCTTGTACTTCTAATAAAGATCAGATCATTCTTAATACACTTTTGAGTACTTTTTTTTTTTTTTTTTGCGTAAGCATTGTTTGTTTACTCTTGACATCACTCTTTTCCTTTTCCTTAAGCAAGATTCGTTGGTAAGTAACATCACCGGACCGATTAGTGCATCATATCGAATTGTGTTGTGAGTCCTCGGAAGTTTCATTAGTGCGTCATATCCTTTGGAACTATTCGTGAGTTTTGCTTACTGTTTCATTCTTCATTTTGCCCTTTTTCACTTTTCCCCATTAATCCTTTTCAAGCTTTTTGTAAGCTCAGACCCATCTAGCAACCGGTCTTGTCTGTTCTTAGTCATGGTTCGCAACATAAGTGATGAACATATTGACATCACTTTTGGCCCTATTAGGTTAGTCGTCAAGAGAGATGTCAATGACCATAATAACGTACAAGGAAGCTAACAAAGACATGAAATGAATAAAATTTCCATTGATGAGCCAACCAAGACAATTAATATTGGGACTAATGACAACCCCAAAATTTTGAAAATTAGAGGGAATTTGAAAGAAGAACAGAAGACAAAAATGATTACATCATTATCTGAATACCAACATGTGTTTACATGTTCTTATGAAGATATGCCTGAGTTAGATCCATCAATAATGGTCTACCACTTACCCATAAGAGAAGATATCAAACCCAAGAAGTAGAAGCTAAGGAGATTTTGACTAGATACCTTGTTGAAGATTAAAGAAGAAGTCAAAAAGTTATTAGAGGTCGATTTCATCGAAGTATTTAATTATCCTGAGAAGGTAGTTGACATTGTGCTAGTAATGGAGAAGAATGGAAAAGTCAGCGTGGGTATAGATTTTCGAGACCTCAACCAAGCAACCCCTAAAGATAATTTCCCCTTGCCCCATATTGACATCTTGGTGGATAATATAGTTAAGAACAATCTCTTCTCCTTTATGGATGGATTCTCTAAATATAATCAAATTCGAATGTCTAAAGAAGATAAAGCTAATACAACATTCATCATAACTTAGGGAACATTTTGTTATAAAATAATGCCTTTCTAACTCAAAAACACCGGGTTAACTTATCAAAGAGCCATGGTAGCAATCTTTCATGATACAATGCACGAAGAAGTTGAAGTGTATGTGGATGATATGATTGGAAAATCCAAAGAGGGAGAAAAATATGTACATAATATGAGGAAATTGTTTGATAGGTTGAGAAAATTTCAATTGAAGCTCAATCTAGAGAAGTGTACCTTTAGAGCAACTTTAGGGAAATTATTGGGTTTCATAATCAGCCAAAGGGGCATTGAAATGGACCTTAATAAAGTCAAAGACATAGTTGACTTACCCCCTTCACGCATACTTAAAGAAATCAAAGGTTTGTTAGGCTACATAAACTATATAGCTCGGTTCATATCTCAACTTATAGATAAATGTCATCCCTTGTTTAAGTTGTTGAAAAAGAATGCCAAGATAAACTAAGATGAAAAATGTGAGCAAGCCTTCACAACAATTAAGGAGTACCTCATGAATCCTCCAATTTTGATAGCTCATAACCTTGGGAAGCCTTTATTTCTATACTTCACAATATTACCAGAATCCATAGGGTATATGCTCGGCTAGAAGGATGAAGAAGGAAAAGAATAGGCTATATATTACTAGAGTAAGAAATTTACTGAAGGGGAATAGAAGTATTTGGAAATTGAAAGAACCTGCTTTACTTTGATCTGGGTAATGTACTAGCTTAGACAATATACGCTCTATTATTAGGTTAAGTTGCTAACTCAACATGATCTCTTGAAGTACTTAGTAGATAAATCGGCACTAATTAGCAAAATCTCAAAGTAGAAAATGGTACTATCAAAGTTCGACATTACGTACGTGAACTGGAAATCAATCAAGGGGCAAGCTTTAGCAAATCAGTTAACAGAAAATCCCTCTGAAGATACCCTCTAAGAGGTACAAGTTAAATTCCCTAATGAAGATATCTTAGTAGCTAAAGGAAGTTCTGATGAAAAAAAAAAAATGATGAACCACTGAAGTAGAGGATGTTCTTTGATAGAGTTGCTAATGTATCCGAGTGTAGAATTGGGGCAATACTGATATCTCTTAAAGGTACGTAGTACCTTGTAGTTGTAAGGCTCGTTTTCCCATAAACCAATTGTATCATTGAATACGAAGCATGCATCATGGGACTTGAAATGACACTAGATAAAGATATTCAAGAATTAGAAGTGTATGAGGATTCTTCAATCATTATTGACCAAACTAAAGGAGATTACAAGACAAAAGATCCTGAACTAGTACCTTATCACCAGCACTTGACTGAATTGATAGAAAAATGCAAAGAAATCACTTCCAATCACGTACCAAGGACTTAGAATCAATTTGCCAATGCATTAGTCACTTTGGCATCTATGATCCAAATATCCGATAGAGTCGAGATTCAGCCCCTCACCATAGAAGTTGAAGAAAAGCTTGCCTTTTGTTTAGCAATTAAAGGTACAAATGGCAAAAAGGCTTGGTGTGGTATTAAAATGTTCCTACAATAAGGCACATACTCTGAAGAGGCTAAGAAAAAAGGACAGAAGGGTGATCAGGAGATTGACTGCCCAATTCTTAGTAAGCGAGTCCACTTTGTATCGGTGATCTTTCGACAGTACACTTTTAGGGTGTGTAAGTGACAAAGAGGTCAAGATTTTAACGAAAGAAGTACATGGAGGAGTATGTGGCCCTTACATGAATGGTTACATGCTAGCTAAGAAAATTATGAGGTTAGGGTATTACTAATCAACAATGGAAGGTGATTGAATCAAACATGTCAGGCACTGTCACTTATGCCAAGTTTATGTGAATAAGATAAACTCCCTGCCTCAAGAATCACACACACTCTCTGTACCATAGCCTTTTTCAATACGGGGAATAGATACCATCACTTTATATTGGTCGCCATCAACTACTTCAGCAAATGGGTTGCAGTCTCATCCTACTCAAGCGTTACTAAAGGGGTAGTAGTCAAGTTCATCACGAAAGATGTCTTGGCTCGATATGGGGCTCTAAAAACAATCACCACTGACAATGGCACTAATCTCAACAATAAGCTTATGTCTAAGTTATGTCAACAACTTAGGATCATCCATAAGAGTTCTACCCCTTATTGACCCAAATGAATGGCTCTGTTGAAGCAGCTAATAAAAACATTAAAAGAATTATTGAAAAAATGGTTATTACATACAAGGACTAGCATGAGATGTTGCCATTCACACTTATTGTTACGATAGTAGGTTGGAAACTAGAATGGGCATTCGGGGATTCAAGTAGGTACGAAGAACGGGAAGTAAAATGAAAGGTTTTTTTATTGTGAATGTGTATGGATATCATGCACAAAAACATAAACACAATTAGGGATTAAGCTTGAAATAGAGTTCGATACAACTCATGAACACTAAGTATCGCTTGGGTTTCAAAAGAGAGATTAGATACAACTTACTAACTTACTCAAATGAAGGGTTCACCACAATTTTAAGGATAAGATTGATAAGAACACAAGGAGGATTAAAGAGTTAATCAACACTCAATAGTCCGGTAAATGTAGCTCTAAGAGCTTAAGTATAACCTTACTCGAAAGAGGAAAGTTCTAAGTGTAGGTATATTCTTCATTGTCTATACCATTTTTTGTTAATTACAAATGTTACTATTTAAAGTAAGTCCTAAGACCTAGTGTAAAAAATGTAAATAATGTACAAGGCCTTAAACCTTAAAGAATGAGCCTATAATTAAAAATAAAGAAAATATGTACAAGAATACAAAACTATGCGTTTAATAGAAGAAGTCAGCATATAGTTATTCGGCTTGTCTAGGAAGGAGTAGGATTTGAACTAAATGGGGTTGGCAGTTGGATGTTCGGGTCTAAGGAAGGGTCCTTGAAGTCTCGTAATGCTTAGCCAAGACACCCGAAAGGTCAGCTTACAATTGCCGAATACTAGAATTAGTCGGCACTAGTCTCTCCATACCATGCCAAATGGATATTTGGCCTTGAGTCCTCAGCCGTGTAGTCTCTCGGCTTCTTGATGGACGGCATACTTGATGCCGACTAGCTCCCTTTCTTCCTCTCAATCTTCTAGTATTAGCATGGCCTTAGTAAAAGCTAATTAAACTCAGCATTGAACAATTTGGCTTCAAGCTAGAATAGGTTGACCTCAGCTTCCAACAAGTCTGCATCAACTTAAGACAAGTCGATCTCGACTTAGAGATAGTAGTAAGCTGATTCCTATCATCACCATTGGGTCGAAAAGAAGTCGTCCTCAACGATAAACAATGAGAACGGGATGGGATGTTGAACAAACTTCTCTTCCCTTTTCTCTTCACCATGGGTACTAAGTGGCTCTGGATTTCCTCATCATGGGGGTCAAGCAATAACTCTTCCCATCCTTTTGAACCGTGTAAGTGTTAAGGAAGCCATCATGGATCACCTTCCAGTCATACTCCTATGGTTGGCTAAGAAGTAAATTTGCTGCATTCATAGGGACCACGTCGAATTCAATCTTGTCCTCATGTCGTGCAGCATTGAATGCTATTTGAGCTCTCTTATGCACATGGACCATACGCTCATCATTAAACTACTTCAATCCATAGGGTCAGGGATATGGGTAGGTTGGCAATTTCATGCTCTCTACTAGCTTAGCAAAAAAGACGTTGGTGCAACTTCCTCCATCAACGACTACGGAATAGGTCTTCCCATTCACCAAACATCAAATATGAAATAAGTTTTCCCTTTGTTTGGGATCTACCTTCTGGTCAGATCGTCGGCTCGTCATGGCTAAGAGTTCATTTAGATTCTCAGCATAAACATCCTTTTCTATAAACTCATCTCTTGAACTCTTGTCGCTCTAACTCTCTATTTGGGCTTCGGTTCCTTTGCCTTTCAAGAACATGACCCTCTTATTCGGACATTAGAACATAATATGTCCATAGCCTAAGCATTTGAAGCACTTCACTTATTGACCTTTGTTGCTGGGTGCTTTTTCTTTCTCAACCTTCTTTGTCTCGGCTTGATCAGGTCAACTAGATTCACCTTTCTCCATCTTCTTCTATAGCCTTCTCTTAGCATACTTCTCAAGCTTAAGGCTGATTTGTTGAGGTCGATTAGTTTGCCTCTAATGCCTTCTTCTCCTCTATTTCTCCACCCTTAATGCTAAATTAATCAGCTCATCTAATGAGTTAAATGGTTATAGTTCAACCACATTAGCAATGTCATCTCAAAGTACACTCAAGAACTTAACAATAGTACGGTCTTATGGTTCGGCAATCTCGCATCTCATCATCAAGGTCTCAAACTCTTGTAAGTACTCTTCAATAGTGTTTCAACCTTACATCAGGTGTCGGAAGGCATGGAGCATCTCTTGCTTAAAGTAAGTCGATACAAAGCACTAATTCATCAATCATTTCATGAGCCTCCAAGTCTTGATCGGCTCTTCTCCATTAGCACCTCACTTAGCAACCAATTTATCCCACCAAAGACTTACATATTCAACAAAGGATAATGGAGACAACTTAACCTTTGTTCTATCTTCACACTCATAGCATACAAACAATTTCTCGACTTAGGGAACCTAATTAAGGAACTCTTCAGGTCGGTAGCTTAAGCTTAATGTTCTCAAGTCTTCGGCTATGTGCTCGATGTTCATCCCTTGCATTTTGAGTTAGTTAGTTCACCTCAGATCGGCTACTTCTATTGGAAGCTCTGCTCGGCCACATCTCTTCTCGACCTTAGCTCTCTTCTTCAGGCTCCTTGATTCACCTTGGAGTCAACACTCTTGTCATTGCTTCTTCTCAGTATAGGTTGGTTTTCTCTTCTTCTAGGCTCAACAACTCTTCTTGGCTGTCGCTTATCATTATCAAGCTCATTAGAGCCACTTCTATCGGTAGGTAGACATTCCCTTGTTTCACCTCGGCCAACACGTTTGTGGTCTCTGACTAAACCAATAAGCTCCTGAATAGAGTCAAAGAGATTCTAAAGCTGATATTTCAAGTTATCAACGTGTCTCCTCAAGCTTCCACTAAGACTATCACCACTATTATTGACACTATCTTTAGACATCTTTGTTCATACAATAATTTTCAAAGAAAATTGAACAAACATGATTTATAACAAAACACAACTCAGTGACCTAGAAATGACTACTAATCAACTTTTGTAGCTACCCACAACTGTTAAACACTACCACAACAACTAGAACCAACTACTAAAATTATTGTCACTCGACTCAACAGCAGCACAAGACTATGACTACTAAAATTATAAACAACACACTATACTATAGAATGACAATTAACAGATGTTCAATTAATGAAACAATCTTTGAAGAACACTAGCACACGTGTCTCCCTAAAGCTTTGATACCAAGATGCTACAATAGTGAGTTGGAAACCAGAATGGGTATTTAGGGATATAAGTAGGTATGAAGAACAGGAAGTAAAATGGGAGGTTTTGACAATGAATTTGTATAGATATCACGCACTAAGATACAAATACAATCAAGGATTGAGCTCAAAATAGGATTCAATACGATTCACGAACACCAAGTATCTCTCGGGTTTTAAAAGAGAGATTAGATGTGACTCACTAATTCACTCAAATGAAGGGTTCAAAACAATCTTAAGGACAAGATTGATAAGAACACAAGGGGGATTAAAGAGTTAATCAACACTCAATAGTCCGGCAAATGTAGCTTTAAGAGCTCAAGTATAACCTTACTTGAAAGAGGAAAGTTCTAAGTATAGGTATATTCTTCACTATTTGTATCGTTTTCTGTTAATTACAAATGTTGCTATTTATAGTAAGTCTTAAACCCTAATGGCAAAAATGTAAATAATGTACAAGGCTTTAAACCCTAAAGAGTGGGCCCATAATTAAAAATAAAGAAAATATATACAAGAATACAAAATTGTGCATTTAATAGAAGAAGTCGGCATGTAGTCATCCAGCCTGTCCAGGAAGCAGTAGGATCTGAACTAGACAGGGTCGGTAATTGGATGTTTAGGTTCGAGGAGAGGTCCCTAAAGTCTCGCAGTGCTTAGCTAAGACACTCAAAAGGTTGGACAACAATTACCGAGTACTAGATTTAGTTAGAACTAGTCTCTCTAAGCTGTGCTAAGTAGATCTTTAGCCTTGAGTCCTTGGACGTGTAATCTCTCGACTTCTCAATGGATGATAAACTTAAGGCCAAGTGGCTCCCTTTCTTCCTCTCAGTCTTCTGGTATTAGCTCAGTCTCAGCAAAAGCTGATCATCCTCAACATTGAACAATTTGGCCTAAGGTTAGAACAGGTCGGCATTAGCTTTCGATAGGTTAGCATTAGCTTAGGACAGGTCAACTTCGGCTTGGAGATAATCGTAAGCTAATTCCTATCACTTATGGCCTACCAAACTTCCATCAGAATGTTGATTGAGGCAACACCTTACTCTTTGGTATATGACACTAAAGCAGTGTTGCCAATAGAGATTGAGATCACGTCTCTTAAATTACTATCAAAAACCTAGTTAGATGAAGTTGATTGGGTGAAGAAACACATTGAGCAGTTGAATTTGATTGATGAGAGAAGATTAACAGCCTTATGTCATAATTAGTGTTATTAACAAAGAATGCCTTGGGCTTTCAACAAAAGTGTATGACCCTGGAACTTCAAAGAGGGTAATATAGTGTTGAGAAAGGTTCTCACAATGCATAAGACTCTAGAGAGAAATTTAATCCTAATTATGGAGGCCTTTATGTTGTGAAGCGAGTATTACTAAGAGAGGCTTTAATTTTGTCTCAAATGGATAGTCCAGAATTAAGAGACCCTGTAAATGCTGACATTATAAAGTTATACTACCCATGAAATGTTAATGGAAATTTTTACTCGAAACATGAAAATGCCAGTCATCTTGAATGTTATTGTGGTCTAATTTTCATTCTCTACATGCAAAGTTAGTATCCTTAGCAGTTGTTGGAGTTGGAATCACCACCATCCCTTCTTCCTGCTCTATCAAAAGGTCCAACTCCCTTACTCCATTTAATTGAACCTACACTCTGAAAACACAAGAGTAGTCGAAGTGTGAGATCTAGAACATTGGTAATTGACAAAACTCTTTAAAATACTTTATTACGGATTAATCCCCCTCAACAGGGAGTTTTTATTGTCTACTTTTCAAGGAGAGGTGAAGTTCGGATAAGTAATCACTTTACAGTAAATATTTACTAGTCAACAATAAGGGTTTCAATTCATAAAAGTTTTGAAAAGACAACCAGTCAATGGACAGAAACAGTAGGTGGCATTTTATATTGGGATAATTTCCATGATTTCTTTAAAGAGCTGGCGAAGTCTCAAAGGCTCCATACCTAGATCAGTTAGGCTGACAATAAGGGATCAAAAATTGAATCTGTTTCGAAGAATGAGTTAGTCAATTTTGATAGGACTTTTCAAAAAAAAAAAAAAAAGGTTTGACAATTTGGGTGCTATCGGTAAGACTAAGTAAGTATTGCCATGCGATGTTAGCACATTAGTTTTTGAACATTGCATTTAGACTACATCTCTTTAGATAATAACTAATATTTGCAATCTTCTAGGTGGGGCTTTTTTAGGGCATTTACCCTTTGTATCATCTCCTTGGCCTTAGCTAACTCTTAAAATGCTGATTTCACTTTTATTCCTTTTAGTGTTCTAACCAGCCTTTAGGGCGTTGTCCCATCTTTCATTTTTAAGGTTCTAGCCAACTTTTAGAGTGCTAACCCCTCTTTTATTCTTTTTAAGGTTCAAGATAGCTTTTAAAGCGTTGTCCCCTCTTCTTTTCTTTTTAGGTTCTAGCTAGCCTTTAGGACGCTGTCCCATCTTTTCTTTTTAAGGTTCTAGCTAACTCTTAGAGTGTTGACCCCTCTTTTATTCTTTTAGGGTTTAAGCTAGCTCTTAGAGCGTTGTCTCTTCTTCTTTTCTATTTAGGGTTCTAGCCAGCTTTTAAGGCACTTCTCTTTACCAAGTTTTTAACGATCCTATAGGTCACTTCCCTTACCAATATTCTTTTAATGAGCTCATAGGACACTTCCCTTAACAAGTTCTTTTAACAAGTCCATAAGGGTGCTTCTCTTCACTGATTTCTCTCGAACAAGCCCATAGGGTGCTTCCTTTCATCACTGATTCCTTTTAGCGAGCCTATAAGGTGCTTTTTCTTAGTCCAACTTAGGGTCGCTAGTCCCCTAAAGATGGTCCCACCTAAGTTAGTGAGCTAAGAAGAGCACGACTAGGTTTTCCAACTTGATTCCAACTTAGGGTTGCTAGTTCCCTAAAGACGCTCCTACTTAGGTTAATAAGCTCAAAAGAGCATGATCGGGTTTTCTAAATCAATTTTAGTTAAGGGTTACTAGTCTCCTAGAGACGCTTTCACCTAGGTTAATGAGCTTTAGAAGAGCATGACTAAGTTTTCTAAATCAATTTCAGTTAAGGGTTGCTAGTCTCCTAGAGATGCTGTTGCTTAGGTTAGTGAGCTTAGAAGAGCACAACTAAGTTTTCCCAATTGATTCCAGCTTAGGGTTGGTAGTCCCTTAGAGACATTGCCGCCTAGTTAGTGAGCTTAGAAAAGCACAATCAGCTTTTCCTAATCGATTCATACTTATGGTTGCTAGTCCCTTAGAGATGTTCCTGCCTAAGTTAGTGAGCTCGGAAGAGCATGACCAGGTATTCTAGATCAATTCCAATTTAGGGTTGCTAGTACCGTAGAGATACTCCCACCTAGGTTAGTCATCTCAGAAGGGTACGACCAATTTTCAAACCAATCTTTCTAACCAGCTTCGAGGGCACTAGAATTTCCTAAACTCACTTGGCTAGCTCTAAGAGTGCTTCCCCTCTCTTTTACCCTTCACCAAATCTCCAATAGACTAAACCTAAGACAACTAACTAGTTATAGCGCTCAATAGGACAAATTACATCCCTAGAGCAAAAATAGTATCTATTTTGTATTCTGTCTTTGTGGTGAAGTTTTACTCAAACTTTACCACAAAGAGGGGCAACTATAAACATTCTATTTTCATCTCTATTTTATTTTTAGAATTTTTAGGATAAGGTAAAGGGTCTTAATTTAGGAAAAATAAAAAATATATATAATAATAATAAATTTAGAAAAAAAATACACAAAAATTTTTTTTGGAAAAATTACAAAAAAGTTAGAAAACTTAGCAAAATAAAAAAATTTAAGGATTTTAAATAAGTTTTAGTGTTTTAATAATAATTTTCTTTTTTATTTTTATTAATAGGTAAAAGGCATTCATCTTGGGCTTAGATTCAAATCTAACCTAGATTGACCTTATTTATATATGCAATTTAATTACACATATAAATAAGACATAGGCTAATAACCTAACGGATAAGCACATTCACTTAGTTTTAGAAAGTCTAGGGTTCGAATCTTATTAGGCACAAAGTGCCCTTTTCTTTTCATTTTATGAAAAAAAAAGAAGAAGAGAATATTGATTGAACTAGGCTAAGCTTGGTCTGTGTAGCATGGTCAGGGCCTAAGGCCTTCAAAAGAAAAATAGAAGAAGGGGTACACAATTTTTCAACCGTATATGTACATTGTGTGGCACGTGCCTCGTATGTAGCTGTCACCCCTAGTCTTCTTCTTCCTCAGTTTTTTCCAGTCTTTTAGCTTTCTTCCCTCCCTAGTGTGTTTGATTTTGGGTCATTTTTTACCCCATTTTCTCCACAATTTCATCGAAATAATGGTGAAATCATGTAGTATACTTAACATACTTTGAATTGGAATAAAAAATCATCTAAGTTCATCCTTGTTTGCGAAAAGAATCAAGTTCAAAAAATTGAAAAGAATTTTCGGGTTATCGTGCTTAGTTGGTGATTTTCGAAAATTTTGAGCTTCCTAAGCTTAGCTTGATCCTTCAAAGTTATAAATAGCATCTTGACCATAACTCTCAAACACACAATTTCTCTTTAGAGCTCTTTCTCTCTCTTACAAACCTCAACTTGCGGCTACTCTCTCTCTATCATTTTGACTCTCTCTCTCTCTCTACATCCTCAAAGCTCACCACTACCCTAGCCAATTTGCCTATGCCCCTAGCAATCAAGGCCAGCCTTTCTTACGCCTAGCTATGGCCCCTATCCACTACAACCTATCTTCCCCTACCGAGCCCTAACCACCACCACCTCCAACCATCACAAACAACCACTAAACGCGGTGGTACCACCTCTAGACCCCCTTTTCTTAATAAATCCCACATAAAACACCTCTCACCCTCATAAACAATTGCTCAAAACCATGAATCTCGCGTCTCAATAGTTGCTGTTGAAGAAGACCTTGCAATCGACTCGAACCTAACCCAAATTCGACCGAGACAACCTAAAGCCCGCTCTAAGATTCAACTCGGGCATCTTACTCCTTAATGTGGCCTTTTGTTGTTTTCGATTGTTTTTTAAATTTATTTTTATATTACTTAAGTATTTGTAAATGTAATTATAAAAAAACGAAAAAAAGAAAAAAAGAAGAAGAAGAAAAGAAAAAAAAAAGAATAAAAGAGATAGAAAAGCTCGGTTTTGTTATTTTTTATCTTCAATTAAGATTTAAATAATAATAAAAAATGAGATAAAAATGGGTTAGTGAATAGAAATCATTTTAATATTTAGAAAAATTGATTTTTCTAAAATAAATAAAAGTAAATGATCATTTTTCAAATTAAGATCTTTTTTAGAACTTTCAAAAAATAAAACCTGGATTTAAGACCTTTTAGATTTTTCTTAATAAAATCAAATCTACTTGAAAATATAAACTTGGCATGTTTTCAAAATTAAAACGAATATAATATAGTAAAGTTGTATAAAAAGAACTACATATGTTTGATCTCGAATAGTGGATACGTAGACACCGATAGAGTGACAGTAAAAAATGAAAAAAAAAAAACTATTTTTCTATTTTTAGTTTAAATCATTTAATCCATTAACCAATGAAAAGTGATTTTTAAGATTAAGACTAAATTTGGAAAGTTGTTGGTACCCATAAGGGTTTAAAAATCCTAACCTCCGAACTCGATTTCTAATTCTTAAAACCGTTTATAAAATTGGTTTTATCGAAAAAAACTAGTATCTAAATTATAATTAATTCATTCAGTTGGTTATAATTTAATTTTTTTTCTCGACTTCGATCAGATGACGACTCTAAAATGTTTTCAAAAATAAAAGAACCAGTTTTCTTTAAAACTTAATCAAGAATTAATATTAAATGGATAAGGTTTAATATTGATCGGTTTAAAGAAAACTTATTTATAAAAAACTAAAAAAAAAAAATAGGCTTGACACGAGCCAATTCATAATTCCAAACCAACTTTGCCTTAGGTTTACATTGACCTTTGTTAATTTGAATAATGTTTGCAACCATTGCTTCATAACTTTATCTTGCAAAAATCATATATACTACTTATAATGCATCTAAATGTGGAGAGAATTAAAGGAATTAACATAAAATTGCTATATTGTTGTTAAAGTAAAACCCTACTTTGAATTTATATGGGACATTTTATGATATTCTTATAAAATAAAAAAAAAATTATATTACTTAGTTGCCCTTTGCTCTTATTTTTTCCTTATTTAAAAAGAGGAACTTATAATTTCTATCCCTTAATTCCTCTCATCTCTATTCTTTTCTCTTACTTTCTGTCCCTTCTAATTCCTTCTCTTTTTCCTATGTAACATAGTAGACTTCATCTTTTATTAGGAAGAAAAATTCAAGATTATATATATATTCATTTCTATAAATGCAAGTTCCATAAATTGTTGTTGCTTCTCGAGACTATCCTCTATGCATGACCAGGTAGAATTATTCGCAATGGATGGAGAGCATCATATGTTTAAACTTAACCCACTTAATGCAAACAACTGATGCCCTCCAACCCACTCCGCACTCCTTAATTTAAGCGGTATTCAAAAATCTCTCAGATTATATAAACAGTTCTTTTATTTTCCCTGGTTTTTTTATTTACCGTTAAACTTGTGTAAACTTCTGCTTCTAACAAAACCCTAATTGTTGAACTTCCTAAATGTGTTTCTTAAGTTTTCTCTAGCCTATCTCTATCACGCTTGGTTTGTTTTTGTGAGAATAATTATGTATAACAGAAAAGTCACTTTTGAGTGAGCTACACCTTATATATTTACATATATATATACATACATATATATATAGATATATGTTAAAAAGAATACAAATTTTTTCAAACGAAAAACCGAGTAGTTGGTTTGTTTATGTTTCTTTTTTATTCATACTTATAAAGCTTTCCCAATAATTTTCGAGTGTTCCGTTACAATTACAAAGTTGTTATTGCCACATAAGACATCACAGAGATTGCCAATCTGGCACTATTTTTATACTTTGGTAATCTCACCACTATCTAATATTTAGATATTGATGATGAATAGGATCTGTCTGATTCCCGTATTATTCGTGCCATTTGGATATTTCTCTGCGTCTTTTGATCATTTGGCGGAACACAAATCAATTATAAGATGACGAATGATGAAGGCACGTGGGAATCGAATCATATCGTACCGGTTTTCCAGCGACTCTGTAACTTTAATTTTTGTCAGACAGACTGCAAATCGTTTGACTGAAGAGACCACAAAATGGACAACATGAATCTACTCTAGTTTCCATAAATAAATTCCGTAGGTCCCCTTCACCTCCTGCATTTAGTTTGAATCCCATCAATCATGAATGTTCCCCATCAATATTTTAGCCGTTAGATGTAATGTATAGATTAAGCAGTGCATTTTTCAGACGACTTTGTGCATCAGAATCCGAGGTCTATAAATTATTTATTTTCTTTTATACCACTTAAACGAAGCATTATTTAAAAAAAAAAAAAAAATTTGCTTGTACATTTTTAATGTTTTTTCAATGTGTGCATAACTAAGTTAAGCATGTAAACTCCCGTTCTTGTACCTAAGTGGTATTAGAACACTAATTTCCAATAAAATCGGTCGGTTTCATTCCTTGTCTCCAAATTAGTTATACTACATGGTAGTTGGTCAAAATAAAAAATGAAATCCTATTTTACTATTTTTTTTTTTAGTTTTGTGTTATTTTTTTAGGGTAGAATAATTATTTTATAACATTTCGCCTTCTAAACATCCATTTAAAACTTTTTCATTAACTTTTGATATCTAAAGATAGTTTGTTACACTATCTTTAAGTTAAGAATAAGACAAAATATATATTTCACTTGTCATTCAACATTATAAAACACTAGCTTCTAAATTTCCTTTTATTTAACATTACAAATTACAGCAAAAATTTTTACTTTAGTAAGTCATACTTAAAGTATCATAACAATATAATATTATATAAAATATAAATTCATCAAAAAGTCTATACACCACATTTATAATCTCATGCTAAGGTTTTTACAGCATAACTCGACGATCTTCTCAGATCACTCTTCTTAAAATTTCAACAAGCCTAAGACTACTTACTCTTAAGAAAAGCTATCATTATTAAGCGTACTAAGTCTTGTTACTTTTTAGAGGTCTTGTCTAACTTTTTCTTTAGCCTGAGTATAAGATAATTTATTTCCTTAGCTTATAATAAGTTGAGTAAAGGTGGATAACAAATAATAATACAAGCAGGATCATGTCATAAACATATAAACAATTTACTAATTCAGTCATAATGTTCTTTAGTCTAACTAAGCAATGTAAATGTAACAAACACATACTATGCTCATGTTCATGCACATAACATACATTGATACCAATATCTTAGCTCAGTCTTAGCCTAAGCTCAAGCTCATTCAGTTAGTCGATACTTCTAAGCATCTAAATAACTTATCTAAGAACCTAGAAGATACTTCTAAGCATCTAAATAATTTATCTAGGAACCTAGAAAAGAACTTAACCAAGTAGAAGCCAGGCAATTTCTATATGCTCAAAAACTAATTTTTATAAACCATGTTGTTTCCTTAACCAAACCAATCTTTCAAAAACTAAATCGTTGGCTTAACAAAACCAAGGTTTCCAAAATAAAACTTAGCCAAGCAAAATCTTAATTTTAGAAAACTTGACCAGTTGATCATTTTCATGCCATGTCTAAATGTAACAACAACACACTAAGCAAAGTCAAGCAACACCAAGCAAGTTTACTCATTTATTTATTAGCTAAGCTTTTTCTTTATTTCATTTATGCTTTCATCTTTAAAATCTCATTATTGAGTTCATTTAAATGAACACCCTAGGAGGTAAGGTTAGTAGTTAGTACCTAACTTCTTGTCTAAGCTAATACGAACCTTAATCAACAATTATAACTAAGTAATAATGCAACCAATATCATCCAAGTCAATGGTCAAGCATACTTCATCCAATAACATGTACCAAAAAGGTCGTGAATAATTTCATGTCATCAATCAACATGTTACACTTGTACACAAATTAAAAAAGACAATCAAAACCAAGTATGCTAGAAAGTTACATGAGTAGATATAAATTTACTCGAAACATATAAATGTCTATTTACTAGGGCCACTTAGCAAAATCCTCAAACTCTTACACCTTGTTTTTTGGGCTCTTCCTCACTCTTTTTATCTAAACAAAATGCATACGATACCCGAGTCACTTATATGTTAAATATAAGTGAGATCACTAGCTTACTTACTATAAGCTCAGTAATCGATTGTATTAGATTCAGTATGTAAAATTTAAAACAATTGCGTAAGTTGTTTAATTGATTTCAAATTTTATGATGGAGTCAATAATATTAGTAGAAGTGACCCTTGAGTTTGGATATAGGAAAATAAAATAATGAAATATTATATGATAAAGTTATATGTATATTATTAATTATTTATTGGAAATACGTAAAACGAATTCTAATAATTCATGAATCGTTAAAGATAAAATATATACACACTAAAAATCATAAAACAACTTAAATAATACTTATGGATATTTATTTATACTATATATGTATTTACGTATAGGTAAAAATACTCGAAATTACTTAAAATACCTAATATATCTTAAAATAATACTAAATTAATTAAAACAAATTAAGAAAAATATGTGTCATGTGTGGAAAAATTTGGGAATGGGTGTGGCAACCAAGGGAATTAAATTTGTAACCCTTTAATATAATTAGGACACCTAAAAAGTGGAAAAGTAAAAAGAAAATAGATACTTGGCGAGGAGAATATTCAAGAACCCATCTAAACTACCCAATAAATTAAGAGACAGCCATATGAAATTCATCTTAGTCAATTAGGAACCCACCAAAAATATAGAGAGATTAGAGAGAGAGAAGAAACTATTTTTAGAAAAATAAACAAAATTTAAGTGCAATTAGGGCTTAAAAAGGGAACCTAAGCTAGACTACCACTTGAGAAGCAACCAAGTCCACCAGCCTATAGCAACCACTATGCTTTGTTGGGCCAACAACCATAGGATGGTTGTAAGCTGACTTTTCTAATAAGTGTAATTTGTTATTTGATTTTGTTAAATTTATTAAAAATATCAAATTTTCTTGAAAAATTATAAAATTTGGTATTTTGCAATATTTTTATGTGTACATTAAGAGAAAAATATTATTTTGATGAAATTAAGTCCCATAATATATTACCTTAAGAAATCACTAAACCAAAGTTAATTTTCGCTTCTGTTTTCAAACATCTTATTAAGGTAGTTTTGAACCCAAAATTTTTCTATTACTATTTAAGATATATGTTAAATTTTCATGAAGAGTTTTTCTTGAAAATTATTTTTAAAAATTTTATCTAATTTTCGAGCCTTGAAAACCTTATTA
This sequence comes from Lumnitzera littorea, assembly GCA_024138015.1. Taxonomy (NCBI): domain Eukaryota; kingdom Viridiplantae; phylum Streptophyta; class Magnoliopsida; order Myrtales; family Combretaceae; genus Lumnitzera; species Lumnitzera littorea. The sequence goes on along the minus strand of JAMXBB010000008.1, from coordinate 86,663,702 downwards.
AATAGATAATTTCTTAAACATATGTGAGGATTTTTCAATAAATTTAATTAGAATATGATTTGTAGTGTATTTTGATATATTGAAGTATTCATTGATGTTGAAGGATGATATTGGCAGTGATTAGGATGTTAGATGTGTATAATATGTGTATAACATGTGATAAATGAATAATATGTAAAAATGGTAAATAAGTGGGTGAAGTGTATTAGATTAAACTGAGAATATTATAACATTAGTAATATAATATAAATTTGGTTTGAAAAATAAATTTAGTGAATTATGCAAAAAACATAGGGTATTCTCATATTAAGAGCAAATTCAAAAGTTGATTTAGGAATAAAGTATATAAGATGGACTAGAATACTAATTAGGAACTAAATAGGAGACCTAGGGTACCGAAAATAAAGTTAGTTGAACTTCTAAGAATGGATTAGAAGAAGTAACTAGGGCTTAAGTATAAAAATTGTAATTAGAAGCTAAATTAGAGTATAATTTAAGAGCTGATTTAGAAGCTTAATTAGAAACTAGTTAGGATGAGTTTGATTATAAGCAACATAAAATCTGACTAATTGAGTAAAATTATAATTTGAAGCTTATATATAATAAGTGTATAAATACTAAAATGATATTTTTATTATGGGAACAAGTGGTGACACTATGACCCATGTCATACCATAGTGAGTAAGTGGGAAACTTCAAGTATGTTTGGGATTAATACGTTATTGTATTTTTAGGAAACTGTTTATAGTACTAAGAGGTTTAGGATTGTATCTATTTCTGTTTGTAAGTAGCTGGCCGATGTGTTTCTAAAATTGATGGAATTTAGTGGTTTACTGTTATGGTTTGAAATTGTTTGTATTGTGTGGACTTGTTTACTCACCTTCAAATGGACTTAATTAAACTTGACCTAAAACTATAACCGAGCGTGCATTGTAACCCATTAAAGGATAATTAGGATTCTCCAATTAAATACCAACACCTTTAAAAGGGATATTATTGTAGCATAAATGTTTCTTCTTCATCCATAGTCGAATGAAGTAATAAGAGATGAGCTTACTCTAAAGATAAAAGTAGTGGTTTGAAGGATTGTCATGGTAAGGGATACAGCCCCATTGTACAAACTTAGGTTTGATTGTGAGTTATTGCATATATATAGAAACTCCTTAAACCTGGATTAGAGTGAGTGACATTTCTCTAATTTCACAATAGATCAGACAACATTATGTAATGACATTTGTTTGATGCATTGCATTTAATTAATTGCTTGATAACCTTGCTTATATTTATTGTATAGTCTTATGTCTCCGTCCTTAATTACTAAGCTGTTGGTTACCCATACTCTTATAAATCTTCTTGCAAGTGTTAATTGAAATGCTGCGCTATAATTACTCGATGGTTAGTTGCTTTTGAAGTTTTTAGGGGAGTGAGGACTTAAACTAGAAAATCAACAGGACTCTTGAGAGTTTTGCTATTAACTTTTGGTTGTATGAATCTAGTCACGTAAATTTTTCTTATCCTAAACTACTATGATGTGTAAATATCTCCTAAGATGTTAGAGTCATTATATATCTATATAAATTTGTTTTAAATCTTTAAATGAGATTATATTGGTATTTTTGTATGAACTGTTTACTTTAAAGTAGGCAGTCATATAAGCCTTGTATAAATCAAATCTACGTTAGTAGTTGTATTATATATCTATATAAATTTGTTCTAAATCTTTAAATGAGATTATATTGGTATTTTTGTATGAACTGTTTATTTCAAAGTGGGCAATTGTAGAAGCCTTGTATAAATCAAATCTACTTTGATAGTTGTGAGGTTAGTTACTATTTTAGGTTGGTTTATATGGTGAGACTATTATAACTTCACCGCTTCTAAGTGTAACACTTACACACTTAGGGTCTCGATCCTAAAGTTATTCTTTTTTAAAAACTTTTGTATAGAATACTTTTTGACCTAGTTTCTAACCCATCTTGCCTATATAGGGTTCTTCCAACGTACCCTTTGTCACAATTTCTGACTAGCTTAACTACTACATAAGTATTACTATATTCCATATCTTTACTCCCTTACTTTGATTTCAAAATAAGAGATTTCAATGAAACACTTATTTGATGACCAATTATTATATCATTACTGGTATATAAATTGAATTATCCATATGGCTATATGTACATATGAGTTATAAGGAATTGTTTGGAAATACATATATGTATACGAAATCAACCAACCTTCTAAGTCAACTTTGGACCTAGTTTTTGAATATCAAGTTATTTCATATTTTCATTTGCCTAAAGTTCTAACCTAACTTTTGACTTATACAAAAGACTTCATAAATCATCAAATCACCCAACTTTGACACCAACTCCCTTGTTCCCACACTTCATCAAACTAGTTTAGTATTCCAAAACCCAATTACACCTATGTTATATCACATGCAAATTCAATTACCTAAAGAAATATCACTCTCTTGCACTTCCAACTTATTGCTCCATCTTAAATCATAATTATTTAGCATCCAACTTTCTAGTTTTTTTTTTTTAAATCTTTATGGTGTATTAAAATAGACCATTTTAGGAACTTGTATACAAAAATTGAGATTGAAACTACATTGCTTACTATTTTAAAAATTTAGTGCAAAATTCATATATAGGCCTAATTTGTTAAGAAATCCATATATCAGACTCTAATTCCAAAAATTTGGTTTCATTTAGATTCCACATTAAAAATATTTAGGAACACTAAGTTTCATAACTTTTAGACTTCGTTTACTATTTTTAGAATTTAATTAAAAATTGAACTAGAAAGTAACATTCACCAATAGGCAACTTTCCAACGGCTAGCAGTGGAGGAGGTTGTGTTAGTGGAGTTAAGCAATGTGTCTACCGTCGATCGAGTGGTAGTGGTTCACTTCTAGGTGACCCTTGCCCTCATGATCTCATACATACTTAGATTTACTTTAATTTTTACAAAATTTTTCATAATTTCTTCTCACTCTTGCTTAGCTTTCCATGACTTTTTTCTATGTCTCTACTATCCAAAGTAGATAATAGGAGGAGTCTTGGGTTTATGTCATTAGGAGAAAGTGTCGGTAGGTTTCCTTTTTAGTAACACAAGCATAATGCCTTACGTTTTTGTTTTGTCAAAACTTTAGATTAGATGTCCTTTATTTATAAAACCTTGAGTCTAAGCCCTAGGAGGCGATGCATTTACTATTTCCAATGGAAGATATCTCCAATTACTTTATTGATTTTTCCTCCTAATGTTATGTAATTAAATTAATATATTATTACACCACGAAGCAACAATCGTAACAGTTTCGCCATGTAAACCAACCAAAGATAGTAGCTGACCTTACAACTGCTATCATACACTTATTTACACAAGATATTCACGACTAACCCTTTTTGAAGTAAACAGTTCATACAAAAATACTAGCAAAATTACATATGGAGGTTTACAACATATATATATATATATATATATATATATTAACTTTGAAATCCCAGGAGATATTAACACATCATATTAGTTAAGGATAAGGAAATACTTATGCAACTAGATTCTCAAGACCAATAGTCAAAAGCAAAAACTTTCAAAAGTCCAATAGTTTTCTAATTTAAGTCCTCATACCCCCCAAATTCCAAAAGTAACTAACCTTTAGGTAGTTATAACGTGATATTTTAGTCAACACTTGCAAAAAGATCTATAAGGGTATGAGCAACCAACCACTTAATAAGTAAGAACAGAGATATAAGACTATACATCAATCATAAGCAAGGTTATCGAATAGTTAATTATATGCAATGCAACAAACAAATGAGATCACACAATGTTGCTTAGTTTGTTGTGAAATTAAAGAAATTTCACCCCCTCTAATCTAAGTTTGAGGAGTGTCAATATGTGTGCAATAACTCATGACCAAACGCAGTTTTGTACAATGGAAACATTCCTCCTCCTATGACCATCCTTTAAACCACAACTCTCATTCTTGCTATGACTTTCTCACTTATCACTTAGTTTAACTAAGTATGAAGAAAGAATCATTATGCTAAAATGCTATTCCTTTTAAAGGTGTTGATATTTGGTCAAACAATCCTAATAGTCTCCTAATGAGTTATAATGCATGGTCAGTTAAAGTTTTAAATAAAATAGGATTAAGTCCAATTTGAGGTGAGCAGACAAGTCCATGTAGTACAAGCAGTTGCAAACCACAACGGCAAGTTAATAAACTCAATTAATCTCAAAGACACATAAGCATACGCATAAGCAAGCTACTTACAAGCACCATCAAATACAATCTTAAGCCTTCAAGTAAAGAGGAATAGTACCATAAAATACAGTAACGCATTGATCCTTAACTTAGCTAGACTCTTTTACTTGCTTACTTAGGTATGACTTACATTATACCCTTGCCGCTAGTCCCTATAATAGAAATAACATTTCAATATTCATTCACTTATTACCTATAAGCTTTAATTTATTATCTTTAATTTAAGATTATATTTGACTCAATTGTCCATGTTTTATGTTGCTTATAATCAGGCTCATCCTAAAATAGTCCTTAATTCAGCTTTTGAATCTATTTTTGAATTAGCCTTTACTTCAGCTTTTAGGTATACAATGTCTCTTATTTAGTTCCTAGTCTACACCCTAGTCAATCCTATACACCTTGTTTCTAATCTAGTTCCTAAGTTTGTTTCTAATCTGAGAGTACTCTATATTTTTATCATAATTACTAGAATTTTACTCACAACTAGAATCATAGTGTCCTACATAGCTTAAACATGACCTTACTTTGCATCAACACATTGTACCACATTTATCTCCACATTTCACATATTAGGCATTTATCAATACTAAGCCCACAATAGCGAAATCTAACACTTCTAATGCTAAAAATTTCATCTCTCAACATCATTCAACATTTCAAAATATCATGATACACTCCAAATCAGAGTTTAGGTCAATTTCTTGCAAAATCACCAAATATACTTAGAAAAATAGCCATTTAATAAGATTTTTAAGGCCTAAAATTAGATAAAAATATGGAAAAATAATTTTCAAGAATACTTTTCATGAAAATTTGATATACATCATAGGTAGTGTATTGAAACATTTTAGGCCAAAACAACATTAATAAGTTTTTTGAAAACAAAAGCGAAATTAACTCGGGTTTAATGATTTCTTAAGGGTGATATATTTCGAGGCTCAATTTATCAAAATAATATTTTTCCCTAAAACTACATACAAAAATATACTAGAATACCAACTTTCATAATTTTTGGACAAGGATTAATATTTTTATCAATTAATTGAAAATTGGAGGATTTTAGAATACTCACTAAAACACCGCCTTGCAGCTACTCCTAGCCACCACCCCTTTGTCGGTCCACCTAAGCGTAAGGTCCACCTTTACCCTGTGGTCTTGGTTCATCCCTAGGTGGTGGTTTGGTGTGCATACTTTAGTTTAGCCTAATTTCTAAAAATACTTACTTCACTTCCTTTGACTTCTCTCTATTTTTCCTGAATCTTTCAATGGCTAAAGTGAATTATGAAGGGTAGGTTATGAATTTATAAGAGCAGTGAAGGTCGACTGACTTTTTTTTTTTCTTTTTCAAATGCCAAGTGTCTCGCACTTTTACTTTTTTCCATCCTTATATGTCCTAATTTGCTCTTAATCTTAGTAAATCACAAATCCTTGCTTTGCAATGTCCCATCTTAGACTTTACCCCAAGTGACACTTGTTTTTCTTAATCTTTTATTAATTTATTTAGTATATTTTAGTATAGATTAGGTATTTTAAGAAATTTTGGCCATTTTACCTACACATAAATTTATATATAATACAAATAAATACTTCTAAATATTATTTAAGTTATTTTATGATTTTTAGTATGTATATATTTTATCTCTAGTGACTCGTTAATTATTGAAACTCGTTTTATACATTTCTAATAAATAATGAATAATATGCATGTAACGTAAATATATATTATTTTATTTTCCTAAATCCAAACTTAAAAGGTCACTTCTACTAATATTCCTAGCTTCATTGTAAAATTCATGCTCAATCGGACAACTAATGCAATTGTCCTAAATTTTACGTACTGAATTCAAGATGTTCTATTACGAAACTTACATTTCTACCCCCCTTCAAAAAAATTTTATCCTCAAAACTTCTAGATAACACTTCTTACTCGATTAACCATAGTTATAACTTATATTCTTTTACTAACCTAACAATCAAAAGAGCCGTGGATATTGTTTCATCATTGCTACTTTAGGCTCCCAAGTAGCTTTTAAATCTTGATCTTCACTTCATTGTACCTTTACATACTCCACATCTTGATTCTTTAACTTTTGAACCTAATTATCCTATATCTTTATAGGTTGCTTCACAACTTTGAAGTTCTTCTTCAGTTCTATTGGTTTTACATCTACCATTGCATTAGGATTGGTAACAAACTTTCTTAACATAGAGACATGAAAAATATCATGATAGCTTGATAAACTTAGGGTAAGGCTATTTTATAAGACACATTACCCACTTTCTCTAATACTTCAAATGCACCAATATATTGAGGACTCAACTTCCCTTTTGAGCCAAATTGTGAAAGTCCCTTGAATGGCCTTATCTTAACATAAACATGATCTCCGACTTCAAACTCCAATGGCTTTCTTTTCAAATTTACCTAACTCTCATAGTGATCTTGAGCCTCTTTCATCTACTGTTGTATTATCTTAACTTTTTCACTCATTTGATTAATTATGTCAGGTCTAACCATTGTGTACTCCTTATTGTCCTAATACAATGGTGATCTATACTTTCTTCCATATAATGCTTCATAGGGTGCCATTTGTATAGTTGTCTAATAACTATTATTATAGGCAAACTCTATCAATGGCAAATTCTTATCACAGTTACCACCAAAATCTAATACACAAGCTCACAACATATCTTCTAAAGTTTGAGTTGATTGTTCGAATTGCCCATTCATTTGCAAATGATAAATTATACCAAACCGTAACTTTGTACCCAAAGCTCTATGTAAACATTCCTAAAATTTACATATGAATCGGCTATCATAATAAAAAATGTGCACACTTAGTTAATCTATCAACAATTACTCAAATTGAGTCATATCCTATCTTAGTCCTAGGAAGCACCACAATGAAGGCCATTGTAGTATGATCCCTTTTCCATTGCGGTATTTCCAAAGCTTGAAATGGACCGCTCGGTTTTTGATGTTTCGCTTTAACTTATTGACACATAGTACATTCTACTACGTATCATGCAACATCTATTTTCATCTCATTCCCCCAAAGCATAGATCTAAAATCATGATATATTTTATTTCCTCTTAGATGTATAGTATAACTTGTAATATGTGCTTCATCCAGTATTTCCCTTTTCAAGTCAAGGTTCTATGACACATAAATTCTTCTTTCAAATCTTAATATGGCTTCTCCATCCTCTTTGAAATAAAAAACATTCCCCTTGTTTAAGTTTTCTTTTATTTCCTTCAAGTCCTTATCCTCCTCTTGCTATTGCTTAATTCTTTCCATTAAAGTAGGTTGCATGACCAAATCATCATTTGACTATTAGGTTCTCACTAATCAAACCCAATCTCCATCTTTTCCAATTCCCGTACCAACTCTCACTGTATAGTTAACAATAATGCAACCTGTTCATAAATCTTGCGACTCAATGCATCCACCATAAGATTAACTTTTCCAGGATGATAATTTATATTCATATCATAATTTTAATTAACTCCAACCATTGTCTTTGTCTTACATTGAACTCCTTCTGAGTAAAGAAGTACTTCAAGCTTTTGTGATTAGTATATATTTCACATCGTTGTCCATATAAATAATGTCTCCAAATTTTTAGAGTGAACACCATAGTTGCAATTCCCAAATTGTGAATGGGATAGTTTTTTTTTTCTTTTGTGGCCTTAATTACCTCATTGCATACACAATAACTTTTCCATCTTGTATCAACAAACAACCCAATCTATTCTAAGAAGCATTACTATATATATTATATGACTTATCTAGATTAGGTAGTGTTAACACTAGTACTAATACAATTCGTTTCTTTTGCTCTTGGAAACTCTACTTATATTCCTTATTCCACCCGAATTTGACATCCTTTTGAGTCAACGGTCTTGTAATCTTAGAGAAATCCTTTATAAACCATTAATAGTATCTAGCCATGCCTAGAAAACTTCACACCTCTAAAGTAGTTGTCGATTGCTTCTATTCTATTACTACTTTTACCTTTTCAAGGTCTATAGAAAGTCCTTCACTAAACACAATATGATGAGAAATGAAATCTTATCTAACTAGAAATCACATCTGCTCAACTTAGTGTATAACTTATTTTCTCTTAACTTCTGTAGCGCTAACCTTAAATTCTCTATATGCTCTTCCTTAGTTTTCAAGTAAATCAAAATATCATTAATAAACACCAAAACAAATTTATCTAAATACGGATGATATATAGATTCATTAAGTCCATGAATATAGGTGGTGCATTGGTTAAATCAAAGGGCATTACCAAAAATTTATAATGACCATATCGAGTTCTAAATGCAATCTTAGGTGTATACTCCAACTTAACTCTCAGTAGATGATACCCTGACCTTAAATCAATTCAGGAAAACACCGCTGCACCTTGTAATTGATTTAAAAATCATCAATGTGAGGTAAAGGATACTTATTCTTAATAGTAACCTTATTTATTTCCCTATAGTCTATACATAACCTCATAGTATCATCTTTCTTCTTTATAAATAATACAAGCACTCCCCATAGTGAAACACCCAGACAAATAAACCCTTTATCTGATAACTCTTGAAGTTGTTTCTTTAGCTCTTAAAGTTCCATAGGTGACATTCGATATAGAACTTTAGAAATAGGCTTAGTTCTAGGAATTAACTAAATGGTGAATTCTAACTCTCGATGTGGAGCTAAACCTAGTAGATCTTCTAGAAACACATCTAGAAACTCACATACTACTAGTATCTCCGTTACTTTAGGTGCCTCTTTCTTCCCTTTAGTAGCAAATAGCCAATAAAACTTTTAGTCGTTCTCTTTTACTTTTGCTCCATTCATTTCATCACATATCTCAGTAATAGCTAACTTTAACTTACCCTTACTTGCTTTCCATTGAAACACCACCTCTCCATCATTTAATGCAATGGTCTTACTTTTACATTCTATATTTGCCTTATGCTTAGATATCTAATCTATTCCCACAATCACATCTCAACCTTATAAAAGTAATATCATAAGACTAATAGGATACTCTTTTTCTTGGATTTTACTTAACCATTATCTACAATTTTTTTAGTCGTTACCTTTTACCCAATAGGTGTTCTAACTCTATGGGTAGTGTTAATTTCAATTATATTAATTCCTTTCTCATCTACAAAATTTTGCCTCATGAAATAATGAGACTAACTAGTATCAAATAATGTAAAGGCAAGTTGTCCATTTATAAGTATATCTCCTGAAATATTCTAATACTATAATTACTAACTATCTTTTTAGTCATAGATCTTAGAATCTAGGTAGCTTGGTTTAACTTTCACTTTAATTACTAACAGGATAAGTAATTTAAATACATACTTGTTACAAGTCCTTCATCAGTTTCCTCTTCAAGTCCCATAATTTCCCCAATTTCATCGTAATAATACTCTTCCATCCAATTAGTGAAATCTTCATCATCTTCATCTTTTATATCTTTTATAACAAAGATATGCATAAGTGCAATTGTGTTGTTAGAGCCTCCAGTCCTTCTAGCTCCTTGTCTAAATTGCAAATAAAATCTAAAGAAGTGCTCGTTCATGCGACATTTGTTACATTTCCTTAGTTTCGTTATGGGGCAAGCTTGCAACATATGGTTCTAGTCACCACATGTAAAATACCTTCCTTTAATTTGAGCACAATGTCTAGGGAAATGATTTGTGTTACACTCCCTACATTTGATATTCCCATTCTTATCATAAAAACTTAAGCTAGGTACTAATTGTGCAAGACTACTAGCTAAAGTCATTGGCTTCTTCCTTTTTTATCCAAAATTGTTAATCACTTCTAGATAAGACCTTTTGAATGAGGAGCTTAATTGGAAACCCCTATTGATCTTTTGACTACACTGGGCTCGCATCTTCATGTGATTATTTTCTAATTGTTGTGCCTTGTCCACCACTTTACCATAAGTGGTGAAACTGCAGCCCTCCAACTTACAACATATAGTAAGATCAAACCCAGTAAGAAACAAGTCCTTCTTCAATTCAGGATTGTCCCAATAAGACTCGGTTTTGTAGTGCAATAATCAATTAAACTCAATTTCATATTAGGTGACATCATGTTCCCTTTCTTAAGTTCAAATAGGTCTTACACCATCTTATTTTGAACACAATGAAGGAAGTACTCCTTCCTAAATTCCTCTTTAAACATTTGCCAAGTGATATTGTCTCTTAATCATCTTTCTCTAGAGTCCCACCAGACTCGAGCAGCCAATTTTAACATGAAAGCATCATATCATAGCTTCTAAGACTCCAGAATTATAGACGCCTTAAAACTCCTTTCAATTTGGGTCAGACAGTCATCCACTAGGGTTGGTTTACCCATCTCACCTTCAAAGCACCAAGTTGTCTTTATGAATTCAGGAAGTTTATTTGTATCATGAAGCCTTTCAGCCCTTTGTTTAGGCTCCTAAGGCCTCCCGTTAGCTATACTACCACCGATAACAGGTATTGAATTAATGTTCCCTATTATCTAATCATTGTATGTATACTAGCAAATAATTGTCCAATGGGAATAGCTTCTTATGCTAGTAAGGGTATATCTTGCTTGGGTTGCTTCTTTGATGGTGATGGAGCTTGTGATGGAAGGTCTTGGTTTCCCTCAAACCTTCCATTACGACTTTCATTTCTAGTTTTAATCATTATTTGCTTAATATTTACAATTGACAAAACTTGCGCACATAGCCATTCATAAGTCATTCGATATCTTATTCCTGTAAAAATTTCATGAATTGCTGAATCCTTATGACTTATATTTGTATAAGATAATAATGATAGCATGCCCTTCAACATGCATGATACATATAACTTCTACTATTCATACTTTGTTTACATCATAGCATTTGCTTACAACTCTAGAAAACAAAATTTATAAACTCGATAAACTTTTGATTACATACATAAGATTTACAACTTAAGTACATCGCTATTCACATCGACTGCACAGGCTCAATATTTACAACTATACATTACAAAAGATTTACATCACTTATCACTAAGTTACATTTGATCTAATTACATAGATCATTTACAACACTTATACATGATCAAAGGTTGCAAAATACATCAAAAGATCAAAATTTACTTCAGGTTTAGTCAAAAGTGCCATAGGATCATCCTTGAGGATTTAACAAAATAGAGTCAACCATCCAAAACTATTCATCATTAGAACTATCTATTATAGGTACTTGTTCAAAAGAAATCCATTCCATATACCTACCTATATAAGGTCTGCCTTTGATATAGGTTCTAAATTACCCCTTAAATCTACTTTTGACCACTCACCTATGCCATTACCTTCCACTCCATTCACCTTAGCACTAGCTATGGCTTACATCACTGTAGTATGCATGTCTACACTAGGATCACCCTCAATATCCACTTCATGCTCATCCTCCTCAAGTTCTTCTTCTTTAAGATCCTCTTCTTCTAGATCTTGCTCCATATTACCCTCATCTAACTAATGATTACTCTATATACCAGACTAAGCATCATCTTGAGGTCCTGTAGGTTGTTGGTTTTCCTATGGTGGTTCGGATATCGTAGGTTTAGGGTGTGGTAATTTGGTCCTAAAGGTATCTCTATACCTGCTCTATTGGTTTAGGAAAACATAGGAACCAATCAATGACTCCTGGAGGATAACATCTAGGAATATAAGGTACACCAGTTGGAATATGAATAATACTAAGAGGATAAGCTCTCCCTTCTTCTATTCTTGTTGGAAAGTATCTTACTAGCATCATTAAAGCCATAATTCCTTCCCTATCCAACCATCTTTGCTTAAAAGTTGCTATTGTAATATACCTATTATATTAAGGGCCTAGATTAGTCTTAATTAATGCCCATCAATCTTGTTAAGTATAGCACACTCCATCAATAAACTTATCAATGATCTCATCTATAGTTCTAAACATGTTCCAATCGACCATCTCTAACAATAGTCGCAGAATCTTAACCTAATGCTCAATAGGAGACTCTTCTCAATTCCATTTAAACCACAACCAACTAACTATTAATTTACCCTAACGCCTCTATAGTTAGATTTAAGATCAAGTAGCATTTAGCACAAATAAGTGTCATAGTTACTTTTACTTTATAATTCGTAGTACAATATTTTATCACCCACTTATTATTATCTACTCTTACTGTGTTGCTATGACATCTATTCCTATCAATTATGTTACTTGAAAGCAACTTCACTAGAACTACACTCCAATACCAACTAAGAACTGTAATGCCTCAAAGCAGCGAAGTCATAATAGTCTCATTGTGTAAACCAACCTAAGATAGTACTTGACTTTATAGTCACTATCATAGACTTGATTTATATAAGGCGTTTACGGCTAATTCACTTTGAAGTAAACCTTTCATAGAAAAATACTAGTAAAATTGCATATAGAGGTTTAAAACAGATATATATATATAAACTCTAAAATCCCATGAAATATTTACACATCATAGTAGTTAAGGATATGGAAATACTTACAGAACTAGATTCTCAAGACCAAAAGCCAAAAGAAAAAACTCTCAAAGATCTAACAGTTCTCTAATTTAAGTCCTCATGCCCTCAGAATTCCAAAAGTAACTAACCTTTGGGTAGTTATAACGCAATATTTGGTCAGCACTTGCAAAAAGATCTATAAGGATATGAGCAACCAACCACACAGTAAGTAGGGATGAAGACAAAAGATTGCACATCAATTACAAGCAAGGTTATGAAATAGCTAATTAAATGCAACACAACAAACAAATGTCATTACATAATGTTATCTAATCCATCGTGAAATTAGAGAAATTCCACTATTTTAATCTAGGTTTGAGGAGTTTCAATACATATGCAACAACTCATGCTCAAACCTAGGTTTGTGCAATAGAAACATTCCTCGTCCTTTAACTATTCATCAAATCACTGCTCTCATCCTTACTACAACCTCATTTCTTATTACTTACTTTGACTAAGGATGAAGAAAGGACTATTATGCTACAATGCTTTTCCTTTCGAAAGTGTTGGTATTTGGTCAAAGAATTCTGATTGTCCCTTAATGAATTGCAATGTATGCCTGGTTAAAGTTTTAAATTAAATATAATTAGGTCCACTTTGAGCTTAACAAACAAGTCTACATAGTACAAACAATTGCAAACCATAATAGTTAGCCAATATATTCAGTCAATCTCAGAGACACACAAGCAAGCTACTTACAAGCACAATCAAATGTAATCTCAAGCCTTCGAGTACTCTAAAATAATACCTCAAAATATAATAATGTATTGATCCTAACCTTACTTGGACTCTTTTACTTGCTCACTTAAGTGTGACTTACACTGTTTCTTTATCGCTACTCCCTATAATAGAAATAACATTTCAATATTCATATATTTACTACGTATAAGCTTCACTTTATTATCTTTAGTTTAAGGCTATATTTCACTTTATTGTCCAGGTTTTACGTTGCTTATAATCAGGCTCATCCTAAGCTAATCTCTAATTCAGCTTTTGATTGTAGTTTTACACATAAGTCTTGTAAACTCTATCTGATCCATTCTATAAAGTTTAACTAATTATATTTTAGGTATACTGAGTCTCTTATTTAGTTCCTAGTCAACACCCTAGTTGATCCTATACACCTTGTTCCTGATATAGTTTCTAAATTTGTTTCTAATCTAAGAGTACTCTAAATTTTTAGCATAATTCTTAGATTTTACTCACAACCAAAATCATAGTACCTTACATAGCCTAAACATCACCTTAATTTACATCAACACCCCTTACTATATTTATCTCTATATTTCACATATTACACATCTATCAATATTAAGCCTACAACAACCAAATCTAATACTTCCAACACTAAAAATTTCATCTCCCAACATCATTTAGCATTTCAAAATATTAGGATACACCCTAAATATGAGTTTAGGTCAATTTCTTGAAAATCACCAAATATACTTAGAAAAATAGCCATTTAATTAGATATTTAAGGCCTAAAATTAGATAAAAATATGGAAAAATAACCTTTAGAAAAAATTTTCATCAAAATTTGATATACATCATAGGTAGTGTATAGACAAATTTTGAGGCCAAAACAACATTAATAGGTTTTTTTTTTTTTTTGAAAATAAAAGCAAAATCATCTTGGGTATGGTGATTTCTTAAAGGTGATATATTTTGAGACTCAATTTTATCAAAACAATATTTTCCCCTAAAACTGCATACAAAAATATGTCAAAATACTAATTTTCATAATTTTTGGACAAGGATTAATATTTTTATCAATTTAATGAAAATCAAAGGATTTTGGAATACTCACTAAAACAACACCTTGCAACCACCTTTGGCCACCAACACTTTGTCGATCAACCTAGGCATCAATTCCACCTTCAGCTTGTGGTCTTGGTTCGTTCTTAGGTGTTAGTTTGGTGTGTATACTCTAGTTTATCCTAATTTGCACTTTTTTTTTTCCTATTTTTCTAAAAATACTTACTTCACTCCCTCTGGCTTCTCTCTATTTTTCTGAATCTTACAATGGCCAAAGTGAATTATGATGGTTAGGTTTTGAATTAATAAGGGGGGTGAGGGTTGGTTGAGTTTTTTTTTTTTCCTCAAATGCCAAGTGTCTCACACTTTTACTTTTTTCCATCCTTAGGTATCCTAATTTGCTCTTAATCTTACTAAATCACAAATCCTTACATTGCTATGTCCCATTCCAAACTTTCCCTTAAGTGACACCTATTTTTCTTAATTTTCTCTTAATTTTCTTTAATTTATTTAGTATATTTTAATATATATTAGGTATTTTAAGAAATTTCAAGTATTTTTACCTACACGTAAATTCATATATGATATAAATAAATATTCTTAAATATTATTTAATTTATTTTATGATTTTTAATATGCATATATTTTATGTCTAGTGATGTATTAATTATTGGAACTTATTTTACACATTTCCGATAAATAACGAATAATATACATATAACTTTAATGCATATTATTTAATTTTTCCTAAATCCAAACTTATAAGGTCACTTCTACTAATATCCCTAACTTCTTTGTAAAATTCAGACTCAATTACAGGGCTTACATATATCACTTATATGTGTGGTTTTAATTAATTATGAGTGCATATGTTATATACTAGTGGTAATAAAGTATATTTAGCATGTATACATATTTATTAGACATTATTTAGTGTCTTTTTATTTACTTTATTATCTAAACAATTTATCTTTAAGAGCTTGTTAATTATCAAAACTCGATCCGCATATTTCCGATAAAAACAAACAATAACGTTAAAAGTACACTTTCATTAAATTAAATATTTTACACACATTATTTTCCAAATAAACTTTTCTAACATTGTTCTTTTAACTTTTATAACCATATATTAAAATTTTATTCAATCCCAAGAATATTTTTCAAAAAGCTCAAATCTACTATTTCTAAGTAACTATGGTCACATTACATGATAGTATTTGTAACTCATATTACCATAACCGTTTTATTTCCTAACTTCCCAAGTCATATTTTCTCATAGTTATTAGGGATATGTTGTCATTTTCGAGTCCTTGATAGTTGGTCAAAGATCGAGATCTGACAAATTCATGGTTTAAAAGTATTTTCTTTTTTAAGACATGGAGTTTAGAGATTTAATTTCAAAAATAGAAGGAATAAATGCATGTAAAGTTAAAAAAAAAAAAATCAAGAAGAACTCCATTAGGTCGTAAATGGATACAGTTACCTAGCTATAGTCTGACTAAGACCCAACATATTTTCTTCATTGATTTTCTTTTTCTTTCTCTCTTTTTTTCTTTTTTCTTTTAATTTTCAACTATGGCAAGTACGTAAGGTGGGGTTTGCTACCCACTAACATGGGTAAGTAGATACCAATCATATTAGTGAGTCACAATGAAAAAGTGTTCTTATCCTTAGTAAAACAACATTGAATTGGGATCATTGAACCTCTTAAGTGATGGTTACTTGCTCCTAAAACTTGAGGTATCTTAGACCCTCAGGCTTTTGAAAAGATTTCCTAGCCTTTTTGCTTCTTTTTTTTTTTTTTCAATTTCATCATCATTATTATTATCATCATCGTCATTATCACTATTATTACTATTACTACTACTGCTGTTGTTGACTAATTAAAAGTTGATGTATGTCAAGGATTAGAGGAATTTTTAACAAAATCCCTCTTCTGAATTTGTTGGAAAACTTTAAGGAAATATAAAGGTAGATAAATTTTCAAAACCTTTACTTATGCTTTTCTTAAACTACAATAAATTGATATAAAATTGTAATTTAAAATAATTATATGTCCAACCAAATGTAAGTGAATAACTACATGCCAACCCATACTTTACTCAACTGAGTAAGTTTGGATATTGAAGATCATAGGTTAGCTTTCAAGTATCAATTTTCTAGAACCCTCTCATTCAAGGTAGAGTATAATTATTGCATTCTCATACCTTGAACCCACATTGAAATTTGTACACTAAGGTATATAGGATACAAGTTATAAGGTATCATGTGCCCACTCTTTAAAATTTATAGAATAATGTAATATATATTAATGAATGAAAAGGAATAATGTCTTTTATATTTTTTATTAAGGAAACTAGAAGAATAAAAATAATATTATATTGATGTTAAAAAGAAAGGGCTTAAACTAAAAACAAACCCTAATTCTTAAGCTAATAATAAAAGCCAAAAAATAATTGTTAATAGAGGTTTTTCTCAAGATCATAAACTAAGTTACTTAAGATTGCCTCGAATCTCTTATCAAAATTATCTCTCCTTTTTATCTTGTTTCAAGCCCCTTTAGGTCTTACCAATCATAGGGTAAGGTTTGGAAAGATTGAGTACTTAGACTTCAACGAAAGAGGTTTTGCCAAAAGAAGGTCAGATATGCTTTCTTTAGCTTAGAACAACTGCCTTTAGCAGGCTTTGACCTGGTCAGCCCTAGAGGGTTCAAACTTTAACATTGGGTGTGAACAATTAGCCTTCCTATTCGGATTTTATGCCATTAATTGCCATTACATCACCCTCGTTCCCTAAAAATTAGGAAGTGGTCTTAAAATTTAAATTAGGTGCACATGCTTGAAATTAGAGGGATCGATTACCACTTTCAAAACAATCCGACAACTATAAAAGGACGTCCAAATGCAACAAACAGGTTCATTTGGTCACTTTGACATTTTCTTTTTTAATTTTCCCTAACTTAAGCATTGGAGTCGCAATGTCGAAGTCGCTTTGGCACCCCCCTTAGCCTAACTTTTGTTTGTTTTGCAGAGTGTTTGTAAATCTAGTGTTCGAGATCATACCTGTACTAAGATTTAATATCAACAATTGACACCATCTATTTTTGTTAGCATGATACGGCAAGAATTAAGTAGCATGAAACCTCTACGAGGGGGAATAGGACCCCTCAAGTGGTCTAAGAACAGCAATCACCACCATTGTGTACTCTTAAAGTACGTCAAGTTGAAATACACAACCAAGTCATCCAAGAACATGAGCAATAAGCCCCTGAATTCCACAATTGGAGTAGTTATGTGCTAAGTTTGCAAAAGAATTAGAGGAGGTTTGAGTGACTAACAAAGAATTGTGCTAAATGCTTAATGAGAAGGATGCCACCTCCTCTTCTACTCCCTCATACCAATAGGTTAGTTAGCAAGTTGATCCTATGGTACACGAAGACGCACTTCAGCAACTGCAAGTAAAAGCTTTAGTAGTGAGTGAAGATGGTACCAACAAGCACAAGAGCCATGGTTAGGCAAAAATGTTCAGTCGTAAGTACCATAATTGTCTCCTACAGTTCCAAGCATACCAACTCTCCTAAGATAAAGGGTAAAGAGTATGATTGCATGATTACCCCAAAAAGTTGTAGGAAATATGAGTTTACAAAAGTTGGAGGACTATGTTAAGAAGTTGGCTAATGAAGGAACTTCTAAGAAGGAGGCAGACATGAAAGGTAGGAAGGCAAGCCCTTTCGTGTAAAGTATAGTAGATGAGGTCTTGCTATTAAGTGTTTGCTTGCCTCAATTTGACACATATGACAAAAGGAAGGATCTAGATGACCACTTGATCACCTTCCAGACTTTGAAAGAACTTTACAGGCTATCCAATGTTATAGCATACAAAGTTTTCCTATCTACTTTAAGGAGATCTACAAGCAATTGGTTCAACTCATTAAGAGAAGCTTCCATTTCCTCCTTCAATCAGTTAGTGGAGGAGTTTCGATAGTACTTGGTTAGTAAGCCTTGGGCCAATTCTTTGCTTTTGACATCAATCAAGCAGAAATATAGAGAATCTATTAGAGATTACATCCATAGATTTAACCAACCAATGATTGAAATTACTAATTGTAACAAAAGTGTAGCTTTGCAAGCCATTTGTAAAGGAGTTAAAGAGGACTCTGACTTCTTTAAGTCCTTTGTAAAACATCTACCGACCTTGTTGGATGACTTTACTAAGAGATTAGAAAAATTCATTCAATAAGAATACTATATGTAAGCCAAAAGGGAACTGGAGAAGGAAAAGCATGAGAAGAAACTTGGTAGGGATAAAGGATCCATAAAGGATGGATTATGAAGGACCTTTGACCTACGCGGTAAGCTTAGCTGACTAAGTGATTGGAAAAGACTGACACCTACGTTTGCCAAACATACCTCCCTCAACTAACTTACATCGAATATTTTTATGGAAGCCTAGAATCACGGTTTCGTGGCTTAGCATGAGAAAATGAAGAGTAATTCAACCCGAAGGAATTCCAATAAGTATCATGATTTCCATGATGATAGTAGCCATAATACAGACAAATGTGTGCACTTAAAAAGTGCTCTTGAAGATGCCCTACAAAGGGGATATTTGAAGAAATTCATAGCAAACAAGGAGGAGCACATTGAGCGACCTACGCAAAGAAGAAGGATGGAGCAACAAGTCTGGAGTAGAGAAATCCAACCAAACAATTGTGATTGTAGGGCACACAACAATGAGAGAGGAGATAACCGAGCTCCATGAAGAGTAATAAATGTGATTTTTGGAAGACCAGTGGGGGGAGGTCTTCTACCTATAACAAGCTCTCGAAGTGAAGTCGGAGATCATGTGCTAAAACTGAGGGGCAAACGATATAGGGTTTGTGACAAAATCGTTTTTCAGCTAAGGATATATAAGGAGCTCAGTTCCTACATAGCGATGCCTCAATGATTTCAGCTAAAGTGGTAAACTTTGACATTAGGAAGGTGATGGTAGATTCTAGGAGTTCTACTGATATTATATTTAAACATGCGTTCGATCGGATGCATCTGAAACTTAAGAATATCAAGATGCATTGTACAAATATAGCTGGAATAGATTCAATAATCAGCTAGTGGAGGTATATGGGTGGTCACTCTGTCCTTATAAATAGGAGATGATAAGAATATAATGGAGAAAGAGGTCAATTTTGTGATCGTAGATTGTCCTTCACCTTATAACAACATATTGGCTCGACCTTTCATCAATGCATTCAAGATGGTTGTGTCTACTACTTATCAAAAAGTGAAGTTTCCCACCTTAACGGGAATAAGAACATGTTATGGAGACTAGCAATTGTCCCGATCTTTGTACTTAAAAGCTTTGATAAAGGATTAGATCTATGCAATTGAGCAAAGCTTGGACAATCGGCTAGTAGTGTAGGGAAAACCTATAGAGGAAGCCTCAACAATTTAGCTCGAGGATAATCTAGAACATGTCACCAAGGTCGGAATTCCTATGCCATCTAACCTAGGATAACGTATAGTATACTTTCTTTAAGCTAACAAAGACATTTTCGCATGGTTCCCCACGACTATGCCAGGCATACTAAAGGAGGTCATTACCTACAAATTGAATATTGACCCAAATGTGAAAGTTGTGTGACAAAAGAAAAGGCAATTCTCACCTAAAAGGCAAGCCATGATTGAAGAAAAAGTGTAGAAATTGCTAAAGGCCACATTCATTAGGGAAGAGCCATATCCTACATGGTTAGTAATGTGTTAGTGAAGAAAGTGAATGGCAAATGGAGGATGTCCATTGACTTTACAAATCTAAATAAGGAATGCCTAAAGGATTGCTTCCCTTTGCCTAAGATAGATCAGATTGTTGATTTAACTTTAGGACATGAGTTGCTAAGCTTTATGGACACATTTTTAAGGTACAACCAAATCAAGGTAACAAATTTCTACTACCTACTATTATAAGGTGATGCCATTCAGGTTAAAGAATGTGAGGGCTACGTATTAAAGGTTAGTCACAAAAATGTTTAAGCCCTAAATACATAGAAATATCAAGGTTTATGTTGATGGTATGATAATGAAGAGCAATAATGACCACCTAGCCAACCTCTAAGATACTTTTGACACTCTAAGGAGAACAATATGAAGTTAAACTCACAAAGTGTGTGTTTGGTACTTCATTAGGGAAATTTTTAGGATATATGGTAACATAGCATGGGATCGAGGCTAACCATGAAAAGAACTAAGCTATACTTGACATGAGGTCCCTGAAGCCTGTTAAGGAGGTCCAAAGGCTAACAGGAAGAATAGCGGCATTAAATAGATTTGTTTCAAAGAGTACAGAAAGGTGGGTGGAGTTTTTTAAAGTATTAAGGAACCTACTCGAGTTCCGATGGAATGAAGAGTACGAGAAGGCTTTTAAGCCCTTAATGGAATTTTTGACAAGACCTCCAATCTTATCGAAACCTTTAGAAGGAGAAATGCTTTTCCTGTACCTATCTGTAAGTTATCGAGCTCTCTCCTCTATCTTGGTACTGGCTAAAGAACGAGTTCACTAACCTATTTATTATGTGAGCCATGTCTTCTAAGGATCGAAATTAAGATATACAAAGCTAGAGAAATTCGTTTTGGCTATGGTAGTTACTACTTGAAAGCTCTAACCTTCCTTTGAAGCTCATCTAGTTATGGAGTTGATAGACCAGTCTTTGAAGTAAGCCTTGGATAAACCAGATGCTTTAGGATGTTTGGTTAAATAAGCCTTAGAACATAGCACCCTTAGAATTTAGTACTGACTTAAGGAAGTGTACAAAGCCTAGATTTTAACTAATTTTATTATTAAGTTTATGGGATCTGAAAGTTCTAATTTAAGGAAGGACTAACTAACTTGGAAGCTATATGTAGATGGCTCATTGACCAATGAAGAGAATGGAGCTAGATTAATTCTTATGGGGCCTATGGGAGCTTGGATTGCTTACGCCTTGAAGTTTAACTTCTAAGCTAGCAACAATGAATTAGAATATGAGGCCCTTTTAGTTGGGATGAAAATAGCAAACGAGGTCGAGTGAAGTGCTTCAGTGTACTCTCTAACTCTTAGTTGGTGGTAAATCAGGTTATTGACAATAGAATTGCTAAAGAAAAAGCATGATTAAATACTTGCAATTAGTGAAAGACTTTGGATCAAGTTTTGAAGAGTGGCGATTGACAAAAATACTAAGGACTGAGATTTATGCAGTGGACAAATTGTCTAAGTTAGGCTTGTCAAACTAAGAAGATAGAGTTTTTATAGAGTACTTGCCTAATAGAAGCATGGCATCATAGCTGCAAGAGTGTCTTGAGATCTAACAAAGGGATCCAAAGCATTATTGGATTGGCCTTATAATTGAATACTTAGAAAAAGGAACCACACCCTGGGACACTAAAGAGCCTCGATGTCTCATCTATAAGGCAGCTAACTTTACGATGATTGATGGGAATTTGTATAAAAAAAGAATGAGCATGCCTAATTTGCGGTGCCTCTAAGCATCAAAACTAAATAAGTGATGTCCAATCTGCATTCAGTAATATGTAGTAATCATATCAAGGTTGTAGTACTTTATGTCTGAGCCTTAAGGCTAGGATATTGGTGGCTTAGAATGAGGAAAGATGCGTTCGATTTAGCTTAGACTTGTAATCAATGTTAAAGGAATGCCTTAGTTGAGTAAGCTCTAAGCTCATACTTAATTCCTCTCACTAACCCCTGGCCTTTTGCTTAGTGGGGACTAGATATATTATTGTTGCAATTGATTATTTCATAAAATAGGTTAAGGCTAAAGCTGTGCCGAACATAACAAAGAGAAGCATTGAGGCATTTATGGTGAGTAACATCCTATCTAGATTTGGAATGCCTTATGCGATCCTAACAGACAACAAACCGGAGTTTGACAATGACAAGTTTAGAGATTTTTGTGAAGCTTGGAAGATCAGGATATGCTACACTTCTATTGTGCATCCCCAAAGTAATGGCCAGACTGAAGCAAAAAATAAGGTCATTTTACAAAGCTCGAAGAAAAGAGTAAACGGAGCAAGTAATAAGTGGGCAGATGGGCTGCCTAACGTTTTATAAGGATATAGGACTACCTAAAGGACATCGATAGGTTATACTCCATATCAATTGGCCTTTGGGATTGAGGCGATGCTGCTAATTGAGTTATAAGTGGAGAGTGCAACAGTCCAAGCATATAACCCTAAGCTTAATAACACCAGTCTATAAGCCAACTTAGACATTATTCACGAAACACGCGCCTTAGCTCAAGCCCTACCTTACTACTTATCAACAGCAAGTTGCCTGATACCACAATAAGCAAGTCAAGCATAAATGTTTCCAACTTGATGACTTAGTCTACAAGAAATTAGAGGCATTAGGAGCAAAGGAGTGTCAAGTGAAACTTACCCTAGCATGGGAAGATCCTGTAATAGTAAAGGAAGGGGTCAAAAACAGGCATGCTCAGAGGTTGGAGAGGCTTAATGGGAATTGATACCAAGAGCATGGAATGCCGAAAATCTTAAACCTTATTTTGAATGAAGGATATGAAGAATCAGCTCCAGAGGCATAGATGAACCATATTTATTTCTTTTAGCATGAGTTAAGATGTATGTATTTGTCGGTGTTTGTTTCTTTTAGAATGTGATGTGGTCTATCTTTGGCTAGACTTGTTCCTCAAGTTTTTTGTGTTAACATGTATTTATCTAACATTGTGAAACCATGTTTGATTAAGTAGATATTATGTATCAAGTTACAGTTGATAGGCGCCTTAATATACCATCTGATATGGCTAATCTTGAAATATTTGTTTATGGCTTTATTCACTTTATTCTCTCCACCATAATGCTTTATGGAAAGTAAAACATGGTCTAAGTGCTATGCGAAGGGGCGACGAGTAAACTATAAAAGCACTAATCCTTAGGTCATATGTTTGATGGACCACGAGAAAAAGATATCCTTAGATCTTTATGTCTCATGAACAATGAGATCTAAAAACCCCAAATCCTTGCAATGGAGATAGGTGGCTATGAATCCCTTTAAAGATGACGAGCCTATGATTCAAAATCCTCCTGAGGATGATGAACTATAAGCTATAAGTCCTCTTAAGGATGACGAGCTAAAAGCTATAAATCTTATTTAGGACAAAGAGCTATGGATTGTAAATCCTTTCATAGATAGTAGATGAAGACACACTTTTAAGCCCACGGCCAATAAGAGAGCCATATTGTAATCTCAACCACAAAGAAAATGAACTACTATGTGGATGATAATTTCTAAACCCCTAACCTCAATCTGGTCGATTGCCATTATAACCAAGTTCCAATACAAAGGAATCTCATAAAGAACTCCTAAAAATATTAAAGTAAACGACAACATATCCCAATTGACATGTAATAGAAATCCATTGAAAAACACAGTTAAGCACCATCACAAGATGTCAAAAGTTTAGATGTATTAAGCTATCAATAAAGGTTTAAAGGAACAAATTCCTCATGAAATACATTTTTACAATGCCAATGTTGGTATACCAACCTAAAACAAAGTTTGAAATAAAAATGATGGGTAGAGGGTTATCATTGACCTAGGGTCCGAGTAGGAGGAGCATATTAGGGGTCGAAGCCTTGAGCAATATCTAGATGGATGTTGGTCGAACGATTAGATACAACAATCTCTTGAACTTTGAGACTCTCACTTCTTCCTTTTACGTTAGGCTGATCAGCTATTAGAATACCCACATCTTTTGTTTGCTTCTCTACTTCTACTAAATGCTCTCTCATTTCGACTTAGGCTTAGATGTTCTAAGCTTGTCTAGTAAAGTTAAGGCAGCTAAGGTTGTACTCAGGGCGATGGATCAAAACCTCTTCTTGAGCGAAGTTAATTGCATCCAACATTCTTTAACTCATCAACTGCTTATATTCATCACTCTCTTGAATGTCTACATAAGCATTGTGTAAGCCTTATTAGTCTAAGCAAGTACACCTATTAATTTATAGTAAGGAGATTAAGTTCGAATGTTAATCCCTTAGAGATTTTGATTATTAATACTTACTAGATCTCTATTGTCTAACCGGTGAATTTGAGTTCAAAAAACTTAAAGAACCTAAATTAAATTGCAGCAACTCACTAAATTAATCAAGTAATTAATGGATATTAAAGAACTTAAACAAGAAAGCAATAAAAGTGTAAAATAATTCAAGATTTGGAAACTGTATATAGATCTTTGTTTCTCCTAAATCTAACATGTGATCCTCTCTAAGGATAATTTAATCTCTTCTTTAATCTTTCTTGATTAGGAGAATTCTCAATTAAAGTTAATCAATTTCTCAAGTCAATTAACTCTAATATTAAAATCACCTATTAAAGTCTCTTCTTAAGAATATGACCTAAGATAGCATTATTACACAATTCATTACAATACAAATCAAGATTCTAGAAGGATCATGCAAATTATCTCTAATCTTACAATAATCTTTATCAACTATGCCTAGATTTAATAATATAAGAAATTTCTCAATTCTCTTGTAAGATATCAAATTTTAGATCACTATTCGCGGAAATAACAATCTAAAAAATTAAGTGCACATAGTTGAATTAAGAAAGAAAATAAATAACCAATTCAATTTAATAAAAATCCATGTCACAATGAGTAGATTTAGGTTCCACAAGACCTAGATACAGAAGATTTACTCTCTATGCATCATATAGTAATAATCTTGCATAAAGAAACAGAGAAAGGTAGAAGAGAAAATCTTGAAATCAAATAAAAATTAAAGCTTGAAATTTTTATATCTCTTACTCTCTTGAGTGTTCTCATCTTGAAAAGCTCTCTAAAAGTCATCAAAGGGTTCTCTCTACAAAAACCTAAAGAACCTTTATATAGGAGACAAGAAAAATAGCAGTCGTTGCAATTGACACAACTGGGAACACAACCATATCCCTTGGTCATGTAATTGTCTGTAGGTGCTTATTTTCTTTCTTTCTTTTTTTTTTTTTTCTCAACACTAGGAACGACATGACCAAGGACATGGTCATGTCCTTAGGTCGTGTAACTGGCTGTAGTCACTTAAAAATTGCTTCAAATTTGCTTGCAAATGACATGGTCATGTCATTCAGTTGTGTTGATCTTCAAACCTTTATAACTTTCTCGTTTTAGCTCCAAATTGAGTAAAACTTGTTTCAATCTTCTCCTTTTCTTACGTAGATCATTTCAAAACTTAGAAGACAATATTTTACTCAATTAAATATCATTTTATGAAAATAAACTCAAATTTCAAGGAAAAAGTATAAAAAAATAACCATATAAAATATAATTAATTTAGCACTTATCACTTATTGTATAGAGAGTCCTCCTTCACCATAACAACCAATTTAATGTTTAGCTCATCATACAAGCTTTGGAAGTGAGTGACCTCCTCGCTGTGCTTATTCTTGAGGGTTTTGACCTCATTTTGAGTACTTTGGAGGTTAGTTACTAGTTAGGAGTTCTTCTTTTGCTCCTCAGTTAAAGCCTTCTCCTTCTCTTGCTGAGCTCTAGTCTCTTTCTCAGCTTTCTCTCTCTAGGATTTGAGTTCATCCTTAATTTTAGCTTTCTCTTCCTCTAATCTGGTTTCTTTAATCCCTATTTTTCTTTTAAACATTTTCTTTTCGGCTTATATGCCGCCTACTTGGTTCTTAGCCACCTTAGCAATTTGGAAGAATCATGAACAAGGGATTATAACTTTAATGGGAAGAAGGAGGCCAGAAAGCTAAGATAAACTTGAAGACTTATAGCATTCTTCTCTTCTGACAAGTCTTCTACAATCATTAGGAGCCTTTAGAAGTTTTAAAAAATCAATGTGAGGATAAGAAAGAGACAACAAGCTTAGCTAAGGTGAAATCACAAAGGTAGAAGACTTACATCATGACAACTGGAAGCAGTTAAACGAAGTAGACTGTCTGACCCTAAATTCTGACGAAGCTTGATTATGTTAGTCAAGGGTTGAGCATCATTGGGTAGACAAATCCCTTTGAATACTCAAGGGCTACCTGACCATTCCCTAATGCTAAGTCTATAATGCCGACATTCCAAGTGAGCTAAAATTGCACTACCTCAGTGTTTTGTCTCTGCACTAGGGTTATCAAGCTTGAAATCCTAAATGGAGCCTCTTTTCCTTCATTAGGGTTAGTAGAATTACCTTTGACCTTATAGTCCCTTAGAGTTTCCCCCCTTTCAAGGTCTCTCTCTAGGGGGGAATACTCATGTATATTAGGTCACTTCCTAGGTTTGGTCACCTTGGCGACCTTCTTCTTAGTAGGAGCCTTAAGTTGCTAAGACTCCTTAACGCTCTTTGCCTGCTTACCATCCTTCTCCTTAGTAACAATAGGAATAGTAGACTTTACCAATGGTTTGATCAACTCCTTTGGAAGGACTTTGATATGAGATTTAGGTAGCTACTTAGCAAGAGCTTGTTTAGAGGAGGTCTTCTTGGTATCCTCCTTTCCCTTAAGCCTACTAGCCTTCAACTCAGCAAACAAGTCCTTAGAGTTATAATCCTTAAGCGTTATATCTATTGTGAGTAATGTAAGGGGTTAGATTGGGATGATTAAAAAATAAAATGAGAAAACTTACGACCGCCGTACTGAGCACAAGCAAGGAAGACCACCCCACTCCTAAGTAGATGCAAAGGTTTCTCCTCTTATGAGCCCTTGTCAACACAGTAAGATCGTGACTGCCCATACCATGCTCAACTTCCATTCCCCCATCCAAACCTTTAGTGTTTCCATCGAAGGTGCTATTGGCACCCACATGTCCCGAGCTTCATCCTTAGGGAAGATCGGAGCACCATGGGAATATTTAATTACAATCACGTTAGTGTCCTAAAGGAAATATCTATTATTATAATCCTTCATAATAGCATCATAAGCCTTTTGGTCATTAGGGAGTAAGCACTTTATATTAGATAATCTGATTGGTTGACTCCAAGCAATTGGAAAATCCAATAATGTAGCTAACCTAACTACTATCAATTTTTTCTTCCATTCATGAATAGAAGATTCCAATCCGACAAGCAATTTCCTATGAGGTCGAGCACAAATATAACTAGCCTTCTTTCTTCTTTAAAGTAAAAAAAGAAAATCTAAACAAGGTTACTGTAGTCTTAACCTCTAGGTCTTCACATATACATTCAAAGGCTATGATAGTCTATAAGGGTTAAGAGTATGCATAGAAGGACAAAGATTATGATATGTAAAATAAGACCTTTAGAATATAGTAAAGGGGAGTTTCAAACCAACCTTGATATATTCCTTAATATGGCAAATTCCTAATCACCCAATGCCATGATTCGCTCATGTGGTTGAGGTCTCTCAAACGACCACTCTTTGTGGTACCCTTAAAACAAAGTTGCATGTCATTAAATTCTTACTCAATTACTATGCTCATAACACCATTGGGTATGGATTCTCACCACCCAGGGTACCTAATTAAATCCTAGGGATAATCAGCAACATTAAGGTTTATCGTGCTAAGGGTTTCTTCTAGAGGAAGAGAATCGCTTATTGAATGCATGGTGGATGGACCTTGGCTTCACTCTTGTACACAAGTTGAGTTGTTTAATTGAATAGAAGACATAATTCACCTTGATGAATCTATTATTGCAAGTGAAAAAGAAGAAGAAGAAGAAGAAGAAGCAAGGTTTACGAACTAGAGGAGAAGAAGGGTAAAGGTTGGAAAAGATAAGAACACTAGCATAAAATTGAAACAAAGTAGAGAAAGAATGTAGAAGAAGAGTAAAGAAGTCAAAGAATGAGTTTGGTAGTTGTTTTTTAGGGGTTTGAAGCCACTATAATTACTAGTTAATGTGGGTTGTTTGATTTGCTGTGTATTGTGAAAGGTTGAATGGCTAAGATGAAATTACCTGTCCTAAAAGATGCACATGAACTTTGACACGATCACACAAATCCTAGTGGTAGCACGTGAAACATCATGCCTGAAAGTTAAAGCTTCCCTAGCAAGTCATAAGAAAGGTGAAACCCCAAAAGGGAAAATAAAATAGGATATATTGCTAAACCATGATAGTGGCAATTATTACTCTTGATAAATTCATCAAGAGGAGTCGAGAGACAAATGTTGATAGAGGTTTTCCCTAAGACTACAAATCGAGCTACTTAAGACAGCCTTCGATTGCTTGTCAAAATTATATCTCCTTTTTACCTTGTTTCGAGCTCCTTTAGGTCTTACTAATCATAGGGCAAGGTCTAGAAAGATTGAGTACTTGGACTTCAAAGAGAGAGGTTTTGCCAGAAGTAGGTCGGATATGCTTCCTTTAGCTCGGAACAACTACCTTTAGGTCAGACTTTGACCTGGTCAACCCTAGAAGGCTCAAACTCTAACATTGGATGTAAACTGTTAGCCCTCCTATTCAGATACCATCCCATTAGCTACCATTACATTACCCCATTCCCTAAAAATTAGTAAGTAGTCTTAAAGTTTAAATTGGGTGCACATGCATGAAATTGGAGGGAATGCTTACTACTTTGAAAACAAGCTAGCAACTATAAAAGGAGGTCCAAATGCAAGAGATAGGTTCTTCTAGACACTTTGACATTTTCTCCTTTACTTTCCCCTTATCTTACTTGATATCACATAACTTAGGTATCAGAGTAGTAAAACCGAAGTCACCCCAACACCCCTTTGGCCTAACTTTCATTTGTTTTGCAAGTGTTTGTGAATCTAGTGTTCAAGATCATATCTCAACCAAGATTTGATATCAACAATAATGATCTTAAACTTTAAGAGGCAATATTTATTGTTAGTTTTAAAAAACTTGTATCATTTTTTCTTTTGTGCATGCATCCTCATTTATTTGCTATCTAATTGCTTTGCTAATAAAAGTTCCTTTCAATATTTAGGTTCTATATAATGTTTAAAAAGCAATCTTTTAGCATGGAAATGAAAAGATATAACTAGGATTTACTATAAAATAACGTGTGAAGTTGAAATTTATAAGAGAATACAAAAAAAGAAAATTACAGTTTTATAGGAAGATTTATAGGATACAAATTTTAAAGTGAGTCTAGAGGATTATTGGGTAGGTTTCAATTCAAAAAATCTAAAAATCTATCCATGTAAATCGGATATGAACACCATGTCCACTCATCCAATGTCCATCCAACTAAGAGAAAATGCCTGAATAACTTTGACGAGGGTGGATCTATTCTTCTCCGTCAATAAAATTTTTCATAACTGGGAGTAGTTTAGGAGAACTACTGTAAACGGTGGGAGGTCATTGTGATTTATGATTGAGGAGGGATTGCAATAATTAACAAATGGGTTTTATTTCTCGCGAAATGAAAGCAAATTAGAAAAGAGAATACAAAAGCAGTGTAAGTTTACGTAAAAGAAAAGAAGAAGCAAATCCTAGAAACGGTAATATAACATTTTTTGCTCAAATAATTTAGCCAAAAAAAAAAAAAAAAGCTAGTACAAAATATTGGAAACATTGAAGAAAAGAGAAAATAAAAAAACAGAAATGCAAGGCTGTTCATAGAAACGTTCAAAATATAAAAATTAGAAAAATTCGCACAAAAATTGCAGAAAGATATCCGAATAAAAAATAGTACGCAAGATAACAAGTCGATTAGTTTTGCTTAAAAGTAAACAGCTATATTGAGTAAACAACATTTTGATTTAAAAAAAAAAAGAAAAAGACATGCCCAAACACATATTAACAACAACGGATTCATTGGTATTAACATAGACCACATGTATTGATGAATAATGTGTAAGTATCAATAAAATTAAGTAAGTTTCTTTACTTTCAAGCATTTAGATATTACCCATCAATTTATGTAACATATTAGTACTATTAAATCTTTTTTCCATATTAACCCTACAACACTTAACAAGTATACATACATAAACAACAATAGTAATGTTCACGAAAAAAAGCATCCTACAAAATGCAAAAAGTCACATTGTTGAATATTAGGCTAGATCTATCATTTATTTAGGCTTAACTCATTGAGTTAAGTGATGGGCTTTAAGGAGTTCAATCTACAATTGGAATGATTCAAGGAGAACTAGCGTAGTATGCTCTAAACAAGGATTGTTAGATTGGTCCATCCATTTCCAATTTTTCTCGATCAAGTACTTTGCACTTATAAAGAAGGCTACAAGCCTTAGTTTCATTATGAAACTTATTTAAGATAACTATGAAATGAGTATACTTGATCTTATCCATTGGTTACCAAGATGATTTGACAAATGTTATCAAGTCTAAGAGTTTATAAATATATAATTATTCCTCCTCATATGCAACTTTTGGAGAGATCAAAGAAATACTATTCCATTAGGCATACTCTACTAAGCAAGTGACTTAGGCAATGAAACAATCTTACTCACTTAAACTGTAATGTTGAAGGTGTTTCAACTAAGTGGTTTTCTTAGTTTACCCTCATGCATAACATGCAACATAAGCAGCACATATATGACAACTCCAATCAGAACCTCATCATCTACACAACAGTTACATTTTTTGAGCAAAGAGAAACAAACCAAAATTTAAGTTATCTTAACTACTAGAGATTTTTATAACTCAATATTTAAAAAACAAGAAAGATATTTAATAGGAAGAAATAGAGAGGAAAAGGAGTGAACAATGGAAAATGGAAAAGAAGGAAGGAAGTTAAGTTCTCGTGCTAAGGAGGAAGAAGGGAAACTGAAGATTAGAAGTATACAAATACATTCACCCATACCAGCAAAAGTTTTCCAGAATTAGGTTAAAAGAATGAATCTTTTATTATTTCCACTTAATCAAGCAAAAGACATGCCACAATATGTGGAAAAATAGCCGATTTTGTCATGCTAAATAAGGTACATAATTTCCACGTTAGTCGCAATTGTCTACCAAAGTTGAAACTGAATTGGGCTACACCACTAATCTAATTTGTGTCACTTGTTTTTGAAATGGTTCAATTCAATTCGAATTAGAAATTATCTAAATCTAATTCAGTAAAAAAAAAAAAAACAATATTTTTGGTTTAGTTTACAATTTGAACCCCCTTTTTTCATCACTAACTATATTTGGTACATAGGAGTTAAGACGCATTAATTGCTTCATTTGTTTAAATTAGCAAATAATAAAAACCATTGCAATCTCAAGTGATCAAAGATAGAACATTTAGTTCCTTGAAGTTCAAATATCAAATTGTAGAAAAAAAATTAAAATTTGCATCAAATTGTAAAAGCTTAAAGTTTGGATACTTAAATGCTAGAATCTATCTTAGCAGTAGAAAGTTCAGATCAATTTGTGTACAATTGTTAATAATTTACATTGACATTGCAAATACTGTTAGGTCCACACCAAGGCCTAACCCCTTCACCACACTTAAGATACTGTATTTGGATAGGTTACTCTAACTTATGAGCATAAATACTCTTGTACTTGTAACTATGACAACATAAGATCATTCTTAATACACTCTTTGAGTACCTTTTTTTTCCTAGCGTAAACACTATTTGTTTACTTTCGGCATTACTCTTATCATTTCCCTTAAGTAAGGTTAAGTAGTGATTAACCTCATTAAACCAATTCATGCTTCATATTAAATTGAGACATGAGTCCTCAAAGTTCCATTGGTACGTCATATCCTCTGAAGTTGTTCAGGGGTTTTGCTTACTGTTTCATTCTTTATTTTTGCCCTTTCGCACTTTTCCCCATTAATCCTTTTATGAGCTTTCTGCAAGCTTCGACCCATTTAATGACCGACTTTGTCTGTTCTTGGTTACAGTTCATAACATCTTGGTATCAAAGTAAAGGTTTTGTGTGAATTGTAGTAGTTCTTCTTAAAGTTATGTTATATTTTGTTTTGCGTGTGTGAAATAAAGCACGTTACTGTGTTCAATTGACTATTGTGTTATCAACTGTTAATTTCCTGAAGTATTTGTTTAAGCTTTGAATATGTGAGGAAAAATGACAAACCTAAGTATGAATGTTGGTATTAATGATGACAGTAGAGTTGTCTATCATAGACGACAATCTCAGGGAACTCCTAAAAGCATTGACTAGAGACTTGATGAGGTAACTAACCTCTTAATGACTTGAGTTGTTCGTGCGTTATTTTATTAACCCACTAAGGCCATGCAAAACACTCCACAAGCTACTCAACTTGTTAGAGGTCAGAACCTAGCTCCACCCGTTTGAGGTAGAGGAGTTGGCGAATGAGTAAAGCAAAGGATAGACCTGAAAGAGCTTAATGAAGAGAAAGAGGAGTATTTTGAAGAAGAGCGTATATGAATCCCCAGAGCATCCAACCATGTGAAGCTTCAGATTCCAAGTTTCAATGGATTTGAGAATGCTGATGAGTATCCAGATTGAGAAGAGAAGGTGGAGCTTATGTTTAAGTACTATCAATATGAGAATTATGAGAAAGTGAGAACTGCTACTATTGAGTTTTTCGGATATGCCGCCATGTGGTAGAAGAATTTTCAAGCCATGAGAAGACGAAAGGGATATTGAGAGATTAACACTTAGCTCGAGATGAAGAAAGTGCTCAAAAACAGATTTATACCGAAAACATACCTCCAAGATACTTTCACTCAGCTTCAAGAGCTGAGACAAAGAGACCGAACTGTTGATGAGTATGTTCAAAAATTTCAAATGCCTATGATGCATTGCGAAGCAGAGTAACCACCAACTCGAACAGTCTCAAGGTTCATTATCGGGTTAAGAGGAGACATTCAAGACATTGTGGAGCTTCAACGACTTAACATCATAGATGAGACTCTTAGGATTGCCCAACAAGAAGAGAGGCAAAGAAGAAGCTGAGTGCTGGCGAGGTTGCCAATTAGCTGACCAGGGTAGGTAAGTCACCGAACTTTACCGAGTACAAAGTCGAGTAGAAAAATTGACTTGATGGTGAAGTGTCAACTTGAACTTATGAGAAGGGGTAAGGGTCTAGCAGGAAGACCAATCAAATCAAGTGCTTCAAGTGCCAAGGGTTCAGATACATAGCTGCTTAATGCCCAAACTAACGGACGATAGTCATCAAAGGAGACATCCCAAAGAAAGAAGTAGAGAGTACGAATGAGGAACCCAAAGAGGAGGAGGTTCCTACCGAGAAAGAGCTAATTGAGGAGGATGTGTTTCTTAAGGACTTAAATCAGTTACTCATGGTTGTCTGACGCACTATAAACATGGAATCCTTATGAGAAGAGGAGTAGAGAGATAATTTGTTCTATACCACCTGTAAGGTGAACAATTAACTGTGTGCCCTCATTGTGGATAGTGGAAGTTGCACTAATGTGGCATCAGCTGATCTTGTTTCAAAACTAAAGTTGTCACATCCAAGGTTATACAAGTTGCACCGGTTGAGCGAGAAAGGAGCATTACATGTCACTCGACAAATACTATTGCCAATTACTATAAGAAATTATTCTAACTAGATTCTCTGTTACGTACTGCCTATGTACGCTTCCCATGTGTTGCTGGGTAGGTCGTGGTTGTTCAATAGGAAAGTTATATATGACTACTACAGGAACACGTATATGTTTGAGAAAGATGATTGAAAGATCACGTTGAATTCAATGCCGCCAAAAGAAGTTAATAAGTTACAGACAAAACTTGCTCACAGATCGAAGAAGGCTCTAATGATGAGTAGAGCCGAACTTTGAGAGGCCATTAATGCTAATGAGCTGACCCTCATGTTGGTCAGGCGGCTACTAGAAATGAAGGAGCAGGGTAAGTTACACTAGAAGATTAAGTAATTGTTAGATGAATATGCCGACCTGTTCCCAAAATAGTTACCCAAGGGTTTGCCCCCAACTTAATGCATAGAGCACTGCATTGACTTAGTACTCGGCACTGCACTGTTGAATAAACCAACTTATCGAATGAATCCTAAGCAGGCATCTAAACTCCAACATCAAGTCAATGAGTTGCTAGAGAAAGGCTATGTAAGAGAGAGTCTTAGCCCTTGTGCTGTACCTGCACTTCTAGTGATGAAGAAGGATGAAACCTAGTGGATGTGTGTAAATAGTTAAGCCGTGAACAAAATCATGATCAAATATAGGTATTTGATCCTGAGGCTAGAAGACAAGTTAGATGAATTGAGTAGAGCCAAGATTTTTAGCAAGATTGATCTTAAATTGGGCTACCATCAAATCCGCATGAGACTAAGCAACAAATGGAAGACTGCGTTCAAGACTCGACATGAACTTTACTAATGGATGGTCATGCCCTTCGGCTTCTCAAATGCCTCGAGCACTTTCATGAGATTAATGAACCATGTGCTCAAACATCTCATTAAGAAGTGTATCATTGTTTACTTTGACGATATCTTAGTCTACAATACCAATATGCCAAGTCACTATAAACATCTCAAAGCAGTCCTAATTATCCTCCATGCCGAGAGACTATTCAGCAATCTAAAGAAATGTCGCTTTTTCCAAGAGGAAGTGGTATTCTTAGGCTATGTAGTCAGTGGAGGAGGCTTGCGAGTCGATGATGAGAAGATCCGAGTAATTATCAAGTGGTTAACTCCTATTATACTTGTGTCATCATGAGAAGTTTCCATGGATTGGTTTTGTTTTACGGAAGATTCATCAGGAATTTCAACACCGTCGCTGCGCTACTTACTGAATTAACAAAGAAAAACATTGACTTCCGATGAGGAGAAAGGGAGGAGAGGAGCTTTGCCGAAGTAAAAGAAAGGTTGATCTCCGCCTTGGTGTTAGTTCTACCCAACTTAGACAAAATTTTGAGCTGGAATACGATGCATCATGCATTGAAATAGGCACTATCCAAATGTAAGAAAGCCGACCAATTGCCTTCCATAGTGAGAAGCTTCAAGGACTGCAACTAAACTACTCCGTATATGATAAGGAACTTTTGGCATTGATCCGAGCAATGCAAGTCAAGCAACATTATTTATTGCTAAGAGAATTGGTCATATATACTGACTATGAATCGCCGAGGTACCTCCGAAGTCAGATCAAGTTATTGAAGCGACAAGTGAGATAGGTTGAAATCCTTGAAGGATTCAATTTTATGATAAAGTATAAGTAAGGAAAGAGCAATGTAGTTTTAGATGCTCTTTCAAGGAGATATGTGTTTTTATCAGAACTGTAGACCAGACTGTTTGGGTTTACAAGTATTAAAGAACATTACTCTGAGGATCTACACTTTAGACCCATAATTTCGCTATGTGTGGATGGGAGGATAGTGGACGAGTATCATGTAGATGATGGTTACTTGTTTCGAGGTGAAAAAATTATGCGTACCGATTTGTTCACTAAGGGAGCTTCTAGTTAGGAAAGCCCATAATAGACATCTCTTCGGACATTTTGGGGAAGGAAAAACCTGTGAACTGTTGAATAGACGATTCTTTTGGCCAAAAATGAGGAGAGATGTGCATCGAGTTATCGAAAACTGTACCATATGCAAGAAGGCCAAATGCCAAGCTAAGCAAGGGAGAGTAATTACTTTACCTGCCCCAATGAGACCATAGACCGAACTGAGCATGGATTTTTTCCTGAACTACCATGAACTGCCCAAGGAAAAGATTTTGTAATGGTCATCATGGATAGGTTCAATAAGATGGCACACTTCATGCCTTGCTCAAAAACTAACGACGCTTCGGCTATTGCTTCTCTTTTCTTATAAGAGATTGTGAAGATATACGGCGTACCGAGAAACATAGTCTCTGATAAAGACCCAAAGTTCTTGAGCCATTTCTAGAGAACCCTGTAGTGTCAATCGAGAACTAAATTACTCTTCAATACCTCATGTTACCCCCAAAATGATAGCCAAACAAAAGTGGTTAATTGTACTTTGGGGTCACTACTCTAAGCTACGGTAAACAAGAACTTAGTTGATTAGGATGTTTACTTACCAGTGGTTAAGTTCGCTTATAACTGAACAGCACATGATACAACTAAACAGACTTCCTTCAAGGTAGTCTATGGATTCAATCTTAAGTTGCCCCTCGACCATTCCCCTATACCAATACCTATGCAAGAGGACCTTGACACAACGGCTAAAGCACAATCCCTTTAGTACATCTATGATAAGGTCACTCGGTATATCAACCAAGTTACTAGAAGAATGTGAGAAATGACCAAGGTTAGGTTGGCCAAACAATTTCAGCTGGGAGATTTGGTATGGCTGCTTAACAAAGAACAATTCCAGAACAAGAGGAGAAACAAATTATTTGCAAGAGTGGAAGGACCTTTTAAAATCCTCTAAAAAATCAATGACAATGCCTATAGGTTGGAATTGCCCGAGAACTATAGGGTTTCTGATGCCTTTAACATTACCGACCTTAGTCTATATCACCCTAACAGAGAACTAAGCGAACACCATTCGGATTTGATCCCAAATCCAAAACAACTCGGAAGAGCTATCGGACCTCTGACCTACAACCTAGCCCGAGAACTAGAGGGGCTAGCATGATAAATCCTTCTATTCTAACCAACCTCTACCGAAGTCAAGTACTTCCTTACTGAGTCACCCTTCATGCTGTGCTGTATGACCGCCTATTTTTTTGCAGTATGCAGAGTTGATGATCACTATCTAGCATCGAGCCAACTAATTACTCGACATTTTCCTTATCGAGAAGCCGAGAGAGAGAGTCAGGACTGACTTAGCCATCTTTGCTTAAATAAGCCCATCTGTCTGTACTTTTTGTTCGCATCTCCTAATAACCTCGCCAATGTAGCATCACCACGTGTATAATATCAATCCAGAATCCATTGAATCAATTATTGTTTTTATTGTATATTTATTTTTACCCTTTTGTATTTTGTACATTACTTCCTTAGGAAATGTACTTTTTGTCTTTTCTATTTTAGGTAGGTTGCTCTAACTTATGGGTATAAATACCCTTGTACTTGTAACTATGACAACATAAGATCATTCTTAATATACCCTTTGAGTACCTTTGTCTTCCTAGCATAAGTACTATTTGTTTACTCTCGGCATCACTCTTATCCTTTCCCTTAAGCAAGGTTAGGCGATAAGTCACCTCAACGGACCAATTCGTATGTCATATGGAATTGAGCTGTGAGTCCTTAAAAGTTCTATTGGTGCATCATATATTCTGGAGCTATTCATGGGTTTTGCTTACTGTTTCATTCTTCGTTTTTGCCCTTTTGCACTTTTCCCCATTAATCCTTTTTTGAAATTTCTATATGCTTAGACCTATTCAACGACTAGCCTTGTCTGTTCTTGGTTACGGTTCACAACATTACGTCTCTTTCCCTCTTCTCTCTCGATCTAGGGTTTGGTCTCAAAGTGAGATCCTAGCTCGGATCTCCTCTTTGTCTCTTTCGTGTTTGATTTTGTGCTTATTGTAAGACTAACTTTCCCTTGATTTATGTGGGTGTAAGGTACACTTATAATCTTAGCCTTTTCGAGCAGGCAAAACTCCAAGAAAGGGAAAAGGAAGGAGCCACCGAGATTTCTCAAGGGATGAACTCATCCCTCTTACTACTACTGTATTTTCTTTTATAGTGTTTATTTGAATTGTATGTTATACTACTTATAGTTATTTTCCGCTCTTTTTAGTGTTACATTCACTATTTTTCTATTGGTTACAACTGTAATCTGTTGGATCTAATGTTTATTAGTATAAATATGTTATGCTACAATGTAATCTTGGTGCCATTTGGGCATTGTCCTCAATCTAGTCTTCCTTTGCGTAATAAATACTTGAAAAAAAAAATCACATTAAGATAGGCTAAGCATAATAAATTTCCTATTGTAAGCATGACTAATAATTGAGAACATAACATGATTCGATTAAATAGGTCCAATCGAGATAATTTAGAATGTTTTGAATTTGTAGGCTCGAAGCATGACTCCTTAAAATTGACTTGCCTGAACCCAATGTTAACTTCTATTAGTAAGGCTCGATAATTAAATAGGTATAGAACCATTCCTGAATCATATTCATAAGAACCCTTTTGGACTTTCAAATAAATTACACCACTTCCAAAGCCTACTCTTGTCATTAACATAACTTAATCAATGGGAACCCTTGCTGGCATAAAGCAATCTAATAGTGATAATCCACCACTTCTTTCTTATAAATATCTATGGAAAAGTACAAATTGAGTTCTTAACATCTGTCACAATTTGTATTTGAGTTTTAAATGTTTAATTTTTTCAATTTCAATCCCTAATATTTGTAAAATTTTGCAAGTAAGTCCTCCTCAACATGTTGTTAGTAGTAACATGTGGTGCAATCTAATCCATCTAAATTATTAATTTAATTAAATAAATTTATAATATACATTATTTAAGTAAAATTATAAAAAAAAAGGAAAAAAGGAAAAAAATAGAAAAATTAAATAAAAATATGGAAACTTACACAATTAAAAAATCCTTAACAATTAAATCATTAAGAATATAAATAAATAGTAAAAATGAGAAAAAATGAAAAAAAAAAAAAAGTGATCCTTAGGTAGGTGGGTTGCTCAACCCATTACCAATAAGGGCTAAATGACCCAATGGTAGGTTTAGGGAGGGGCACAACCCCCTAAGATGGTAGACGGTTAGCCCAACCTCTGTTAAAAAATTTAAAAAAATTATGGAATACCATTTGTTATTGCATGGCCTAAGAGGTTTTCCTTTTTATTTTTCATTTTTTTTTCTACAATAATGGGCTGGGAGTAATCACCCACCACCCTAAGGGGGTTCACGACATCCCCTTAGGGTGTTAGGTGATCTGACACCCACTAGTGGTTAGTCATGTGACCAACTATTTGAGTGGGTTACAACTCACCAGTACAAAGTGATGTCATTTTAACCATTGCATTTTTTTTATTTTCTTATTCTTAATTATTTTATTACTTATGATTTTTAATTGCTTTGTTTCTTTAAGTTTTCATATTTTTATGTGTATATTTTTTATTTTTTAGTAATCTTACTTAAATAATATAATATAAACATATTTAGTTAATTAATTATTAAGAAGAATCAAATCATGCCATGTCACTACCAGTAGCAAAATTAATGCCAAACTAATAGAAGACTTGTTCATAAACTATTACAACATCAAGGATTAAAATAGGAAAAATTAAACGTTTAGAACTCAAATAGAAAATGTAGCAAGCTTTAAGGATTAAATTTCTACTTTTCCCAATATCTACTAATTCCTCTCATAGGCAATAGAGTTCCAACATTTAGCTTAGAGGTTGCTCAATAGCTCAGACTTTGCCATACTTCCTCTCTATCACCTAATACAATGCGACAAGAGTCTATTGAGATTGTCTATTTCATTGCCTAGTATTAAGAAGCATTGCAAATATATTGTTCACCCTAATTGTGTAAAGCATGGAACGAATGTAGCATGCATGTAATACACACCAAGGAATCCCTACATCAACATATTGACAATCCTTTCATGTAGAATCATGATACTACTTACCTTTTCTTTATTATTATTCTTAAGCAACAAAGGAAATTTCATATTAGCACTATATCATGACTCATAAAAATTTATCAAGCGACATAAGCTGACTAGGAAATAATGCATAATCAAGTAATACATTTGCACCATAAGGAAAATTAAGTGCTAATGGTGCTACTCCAAATGATAAATGAATCTCTAAGCACTTCTTGACTTATTTGAAGGAATTCTTTTATAGGAAGCAAAATATGTATATTCAGAAATCTTACTATTTTGAATGGGTTAAACCCAAGGAAATTCTTGTGGTGAGTATGGCCAATTATTTACATATGTGAAAGGATTTAGATAATTAGGTTCATTTTAGAATGATATAGAGAATCTCGGATTAATGGCTCGGAGAGGGCCTATTAGGATTAGTCTTACAATCTTAAGCTTCCCTAGTAAGTTAAATTATTAAATAGTATCCGTATGAATTTATAGTGCTAAACATTATTCATTAGACTCATTTTGAACTCCTAACCCATTACAACACTTCTAATACTATGTTAGCAAAGTTGAAAATAATAGAAAGATATGGGAATAGAAAGAAATAAGTGACAATTTTATGTTTGGATATTTAAAATGAAAGTGAAAAAGGGTAGAAATTGAGAAAATACAGTATAATATTTTCACTTTTAAGGCTAATTTACGTCTCTTCATTTTAAGGGGAAAACTAGTGGCAATCTAATAATATTATAAAAATACCCTCAAAAGCAAAGTTTTTTTTTTTTTATAGGAAGTCATCAATACTTAAACTAAACAAACAAAATACAAACATAACAGATGTCTCACAAAGTTCCAAGTGAAAGCCAATGCAAGACCCATAATCAGGTATTCGGAATTCGGATTGTAGAATTTAGATCGATCAAGCAAATTGTCCGATCCGGCCTGAATTTTATAATGAAGCTAAGATTATTAGTAAAATTAATTTCATAAGTTTGAATTTAAGAAAATAAGTAATAAAATTATAAAGTATTATAATATCAATTTTTAAGTATATTACTTATTATTTATTGGAAATGCGTACATTGAATTTTGATAACTAATGAATCGCTAAAGATAAATTATATGCATATTAAAAATCATAAAATAACTTAAATAATATTTAAAAATATTTATTTGTACCATATATGAATTTACATGTAGGTGAAAATACACAAAATTACTTAAAATACGTAAAATATGCTAAAATAATGTTAACTAACTAAAGAAAATTCATAAATAATTAAATAAAAATATGAAAAAATAAAGAAAAGTCCAAAAAGGGGGTTGTAGTAACCTAGAATTGAAGAAATAAAAGTAACCAATTAAATTGAAACAAATAGAAAGTGGGAAAATGATAAGATAAGGCCAATATCACTTCAAATTAATGAGAAAAAAATATCTCTGCAACACTATAAATACCAAAAAATTTCCAAAGGCTTAGTTATTCTATTTAGAGAGTAAAAAAATTAGAGAGAACCGAAATAATTAAAGTTAAGGCTTATGTACAAAAAATTACAAAAATCTGTAAAATTAAAACCTTAGAAGAGAACCAATGCCTAACAACAACTTGGGAGTAGATAGCCATCACCACTATTCGGTGGTAGTAGTGCCTAAACCGGCTGACAACGCTACGGCGGCCAAAGTCGCTAAAGCCGCCAAAGCTACCAATTCCAATGAGCCCGATTTTCCTTCAGATTTTAGTTATTTTATTAAAAATATTAAATATTTTTATAAAATTATAAAATTTGTTATTCTAGAGTTTTAAGTATTTAAATTTAAGGAAAATTTTATTTTGATGAATTGATGTATGGAAATATACTGTCCATAATAAATCTTACAAACTCAAGTTTTGTTCAATTTAGAAATAAATAGGCTTAGGAATGTAGTTTTGAACTCAAAATTTTTGCGTAGACTACTTAGGGATTATAGAACAGTCCTATGAAGCTTTTTTTCAAAAATTAATTTTTGAAACTTTTAGATAATTTTTAAGCCTTAAAATGATGCATAAAATGGATAAGTTAGGGATAATTAGGTAATTAAATAGATAATTACTGATTTAGTGTATAATTATATGTTTTAGGATGTTGAAATTTGATGAAGTAAGATATTTGTAGTATTTAGGGTGTTAGATGTAATTATTAGGGTATTATGTAGTATATATGTAATAGGTAAAAATGGTATATTTTAAGTTAATTTTGTAAATTAGGGTAATTAGGAGTAAAATCTAATTTAGGATAAATTTAGATATTTTGAGATGTTAATTGATGTTGAGAGATGATATTTGAAGTGATAGGACTATTAGATATATATATTATGT
Source organism: Lumnitzera littorea (assembly GCA_024138015.1). NCBI lineage: Eukaryota > Viridiplantae > Streptophyta > Magnoliopsida > Myrtales > Combretaceae > Lumnitzera > Lumnitzera littorea. The sequence continues at coordinate 86,621,377 of JAMXBB010000008.1, read as the reverse complement.
ACATATTGGGTGATAATGTATAATATATAAATATAAGAAATAAATGAGTAGGAAAATATTAGGATAAAATTGATATTCTAATAATAATAAAAAAATATAATAAATCTAGTAGGAAACTTAAATTTAGGTGCTTATATGAAAAATGTAAAATTTTCTCATATTGGGAATAAATTTGATAGTTAAATTAAGATGCAGGGGGTATACCATACAAATTAAAATACTGGTTAGGAGCCAAGTATCATATTTAGGTTATCCAAAAATAATGTGATTAATTACACATTATGGGTCTAAATGAATTCCTAAGGTCTACATATAAAATCCCTAATCGAAAACTGAGTCTAAAACCTAATTTAGAAATCAATACGGAAAACTGAACCTAAACTTAATCTAAATCAAGAATAATTATAAAAGAATTGAAAACCTAAATAATTAGATATATTAACCTTAAACAAAAGATAACAATAAGTGTTATAGGATAAAAACAAACCTATAATAGTTATGTGGAAAACTGAAACAATATTTGTCTTATAGGGATTTTTAGTGATGGCCAGTACAAGATGCACCTTGAGTAAGCAAGCGAGAAGTCCAAGTAAATTGGGATTAATACATTACTATATTTCGGAGTACTAATTGGTAGTGCTCAGAGGCTTGAAATTGTACATGACTAAGCTTGTTAAATAGTTAACTATACGTATGTGCTTGTTTTTTAGTTTGAAGATATGATTTTGATTATTGTCTTAACTTATATTTGTGTGATTTATTGAAATAATTGAACACCTTAAATCAGACTTAATTAAATATATGACTTGAAATTCTAAATCGAACATGTATAGCAACTCATTAAGGGAAATACAAGATTTTCTGACCAAATACCGACCCCTTCGAAAGGGATAGCACTGGATGAGATAATTGGTCCTTTCTTCATCCTTAGTCGAACTAAGTGACAGGTGAGGAGGTTGTAACAAGGGTGAAATCAATGGTTTGAAAGTAGTCACAGGTGGAGCGATGTCTCCATTGCATAAGCCTGAGTTTGGTCATGAGCTATTGCATTAACGGAAACTCCTCAATCTAGATTAGAGTGGGTGCAATTGCTCTAATCTCACGAGACTAAGACAACGTCGTATGATGGCATTTGTTTGAGCATGCATTGCATCTAATTAATTTGATCGATAATCCTATTTGTGTTTGTTGTATAGTTTCAAGTCTTCATCCCAACTTATTGAGCTATGGTTACTTACATCCCTATAGACTTTGTTGTAGGTATTAGCTAGGAAACGGCTTACATTTATCTTGAAGCTAGCAACTACAGGATCCTAAGGAGTGAAGATGTAAACTGAAGACCAAATACACTCTCTAGTTTAGATTTATTTTAAAGCTTTTTGTATTAATTTACAAATTACTTAAGTAGATTATGATTAGGTTGCTAAATCTTATAAATATACTCAGATTATTTTAATATAAGCATGTATTTTGCTTAAGTTTATAAGTAAATAATATATTTAATTTATGAATTATTTACTTCAAAACAGGTTAGTCACGGACACCTTGTGTAAATCAAGTCTAAGATAGCATCTGTATGGTCAGCTTCTATCTTAGAATGGTTTGTACAATAGGACTGTTACGACTTTGCCGCTTTAAGGTATGATAGCCAACATCACTCTAAATTTACAAACAAATTATGCATAAAGAAGTAGTCCTCAAGGTCTTTAGCTACCACACTAGCAATAAAACTAAGGACAATAGAATCAAAATGGACATGATCGGAAGTCCTTTACCCCGCCTTTGCAAGAAGGTCAACCACATGATTCATATCATGGTTTACCTTGCAAAAAATCACATGATAAAAAGAAGAGAGGTAATTAATACACTCAGCTAACAACTGGTTACAAAGATCTAGGTTAATATTTGGTTTCTAAATCCAGTCAACTGTTAAAGTTGAATCTGTCTCCAAGATCACCGATTTATAGTTTCTATGTTGTACCCATCTCAGCCCTTCCACAATTGCCATTAATTCTACTTCTAAGGGAGATACTCAATAGATATGCTTATAGATGCCTCCTAGGACTCTTCCACATTCATCTTGTACTAACATTCCAACTTTGCCCTCTTTACCATCTTTATCTACAGCACCATCACAATTAATTTTTATCATACCCCTTTTTGGTCCAGTCTATGTTGTTGCAATTTTCCCCCTATCTTAAAGCTTTGACTTTCAATGAACAGCCCATCATTCATTTGCTTCTACACTTATAGTCTGGATCCAATGGTTTTGCTGGTTCTGTTCTCGATTGAAAATGCTATCATTTCTTCTCATCCAAATACCTCTCAACATGAAAAGATAGAGTGTTTGTTTTGAGGTTTTAGAGTCAACATAATTCTTTTTCCTTTACCTGACATTCTCCTACAGCTATGTTTTCATAAATTCCTTATCTTTTATATTACCTAAATTTTTGGCCCCTAATGCAAACCATCCTTCCATACTTATTAGGCAATGGAAAAGCAAATGCCAACTAGTCTCTACTATGTTGCCACATAGGGGACAATTCAAAACAATTTATATCCCTTGACTACACAATTTATCTCTCATAGGGAGACCTTTGACCATAGACCTCTAAAGAAGTAATTGTATCTCAGGGTAAGTTAGAGTCTTCCAAATCTAATCCTAATTCTTCACATGCTTGTCTTCTTCTTCTAATTTCAAAAACTTTGTGTAAGCAGATTTTGCCTTAATTTCTCCATCTATATTGTCAAGCTAAAAAACAAACATCACTATAATGGGTTTCATCCAATAGGACTACATCCCCCATCAACCTATTGATCTGGCCATCTATTAAGTATCCTATAACATCTTCTTTCCATCTTCTAAGACCTTCCCATACTTGTTGTACCATAAGTACTTGGTTAAATTTATTTAAAGGTCCGCAAAGCCTATCTGCCATACATCTACCTTGTGTCTAAGGATCCTACTAGAAGGATGTCTTCATCACATTCTTAATCTTAATCTTTGTATTTCGTTGCACCTAGTCCTATGCCTTCTTCAATGATTTGAAAAACCTGGATCTAGTAGATTTTCGAAAACACTCTTCTGATATCTTATATTTCGTATGAACTACCTCTGTCTAAAGTAATTTTTTTCGACTCAAGTCCCAAGCTAACTTCATAAAGTTTGCCTGATTATGCTTCATTATGTCAATCATTCCTAATCCACATAAGGATTTTGGTTTCATGACCTTTTTCCAATATACCCAGTGTAGTTTCCTATGCTTTGGCATAAAGCTCCATAAGAAATCTTAGTAGACTTTTTCAATCCTCTCCACTAAGCGTTTTGGGAAAGGTATCACCTGAGCACAGTAATTAGTAATACTCTTTAGGACCAAAGCAGTTAGGAGTTTTCAACCAACCATACTTAGCATTCAAGCCTTCCACCCTGATAACTTCCTTTAAATTTTCTCCAAAGTAAAATCTAGATCAACACTTTTGAAGTGACCCCCAACCTTAATAGGGAGTCCTAGATACTTTCTCATATTCAAATTTGGTCTAATCATAGTACTTCATAAATTTGAGATTTAGCTCATTACTTGAGTTGCGAGAAAAAATGATATAAGATTTCTTAAATTTTACTTTTTATCCTGATAAATTACCAAATACTTCCATGGTTTGTATCATGCAGGTTACATTATCTTCTGTTGCTTCTTCCATAAGAAGAATACCATTCACAAAGAAAAGATGGGACAATCCCACCAATGACCCTCGAAGTTTAATAGGTAATGTTTAGCTATATTTCGTTTTATTTAATTTAATCTATATTAATCTCAACCCGCTTAGTATAAATTATTCGACATTAAATTAAGGAAAAACATTTATCCTTTAAAAAATTTTTAAAAAAAATATTTAAAATGATTGAAGTCACCAAACAATCAAATTGGTAAAAAGTTAAATTAGGGTTTTTGTTGAAAATCCTAATTTAGCCACCATTCTACAAATATTCTTTAAAAAAAATGATTTTAAAAAAATTTAACTAGAAAATCTAAGCTTAGAGGTTAACCTATTAAAACTAAATCACTATGTAAAGATTAAAAAAAAAAAAACTAATGGGCTCATATTTTTTATAATTTTTCTAAAAATGCTAAAATATGTACAAATATGCAAAAGTGTAACTAGAATGAATTTTTAATAATTTTTCTTACGAATTTTTTATAAAATAAAAAGAAAAAAAATTTTTTTTCTGGTTACCCTATAGATACTTACGTACTCGTTAGTCAAAATTAAATTAACATAGTTTTTTTTTATAAAAAAAAAATTAGAGGGTTGATTTTTTTAAAGAGATATCAAGCTAGATTTACGTTAGTTATTAAATTATTTTTATTAAAAAACATCTTTTAAAAAAAACCTAATTTTTATTCCTAATTAACAAAAAACTTAAAGAGTTAATTTTTAAAAAGACTCCAAGTTAGTATTTTTTACTGTTAGGAAAACCTGCTATGCGACAAAACTTAAAAAAAAAATCCTAAAGCACCTAAGTGAGAGAAATAAATAAATAAAAGGTGCAAGATTTATGAAATATGCTAATATGCAATTATCATGGAAAATGTACCATTTTATGGGAAAAAAAAGTGATTACTATTGACACTATGCCTAATTGTGGAAAAAATGTCAAAATCGTAGAAAATATGTCTAGCTATGAAAAAGATGCCAAAACTATGGAAAAGATAGTTAAACAATAGATGAGAAGCTTAAACCATGGAAAATATGCCAATTGAAGATTTTTTTATTTTATGAAAAATACATAAGTGACAAAAAGATTTTTTTATTCTTAAAAAATCTCTAGATGATTAAAAATGCAACTTTATGACAACTTGTTAAAATATGCAATTTTCATGCAAATATGATATTTCTAAAAATGAAATATCTATGTAAAAATATATTTTATTATTTAAAAAAAATGATGACATGCAAAAAATCAACTATTCAAAATTAACGCTAAGACCAACAAAAAAAAAACCATGTTAGTATTTATTTGATGTAAATAAACCATCTAAATTATGCAACTTTGTAAAAATTATTACTACATGTTAAAATTACAAAATATCAATGAAGTTAATAATAACTAAAAAAAATAAAACTAAGTACATGCATTAAAAACTAAAGTTAGTAAAAAAAATTTATAAAAAGGACTAACATCTCTAAACTAATTAAAACAACTAAATAACTATAGTAATAATAACCATAAAAAAAAAACAAAAAAAAAAAGAAAATGAAATCCAAAATCATCTAACTAGTCGAGTCGAATCGACTTATGTATGCGTAGGATTTAAGTCCTATTTATGTTCATGGACAGTGTACTAGGCATACAATGTGAAGTGCAGGCATGTATGTTGTGTTGATCATGAAGTAAACATGTAGGGTTGTGATAGCATGTGTAGTTAGGTGTGTGAGATCAACGTAGTAGGTGTGTGTTGTGCGTAAGGGAGTAGTCTATGACAGTAGATGTGAGTGAATTGTGTTTAAGTATGATTGTGGTGTGAAGTTTATGTGAGCTTTGAGTTGTGACAGTAGCGTATGAGTAGTGCCAATAATTGATGTGTGGACGTAAAGATTAAGTAAAGTATTGTATGGTTTGGAGTGTTGTATTAGTGAATGGGGTATGTGTGTGATTGAATTGTATGTGTGAATAATTTGGAAGTGTATGTTTATGCAATTGTGAAAACGTGAATTTTTATAACCCATTGTCCACTATTTAGAGACCATGGATTTTGAATTTTTTGGATCTTTTTATTGCAAATATTTGATCTTAACAAATCCAATATTGATTAGACGATGATACTCGATTTAGATTTATTAAATTTATCGAAGATTTAATTCAGTTTCTAAAAACCCTACACTTATTTGGGCTTTCTATCTTAAGTTTAGCCCAAAATACACGCTAACCTATTTAATAATTTCTAAGTTTATTTAGCCTAATATAAATTAGATAAAAATTCGCTTTATATTGGATTGAACTAAAAATATTTTTAATGAAGCACAACTATTTAAAGACTCAAATTTTCTAAATTGAATGTACATTTTCAACCATCATCCGATCTAATCTGATCCAAACCTAAACGACTGACTCGACTCGACACTTTTATTATTATTATTTTTTAGTTTTTCTTTTTTGTCTTTTTTTATTATATATTTTTTTTATTTTAATTTATTTTTTATTTTTATTTTTTTATTTTTTATTTTTGTTATTTTAATCTGGCCTAATAAAAGAGAACTCTAAGGGTAGCAAAAATGAGGTGTCTCTTTATAGCAAAATTTGATTAAAACTTTGCTACAAAGACAAAAAAGATATCCATTCTTTACCAAATCCTAACTTGAATTAATAGGGTAAAAATTACTAACATGAATGGTTAGTTGAGCTATGTCTCATTTTGAAAAAGTATGCCGACTTGAAAGGTCAATGCAAAGAATAAACTACCTGTGTTAAAAGGATGGGGCAAAGGAATAAGAGTTTTCTTGAAAGGTTAGGGTAAAATATTAGGGATGCCTATCTTAAAAGGATAGAGTGATGGAATAGGAAGGACCATCTTAAAAGGATAAAGCAAAAAATTAGGGGACCTATCTTAAAAAAATAAGGTAAAAGATTAAAGAAGAGGACTATCTTAAAAGGATAAGACAAAAGAATAAGGTACCTATCTTGAAAGGACAAGGGAAAGGAATAGGAGTCTATCTTGAAAGGATAGGTTAAAAGATTATGGAGGTTCTGTCTTGAAAAGATAAGGCAAAAGATTAAAGTGTTTATCTTGAAAGGATAGGAAAAATGATTAAAGTGCCTACTTGAAAGGATAAGGTAAATAATTAGGGTGCTTATCTTGAAAGGATAAGGCAAAATATTATGGTGCCTATCTTGAAAGGATAAAATAAAAGAATAGGAGGCTTGTCTTGAGAGGATAGAGAGCGCAAAAAGAATAGGAGCCCATCTTAAAGGGATAAGATAAAAGATTAAAGTGCCTATCTTGAAAGGACAGGGCGAAGGAGTAGGGTGCCTATCTTGAAATGATAAGGCAAAAGAGTAGGGTACTTATCTTGGAAGGATAGGGTAAAGGAGTAAAGAGCTTATCTTGAAAAGATAGGGTAAAAGTATAAGATTAGGCACTATGCCAAAAAATTGACTTCTTAAAAGGATAGATCTTTCAAAGAAAAAAACTTAATAAAAGGGTGAAGGCACGGCTATTTTCTTTTTTTCTTTCCTCAGGATAACTGATATTCTTTAATGTAAGATGACAAAAGTTCCTATAGTGAAACTTTTTGAACTTTGAACATAAGATAACTAAAGTTCTCAAAATTCCTAGGATAGTCTAAGCTCTTAGTATGATGATAAAGGCTCCTGAATAATCTTTTCATAGAATGGCCGAAGCTCTAAAATGTTCTCACATAAGGTTCCTAAACTAAAAATGACAAAGACTCTTGAATTAGATAACAAAAGTTCCTAAGGAAGGATGACTAAGGTTCTTAATTTATTGTAGACACTCGATTTTTATCCTTAGTAATTATAGTTTAGTTTGTTTAAATAGGGTCCTAACTCAAAAAAAAAATAATAATAAATAAAAATAATAAAAAATAAAAATGAAAATGAAAATAATAAAAATTGATAAATAATAAGAATACCAAAAAAATGAGAAAAGAAAAGTTATAAAAATTTTTAGGAAGTAAATTATTTTAGAGTCAATAGTTTTAGTTTTAGTTTTAGTTTTAGCTTTAGCTTTAGCTTAGTTCAAATTATTATTTTAGGAAGTCGTGTAGTTTAAGTGCAATTCAATTATACTAAAAATCAAGATATAGGCTAATGGCCTAACGGGTAAGCATTGGAGCATTGGAGCATTGAATTAGATTTAGTTTGAAGCCATAGGTTAAAATCTCGTTAGGCACTTATGTGTCTTTTATTTTTATGACTTTCATTTTACAAAAATCGATTGAACGTATGAGATTCAAATTTAATTTTATCAAATCTTTTGAATCTAATGTAATAAAGATTTGTGAGATTTGAATCAGATTTGATTTTTATCAAATCAGATTTGAATCGTTATAAAATACTTAAATCTAGTTTGATTTTTATCAAATAGGGTTTAAATCGATATAAATGATTTGATTTTTATCAAATCGGATTCGTATTGATATAAAATATTCGATTAGATATGATTGGTTTCTAAGCTTTATAAATATCAATCGCGCAACATAACAGGAAGGGCCACAAGGAATCGTACATTCCACTTCACAACTTAATCCATCCTTAAGCTCAAACGCTACGGCACACAACAATGAAACAGAAGTTGCTCCATCTTCATCCCCTAGCCACATCCACACCACTTCACTGATCACAAACGCAATTCATAGACACGAGCATGTCACATCGCAGCGAGTAGCACGTATTATCCTTCTTCACCATCCTTACTTCGCACACCCACTTCATGAACAGCCTACTGCTACAAACTGACATGCTCCACGCTCTACTACATTGTCCTTTGGCTGACCCCTAACATAAACAGCCACTGCGCATCCCCTTTACGTAGCACATACAGCAAGCTCACACACTCAACAGTCGCACATCCTGCTGCACGACACGATTCAACAATCCTCCCCTTCGCATAAGTTTCCGAACCGTACTACATCCCCTGTACGTACAGAATCTACTCCCTTCACTGCTGCACCGCGTCTACTCACTCCAAACAGAACGATTAAGTACAGCACTGGCGTCTACAGCATTATGTTGATCACAACTGACAACCGCTGCTACACTCTGCGTGGGCCATGTCGCCATGGTGCTTTGTTGCTGCTATACATGACCTTTAACCATTGACAAACTGCACTCTCGCGACTGGACAACATATGTCCATGTCCCTTGCTGAACACAATCCTCAACTACGCCGCACATCACAACACAAGGACAATACATTCACACTTTTCTTTGCTCACTGCACAGCTTAACTTTTGCATACACAATCCACCAACGCCACTTCACCAAAGGATATTGTTCATGATAGCACGCACTGGTCATGATCACATCCCGATCCTCTATTGCAGGGCGAAGCACAGCTACGGCACAAACCAACGCCAACTGCAGTCCACTTTCTCTCACGACCATGCAAACTAACCAGGCCGCATGACAAGCCCCTGTCCATTCCCAACACAAGTCGTTGCACAGTCCATTCGCTGTCCACATACGCTCTAAAGTTTCTCTAGCCTACAAACTATCACATCGATCGTTCTTCTTCGAGAAACATCAAGCAGTGGACATGTCAAGTGCGATTTCACACCTTGTCAGCAAGGACTCAGAACCCTTTATTGAGGTCGATCCGACCGACTGCCACGAGCTGTACTCCGAGTATTTAGGTTCCGATGCAGTGAAGTATACTGCGCATTCGATCAGGAAGTAGGGATAGAAGTAGCATGGAATCACGTAAAATTGAGGAATTTCAGTAATAATCCTACCATGATCGATAGGCTCTATTTCGTGGTTCGATCTCCTTTTTCAATTTCTTTTTAAAATTATTGTTTTAGTTATTAATTATCTATTTATGTGTTTATGTTAATAACATAGTATATAAATAGATATAGATATATTAGCTTAGAAGATTTGTTTATCATTTTCTCATTTAGGAAATAATTTTTTTTAAATAAAAATTAATAAAAGCCTTTTAAAAAATTATTTAAGATGCTTTAGAGAATTTTTTTTAATACTTAAGAATTAGGACCCTTCAAATTTTTTTTTTTTATTTTTATTTTTTTATTTTTAAATATTAAAATTAGAAGAATAATCCTAATTTCGATAAATAAATAGTAATACTCGTTAAGGTTTAATAGGTTAGCTCTTGAATTCAAAACCCTTTGGTTTTTCATTGAAATCAAAGACTGGTAGCTAAATCATAATCAATCCACCCAATTAATTAGGATTTCTCTTTTCCCCGATTTTGGTTTGGTGACGACTCCAAAATCTTTTTCTAAATAAGAAACCAAAATTTCTCAATTTCTTTAGTCAAGGATTAATATTAAATGGCATAAGGTTTAGTATTAATCGAAAAGTGGGAAATCAAATTAAAAGAAAAAATTAAAATTTAAGCTTGATAGTTTGGTGACTCTACTAGGGACGCTAGAGGGCTAGCCACTAGAAGTTACTAAAAATAAGATTATTTTTCAAAAAAATAAAAAATAAAAAGATGAAATAATAAAAAGACAAAAAAAGGGAACTTAGGTATGTTATTTTATTTATTTATTTGTTTGTTTATTTTATTCCGTTTTTACTAACATTTTTCTATTGCAATTTATTTTGGGGGGTAGTTTTGGGGGTTTACTTTATTTTTATTTTTCTTCATCATAAATGCATTATAGATATGGTCAGAACCAGGCCGTCTTAAGACTTTAAGAGGGGGACTATTGTGTAAGCTTCGGATATTGTGGGGTAACCACCTTCCAAGGCCGATCAGGCTATCCTACTCAAATTTAAATGCAACCACAAAACTATTGCTTTGAAAAAACATGGTGATTATAAAACTTAAGGACCTTTAGAACCCACCCTTTTGCATTACACAAAAACTTTTTTTCAAAAAAAAAATCACAAGAACCTATGATGTGGCAAACCTAAATGGACAAAGGCAGTTGTAATATTTCCCTGTAAATAATTTATAATAATTCCATGTAAAGTTTAGAATAGGTTATGATTGTAATTTTGATTTTTTTTTTTTACATAACTATGGCTAGATCGAGTCCAAGGGCTTCTAAATAGATCCACGTCTACCTACCTCATTAGCCTTAAAAGATACTCTAGATATGGTTTCAACTTTTTAGCCCAAATAAGTAAGAACATATTAGGAACAAGATTAGGCTTATCTGACCCCTATTGAAGAGCCCTATAAATATTATCTTAGTGCGAGTCTTAGTGCGAGTCTTAGTACTTCTGTGGGAGCCCGAATCTATCGCTTTTTGTTTTGGCCCACATCAACTGAGCCCAACCCTTACGAAGTAAATAGAAAACAAAAAATAAAAATAAAATAAAAAAGGAAACAAAACGAAAAGAATCAAACTTGTAAAATAATAGGTAGTTATCATTTTGTCTACTATTTTACCAACCAAAAATATTCATTCTTTTAGGTAAATTTAGCATTTTGCAAGTAACCTTCTTCATTTGGAATAAATAAGATTTGGATATTTTCTTTGTTTAGTCTTTTATTCTTCATCCTTTAGAATTCTTCGCTTGTAAGTAGACCCTCAATAACGATAAATTGTATATGCTTGTATATAGAATTCTATGAAAGCAATTCTTCGTAATCATCCATTTACAATCTCATCACTTGGGCTCTGTAACATAAAAACCCTAACTTTTTCTCTCTCTTTTTTTTTAAAAAAAAAAAGAAAAAGAAATTTGCTAATAGTTACAAATCCTTATGGGACTCAGGACAAACACAATCACTTAGCCCATTAAGGCAGCTAACCTAAACAGATCCACTTGGCCCAAGAAAACAACCAACCAAACTCATACCCTAGCCTATCAAGATAGTTGAACTAACTCAAGGCCCTTAAGCCATTAAGTCCAACCATGAACTGAATCAAAACATGAAGCCATGGAACACTATCCTAAGCTTAATCCTTAGTACAAACAAAAAGGGCAATTCATTAGTCCCTTTCACTTCAAAAGTTGTCAATTCGGCCCATTCGAACTCTAAAGAGCCTAACCCAAAATCACATATGGAAGCTTAGGGGCATTAATACCTATAAGTTTGGGGCATGGGGCCTTTGGTCTTTGAAATTTCACAACTGGGGCATGTTCCAAGGAATTGGGGAGTAAGGTCCGTCATCACCTTAAGGTCGATCCATCTCTATGTAGAGAATTGGTAACTCACATTTAAAAGGTTTAGAATGAAATGAGGCAAGCTATATCCTATATACTAACCCTTAAACACTTTGAGAGATGAGAGATATCATGGTGAGGATATTTTGGACTCATTCCTTAAAGGATGTCCATTTTGAACTTGATACGCATACCAAAATGAAGTTAGGCATTCATTTTCAAATCCTAAACACAATTATCCCTTGTTAACCCTATTGAACTGTTTTGGAGTCCTTTCAAATGTAAACCCTGTCATGAACCACCTTGTAATGGGGCAATTTGGAGGGCAGGGTCATTAATTAGGAGAGAAGGATAAAACTGATTTGTGATTACCTTAGTAATAGCAATTCAAGGATAATTTTTGTTTTCAATGAATTGTTCCCTTTAAAGAAAAGGCAATACTTTCACAAATGCCTCAAACGTCACACATACCTTATCTAAGCCTATACACTTTGAACCTATGGATTTAAGGCCTTAATTCATCTAGAGACAAAAAACTAACAAAAGAGATGGTTATTTTTAAGGAGAGGAAAGAAAGAAATGAAATGAAAAAGTGAAAAAGAAAAAAAAAGAAAAAAACTAGGAAAAAGGAAAATGAAGGAATACCTAAATATCGAGCTTGAGAAAATCCCCAACCAAAGAAGGCCTAAGTTGCTCTAAAAACATAAGGCCTTGAATCGCATCCCCAACCAAAAACACAAAACCTCATATTCATTTTAGAATCAAGTTCTCAACCACAAACCAAAGACTTCATATTCAATTCAAAATCATACTCCAAATCACAAACATAAACCCTTTCTATCCGCTCAATTCTCAAATACAAGACCTCTCCACCTACAATACCTCCCTACTCAAAACTCTTCTAATTTTGAAGAATAATTTATCTAAGCTAGAAATTATTTTTGAAACTGGGGCAAGCACACATCTAGTTCATTCCTAAGGGTTTTTGACTTGTACACCCAAGTTGGATGAAAGTACTTCTTTCAAAATAGGCCCTCTCGTTAATCCCTTTTAAAATCGTTCCACCATATGCCCGATTCACAATACTGAACCCAAAAAGACCTAACAGATTGATCAAGGTGTATTACTTGCAAATTGAACTGTAATTTTTGGAATAGTAGTCAAGAGCGAAATCTAGACCAAGAGTACATAAGAAAGTCCTCTTCGACTAAACCAATTGTGAGTTACCTTTTTCTTAGGAAATGAATTATCAAAATCTTAAAGCTTATCTAAGAAGCTCAGTGTCAGGGCTAGAAACTAGGATGGATATGAGATACTCTACATGGTTACCAAGGAAGGGGAGTTATAACATTTGTTTCTTAAATAGGAATTTGTATCCATTAACAAACTTTCAAGGAAAAAGAAGGAAAAAAGAAAATGAAAAGACATGAAAAGGAGAGAGAGAAAGTGGAGGCTTGTTACAAGTTTTTCCATTCATTTTCCAATCCATTTCATCCATAATGGCGAAATTTTTAATTCATGTTATAAACAATTTTCACCAAATTCCTCGTTTGTAAATTGCTATAAGGAACTTCCTTGTTGGATTACTAAAGTTTAACTGAACACCATTGGCCATTCATTCTTCATCATCGCATTTCTTAGCCAAAAGGAAAATGGCGATATTCTCTCAACTAGTAGAAGTTTACATCAAGGAGATAGTTCATTTGCATGGTATTCCGGTGTCAATAATATCTTACTGTAATTCTGGTTTTATGTCTCAATTTTGGCAATCCTTACAAGCTAAAATGGGAACCAAGCTAAACTTTAGTACTGCTTATCATCCTTAAAGTGATGGGCAATCGAAATGAACAATCTAAACTCTAGAGGATATGTTGAGGGCATGTGTAATGGACTTTAGAGGTAGTTAGGATGACCATTTGCCATTAATAGAATTTACTTACAATAACAGCTATCATAGTACCATTCAGATAGCTCCATATGAAGCATGGTATGATCGTAAATGTAGATCTCCTATGTATTGAGATGAAGTAGAGAACAAACAAGTCATTAAACCATCAATGTTATAAGATCTTAAGGAGAAGGTACACATAATAAGCAAACGAATACAAACTGCCCAAAGCTATCAGAAAAGTTATGCGAAAGTCAGAAGAAAGCCATTAAAATTCTAAGTGGGCGATTGGGTATTTTTGAAGATATCACCAATGAAGGGTGTAAGGCAATTCGGTATTAGAGGAAAGTTAAGTCCTTGGTACATTGGACCATATCAAATTAAGAAAAGGATTGGGAAAGTTGACTATGAACTTGAATTACCTAATGAGATGGTAGGAATTCATAACATATTTCATGTCTCAACTTTAAGGAAATTTGTAGGTGATCCCATAAAGATATTAAATGTACCTCTAATGGAATTAAAGGAAAACCTTACGTATGTAGAGCATCGAATTTGTATTTTAGATACCAAGGTTTGGAAATTGAGGAATTGAAACATTGAGTATGTGAAAGTCTTGTGGAGTTGACATACCACGAAAGAAGCGATATGGGAATATGCTAAGTCGATGAAAGCCTAGTACCTTGATCTATTCACACAAGGTTAATAATATTGTCATCAATTATTCTTTTCCTAGAGTAAAGTTAAAAATTGATACTTTCTCGACTCGTTGTTAAGTTTCGAGGATGAAACTTTTTGTAAAGGGGATAGGATGTAATACCCCAAGATTTCGAACCTATATGATTACCCTAGAATCCGAGCCCCTAAATTTAGGGCACTAGGCTATACTATTTGTTTAATTTTAAATATCACAGTAAGGTTAGAAAAGTTAAACAAAGTAATTCAAGTAAAGTCAATTTCTCAAAATAAGCTATATAAAAATATTAATTTAAGAAAATATCAATTTATCACTAAAGTAGATAAATATCGAAAACGTGAAATTCGAGCATTTAAATATAGCGAGATATTAGAGATAAGATATTTAACTTATAAAAATAATAAATGAAGTTGAATTATATGTAATATACATGTATTAACATAGAATATGCATTATTTGTATTAAATACACATATATAATAAGAAATTATTATTAAAATAAGGTAAATTAATATACAAAAATGGAAAATTAATAAAACAAAATGAAAGGGTGAGTCATCCCATGATGTGACAGCCTAAGATCAATTAAAATTGATGAGTCAAAAGGAAAAAAATAAGAAATTGACATCTCATGCATTGAAAAATCAAGAAAATAACATGTGTAAGCTACATATCTAATTTTTATTAATCCTAATCCATTTGGAAAATATAAATAGGAAATTTTCACTAATTTTGAGTTAAAACCAATATTTTTCATAACAATAGATAATAGCTAATTTAGTATAATTCATGATTAATAATTAAACTAGATATTTTTGTGAGTCTATAGGATTTTTTGTGAAATTAATTAGGCTCATATACTATTTATTATGTATTTTCATTATATAAACCTATATATTAGCCTAATATATGATATAGTAATTAGTGCTAATGTGATATTTGTTAAATATGTAAAGAATTAATATTTTTTGGTACATAATGAATGCTGATTAGCTCGGGAAATGAGCAATTTTAGGATTTTTAATTTAGATTTGGGATTTATTTGAGATAATTACAAAGTTATATTAACGTACGGTCAAATCGGTAATAAGAAAGCGTATTTTTGGACTTTTAACAAAATTGATTAGTCTTGATTCTTAAAATATCTTAATAGTACTTAAAATAACAATCGTAAAGATATAAATTTTATTAAAATCAAATAAAAATGAATAAAATACAATCGAAATAAGCTTAGAAACGTAGTAGTGAAAACGCATAAGAACTTAGTATTAACTCGTAGTTGACTTGAGGCCTGTATGTATTTTCCTAGGTGTGATAGGTGAGGAAAGACCGTATCATGAAGGATAAGATGTTATGCTACTATTAAGCTTGGGTAAGTGGATATTTCTGTTTTTGTGCAAGTAAACCTATGTCTACTTAACTTGGAGTAACTTGTGTCATGAACTATAATAATGTATTAGATTGATTGAATGCATGATTCTACTGAATGTATGTTGACTGAGTGAAATGTTTCGTCATATATGATTGATTCATTAATATGTGTTTTTGTTTGGAAAACTTGAAACTAAACTGTTCTTTAAGGTATTTGCTCAAGTGAACCATATGCGAAGGAATGTAACATAAAGCTGAGAAACAAAGCCAAAGCTGAGATAGTTGAATTGTTTATAACATAGAACTTGAGATTTGTACCTGATACTAAGCTATTGTACCGTTCACTACATTCATGACATGGCATAAAAGAACCTATGGGTCAAGTTTCTGAAAGCTTCAAAACTATTAAGTTGGCTTTTGAGCATATAGAACTGCATTGCTTAACTTATTCTAGCCACAATGTATGACCAACTACATATTAGATTTTCAAGCTACGGTAGGCAGTTTTTGTTGGGGGTTCTACTCTCAAGCAACTCCTTGTTTCCTTAAGTTCTTGGACTTAGTATCTAGATACCCAGGTATGTCAATTAACTAGATGAAGAATTGAAAAAGTATAGGATATCGATACTAATGTATATCACATGCATGAACATGACACGAATTTCTTGCATTGATCTAGGTGAATATGTATTGTGCTTGTTCCATGTTTTGTTTTATCTACTCTCACTTAGCTCACAAAGAGCTAAAGGGATACTCATGTGTCCTCAGGTTATGAAGAGAATTGACAGGCAATATTAGTTGGGGGGAAAACTCTTTTGAGAGTGCTTAAGATAGAGTCAGCCGCTTTTGAAGAAGTCTTACAATATTTTGTTCTTATTTCTATAAAGGATCTATACATATGAAAAAAAAAATTACTATATTTTAGGTTTAGATAAGTTTGACGGATGTACTTTTTGTATAAACAGGTATAAAGCTGAACTCCATTGAAATACTCCTTTGTTATAAATAGAACTTTTGTTAAGTACAAACAAGTATTCCTGTATGATGGTATATCCTATGCTATACCAAGATATGACATCGTACATATAGTCTGGTGTGTAAATTAGGGCACCTAGTTCCATTGTACTTCTTAAAAGATGGTAATTTTTATTATTTTACAACTTTCAAAGTTCCCTTTTACATTATTTGAAAAAACAGGAAAATACATTGTGAAAAGTAATCCTATTTTTAGACATTCTTCTAGCTCTTTTCCTTCTTATTTGATCCTGTTAGCATTTCCTTCCTCTTTCTTAGGCTATTTGTTTCTTCAAGTTCTTTAAGCCTTTTCTAGGTCTTCTCAATTGATGTTCTAAGGCTTGGAACATTGTCTTGATTCAAAAGAAATCCTCTCACATGTCCTATTCTTCATAGATCACTTCTACAAAGGCTTGTACTTAGTCCATGTAGGTCTCGATTTTAGGGTCTAGTTCAGTTGGTCTAGGTTATGTGACCTTCGATACTCTATGACACCCAATTTTTGCACCCTTAAGAGATTCTAAATCAAGAAAAACACAAAATAAAAAAAAAAATAAAATTAAGGAAAATAAAAAAAATAAGAAATTTATAAAAAATGAGAAGTTTAGAAAAATATTTTTAAAATAGAAAATTAAAGGAAAAAAAAAAGAAATTTAGAAAAAAAATACAAAAAAAAAACTAAGAAATGAAAAAAAAAAAAGGAGAAAAAGAGTAAGGAGATTCTTACTATAATATGAATAATATATGTGAAAAAAAAAAAAAAAAAAGCAGGGGTTAGGGATGGGGGGGCACTATGGTATGGGTAGGGTGGGAAGGGGTTCGGACTGGGTTTTAATAACACCGAGTCCATTTTCTTTTGAACTAAGCAGGGCCTAAGGCCTTGCGTAAATTTGCATACCCCATTTTTATTTCAAACGTGTGTGTGGCACATGACCAACAACCCCTTTCTTCTTTAGATTCTTAAAGTTTTAACTTTTGTTTCCAGTCTTTTTTCCCTTCCCAACATACTCTATTTAAGGCCATTTTTGACTGATTTTATTATACGATTTCATCGAATTAATGGTGAAATCGTGTAATATGTATGGCCTACTTTTGAATCTACCCTAAAACCAGTCCAAATTGAGTCAAATGTGCATTTAAAATTGAGCTCAAAAATAGAAAAAAAAAAAATTAAATTTTCAAGTCAAAACCCATTAATGGATTTTGGCAAATTAATTCATTTTTCCAACTTTCTTAGTTTAAGCTTTGTGCCAACAGTATAAATAGGGGTTAGTCTTTCATCTTCAACACATGTCACGCCCCGAAGCGGCAGAGTCGTAACAGCCCTCGCCGTGTAAACCATCCTAAGATAGAAGTTGGCCTTACAACCGCTATCTTAGACCTGATCTACACAAGGCGTCCACGACTAACCCGCTTTGAAGGAAACAGTTTATAATTTAAATAAATCATTTCTTCAAAAAAGTGAGGAAAGATATATATATGATAATACAGTTATTACAATTAAGGTTTACAAGATTTCTCCGTAATACATTTCCTAGTTATTACATTATTCAAAAATGAGAAGTTCTAAAGTAAAAGCTTAAACCTTAAAAATATATTTATTCTTCACATGTTTTTCCTCACTCCCCAGGATCCAGCAGTTGCTAGTTTTAGAGTAATTGGAATCCGCTTCTTAGTCAGCACCTGCACGACGTCTATAGGGATGTGAGCAACCACAGCTCAGTAAGTTAGGACGGAGGACTTAAAACTATACTAAAAACACAACAAGGTTTTCAATCACTTATTAGATGCAATGCATGAACAAGCAAATGCCATCGCACGACGTTGTCCGACCCGTCGTGAGATTAGAGAAATTGCGCCCGCTCTAATCCGGGTTGAGGAGTTACCGTTAATGCAACAGCTCACGACCAAACCCAGGCTTGTGTAATGGAGACCTTGCTCCTCCCGCAACTACCTTCGAACCACTGTCTTCACCCCCGCCGCAACCTCCTCTCCTGTCACTTAGTTCGACTGAGGATGAAGAAGGGACCATTTTGCAATCCTGCGCTATCCCTTCCGAAGGGGTCGGTATTTGGCCGGAGAGTCCTAAATCCCCTAACGGGTTGCCATGCATGTTCGATTAAGATTACTGGTCGTATATTTAATTAAGTCCAATTTAGGGTGATCAATCATTATATACAATTCATACAATATGCGCTAAAGCAATAAACATAATCATAGCATCACCCATAATCAAGCACATGCACGCATTCAACTATCTAACAAGCACAACCAAGCATAATCTTAAGCCTCCAAAATACAGCGTCGTATTAATCCCAACTTACCTCGACTCTTCGCTCGCTCACTCGAGGTCCGATCTGCTCAGGCCATCGCCGGTTATCCCTATAACACGAACGTGGTTTCAGCTTTTCATATAACTGTTATAGGTTTGTTTTATCCTATAATGCTTATTGTTAGGTTTTTTTTACAGTTTAATATGCCTAATTATTTAGGTATTAAGTCTTTTATAATTATTCTAGGTTTAGGTTTGGGTTCGGTCTCGGTTTCCACATCAATTTCCAAATTAGGTTTTGGTTCGATTTTTAAATCCTAAACATGCTCGAATCCTAATGTGAAATTAATTACATTAAGCTCGAGTTTCCAATATCCTATTGGGTCTTAATTTAGTATTCTAAGCTATTTGGTACACGCTAGTCCTAATTAGGGTATCGAATTTATCCTCGATGTGAGAAAATCTTACTTTTTTATATAATTACCTAAAATTCAAACTTAATTCAGATTTAATATTATTCTGATTTTTACTCTAATATTATCTAAATAACCCTAATTTTTCCATATTTATTAATTTACAATTTCACATATTACTAATTTCTTATATTACTTACCTAATTTCCTTAATTAACTATACTTAGTACCTAAATGCTAGGATTAGGGTTCCACTGTAGAGATTAACTTCCTTAAACATCTAATTAAGATCCAAATCAGTAATTAACATCCTAATCACCTAATTAACTCCAAATTACCCAATTTTTCCATCATTTTAGGGCTAAAAATTAACTTAAAAATTTTGAAAATTAATTTTAAAAAAATGGCTTCATAGCACTGTTCTATGTCACATGAGCATCCTACAGAAAAATTTTGAGCCCCAAACTACATCCCTAAGCCTATTTAATTTCCGGTTTAATCATGCTTGGTTTTGAACAATTTGTTAAGGAACCTATATTTCCAGATATATTAAACTAAATCAACATTTTTCCCTAAATCTACATACAATAAAACCTCAGAATAACAAGTTTCATAATTTTCTGGGCATAATAACTAATTTTACAAAATTATACAAGAATCGGGCTGGAATTTGGACTCACCGGTTCAGGTGGCTCCGGCCACCGCGGGCCGCCGTGGCCTTGTCGACCGGCCTGGGCGCTGCCACCACCGTGTGGTGGTGGTGGCCGTCCACTCCCAGCTCCTCGTTTGGTGTGGGTTCCCTTTAAAACCCCTAACTGCACAGTTTTTCTTATTTTTTTTTATTTTCTAAATTTTCTCTCGAATTTTCAACTCTCTCTAATTTTCTCTAATTTTTATCTATCCAAATGAGCTTCTGAATTTTTCTTGCTATTTATAGACGATTTTTTGTAATTATTATGCATTAATTTGACAAGATTTGGTCCAATTTCCTTGATTTTTGGCTTTTAAATTGTTCAATTTTTATTGGTCAATTTTTCTTTTTCTAACCACGACCTGATCTTGCGTCAGCTTATCCTCTTCTGATTTTTTTATAATTATTTTGTATTTTTCTTTAATTATTTACTTAGTTTTCGGCCAATTTTAGTAATTACGCGTATTTTTATCTACACGTAAATACATGTAGGGTACACGTAAACATTCCTAAATATTATTTTGGTCATTCTAAAATTTTTAGTATACATATAATCTATCTCTACTAATTTATTAGTTATTATATTGCACTTTTTGCCTTTTCGGTAATTAGCAATTATTATGCTTAAAATTTGAAAATTTTATAGTCTCCTATTTTATTACTTATTTTCTTGAATTCACGTTTACGGGGTCATTTTTATTGGTATCTTGTTAAATAATTTATAATTTGGGTTTGATCGGATCTTTTAACCGATCGCCCTAAACCTTGAGTTCTAAGTTCAATCCTACGGTTACTTGGCTGAACTTTGGGGCTTACAACACACATAAGCACTAAAATCACTTTAAGAAACACACACATTACACTTTCTCTCTTTAATACGGTTCCTCTCTCTAAGATAGTTACCTCCACAATGATTTTCAACAAAAATCACCACCACCATCAAACTTCTCACACCCAAAAACCTCATATAAGACTCTCCTATTCAACTTTTTAAGCCAATTCAAGCCTACAGAAGCTAACCAAACCAACCAAAGCCAACTCCAGCCGACCTAAGCTGCCCGAGGTAACCCCGAGCTGACCTGAGCCTGACTCGGTCTGATTTATTTATTTATTATTTCTTATTTTCTCTTATTCATGTACTTGTTAAAAAAAAAAAGAAAGAAGAAAAAGAAAGGAAAAAGGAAAAAAATTTAAAAAAATGAAGAAGAAAAAAGTAATCATTTATTTATTTCATTTAATAGAGGTAGATAAAAAAGAAGAAGGAATAAATAAACAAGATAATATAATAAAAATAAATAAATAGGTTAATAAATAAAAATCATTTTAACACTTTAAAATATCGTGTTTTTGAAAAATGAAAATAAATAGACCCTTCCTAAAATTAGGACTACTCTAGAGTTTTCAAAAATAAAACACTGATTAGAACTATTTAGGAGAATTTCCTTAAATAAATTGAATTGGGTAAAAAACGTAAACTCGACCTTTTTTCAGAACTAAAATCAATCAACCCATTAAAACTTTATAAAAAAGACCTACTTACGTTTGATCTCGAATAGCAAGTATGTAGGCACTTATAGAGCAACGGTAAAAAAAAATAATAAAAATAAAAAAATAAAAAATAAAAAAAACCTATTTTCCCTTTTAAGTTTAGATTACTCAAGTTATCCAATTTTGTTAAATAATTGAGTTCTATTTTATAGAATTGAAAAGTGATTTTTAAAGATTAAGATTAAAAATTAAAAAGTTAACAGTACTCATAAAGGTTTAAAAAACCTAACCCCTAAATCTTGATCTCTAGTTTCTAAAATTGTTTTTATAAAATTGGTTTAATTGATAGATCAATAGTTAAATTATAACCAATCTACCTCATTAGTTATAACTTAACTCTTTTTTCCCGACTTCAGTCTGGTAGCGACTCTAATACATTTTCGAAATAAAAACTGGTTTTCTTTAAACCTTAGTCGAGGGTTAATATTAAACGGGTAAGGTTTAATACTCATTGGTTTAGAGAAAATCAATTTAAAAAGAACTGAGAGTGAAAAACCAAGCTCAACATATTCAATACTAGATCTCCCCTATCTTATGGGGTTGATCATATAGATAATCTTTAGTAACCTTATGCTTGTCCACTTCTCCCAACTACTCTCCCAAATCGATGTTAGGGCTGACAGTCTTTATTTCTTATAATTGCTTGATCACTCGAAATTTAAACATCTTTTGTAATAGTAGAATTTAAAGGCTCTCATAATCTAAGGTCGTGATATCCAACGAGGGCCTATAAACTATATCTTAAATTCCCCTAAACTATCCGATCATATTGTTAGTACAAATAATAACAAATGAATAAATAAAAAAATAAATTGCACTCAGTAAGGTGATTTTTAAAGATTAATTCTAATTTTAGAAAGTTTGAAGCTAACCCTCTTGACAACTCTCCAATAAAGTCGCCAAGCTGGAAAGCTTAGTCTTTTTCCTTGGTTTTTAAATAAATCTTCTTTAAACCAATCAATATTAAACCATACCCATTTAACACTAACTCTCGACTAAGGTTTAAAGAAAATTGGTTCTTTATTTTTTGAAAACATTTTGGAGTCGCCATCCAATTGGAGTCAAGGAAAAGAGTTCCAATTGGTTATAATTTACTACCGGTCTTTTCAATAAAATTAATTTTATAAATGATTTTAAGAACTAGAAAAAACAAATTCAAGGATTAAGATTTTTGAATCCTTATAGGTGCCATCAACTTTTCAATTTTAGACTTAATTTCTTGAAATCACCCTTTTAAAAATTATCCTATGAAATGGAATTTAATCATTAATAAATTGAGTTAAATCGAGTGAAACTATAAAAAGGAAAAATAGGTTTTTTTTTTTCATATTTTATTGTCGTCCCATAAGTACTTACGTATCCGCTATTCGAGATCAGACATACATGGGTCTTCTTGTAAAACTTTACTATGTTGGATTCATTTTAATTTTGAAAACACATTGAGTTTATGTTTTCAAGTAGATTTGATTTTATTAAGAATGATCTAAAAGGTCTTAAATTCAGGTTTTATTTTTGAAAAATTCTAGAAAAGGTCTTAATTTAAAAAAAAAAAAAAGAATCGTTTACTTTTATTTATTTTTAGAAAAAAAAAAACAATTTTTCTAAGTATTAGAATGATTTTTATTCACTAACCTATTTTTATCTTATTTTTTTATTATTGTTTATCATTATTTCCTCTTTTTTAATTCTTTATCGAAAATAAAATAATAAAAAAAAATTGAGCTTTTCTATCTCTTTTTTCTTCTTGTTCTTTTTTCCTCTTTTCTTCTTCTTTTTTTTCTTTCTCTTTTTTTCAATTTTTTACAATTACATTTACAAATACATAAGATATAAATAAATAAAATAAAATTATAAAACAATTGGACAAAAAAAAAAAGAGAGAAAAGGTCGGACCAAGGATGCAATCAGCTAGAGCAGGTTATAACAGGTCAATAGCAAGTATATGGGTCAAGTTCGGGCCAGATCTCTTATTGGATTCAGGTTGTATAGTGAAGAGGGAAGCAACAGCAGTACGGGGGTGATTTGGCTCAATTTAGCTACCAAGTGGAGTGAGAAAAATGGTTTTTATGGGTTTCTAATTGGGATCAAGGGGGTAGGTTCAACGTTGTGGCATTTAGGGTTAGATTTAGTCGTTGTTGGAGTTAAGCGACAGTAGTAGTAGAGTTATGTGTCGTTCAGTAGCTACTAGGTGTTAGGGAACACTTAGGTTTTAAGCCTTCAACCACCATGAAGTCAGTCATAGTGGTGTTCTTGGATGAGGGTACCTAAAGAGAGAGATTCAAAGAGAAAGAGAGTAAAAGAGAGCAGATCAAGGAAGAGATCAAGAGAGAGAGATGATTTCTAATCTTCGTATATCATAAAATGATTTCTAAACCCTATTTATACTAAACAAGCAATGAACAATCATAGAAAGCCTCCTACCACCATGAATTCAAGATTTAAAAACCAAGCTTGATCTTCGCAATTCGATTTGAAATGGAGTAAATTTATGGTCAACAAGTAATGATTTGCCTTTGAACTTATTAGAACGAAGCAATGGAAGCTTTGATATTCAATTTCAGAGTTTGAATTAAGTTCAGTCAAGTATGAGTTTAATGAGTCTTTTTTTGAACTTCCAGTGGATTTTTTACTGCTATAGTTCTTGAACTTAGGTAAGTTTCCTAATTGAATTCAAAGTAATTCACGTGTATTGCTTGATTTTACCCTTAATTTAGGTGGAATCAAGTGAAAAAATCATGAAAAGGTAACTCAAACATGAGCCACCAAGCTGGAAATGCAAAAGAAAATGCTAGGGAAAAAGGCAGAATGTAGAGGAAAATGAAGGAAAAAGGAAGAAAAATACTGACGTAGTACTACGTCAACCGTACCATTCAATGGCATTGTACCACGTGTCCTACTGTGACATGTGGCAACTAACCTGGCAAGGCTGCTGACGTGTTAAGAACACATAGCACACTACGTATTATGCTACGTGACTTGATACGTAGTGCTACGTTAGCTCTACCCAATCAATGAATGCCACGTGTGAGGATATGTGGCATAATGAACCTCTTATATATGGTGGCATATTATGTGTGTTTTGTGAAAAAAAGAATTTTTATATCTTTAGTGAGATTTGAACTCAAGATCTCAATGCAAACTCCAATGTAATGGCTTATACCTTATCCAAATTACATATATAGATTAGTTTAGCCTAAACTATATTCAAATCTAAGTTTAGACCCAATAATCTTTTTCTTATTTTTATCTATATTAAAAATTATATTATATTAAACTATCTAAAAAATTTATTATTTTCTAAATTTCCTAAATTTTCTATTTTTTGTGACTTTTCAATTTTTGTAATTTTTTATATTTTTGTATTTTTTATAATTCTCTTTTTTTTTTTTCCTAAATTTTCCATTTTTTGTATTTTTTCCAAATTTCTTTTTTTTTTTTTTCTTAAATTAGGACCCTTTATCCTATCCTAAAAATTAAAAATAAATAAATAAGGTAATGAATTTAACCAACATACAACATTCCATCGAATTGAAACTTATCAAATTTATTTCTAACTAAGCATCTTTATAAAAAAAAATTGTAGCAAAATACAGTCAAAGAGTATGATGAGGTAATGAATTTAACCAAAGAAATTTCAATTAAATATAATATTTAACAGCTTTAAATGTTAAATATAAATTACAATAAATAAAAGTTGGAGTAAATATAATATTTACACTTCTCAAATTAGTTGAAGTAACGATTTATTGATTATCTACTGCTATATTGCACTTGTTTGAATGAGATTTGAAGGGTTGGAGGAAGTCATAGCCATCCGACTAGACAAGTGGTGGGTCTCTATTCAAATATCACATGATGACCATGAACCAAACAAAGGTTGGACAAAGCACATGGCTTCGAGATGGGAGAAGGGTATATGTGTCAGACTGTACACTTCACATGCCATGCACAACATTGAGAAGTTAAGGTAACTATTTAATTCTCTTTTAAGGCTACTTATTTATTTTTTCATGTTAAGGTAACTATTCAAAAGGAGAGAGAGAGAATTTGATTGACCGACAAATTATTAAAGAATAAAAAGCACCAATATTATTTAGTCAATCTTTAATTGCACGGTATTTTTTATCAACCGTTACTTATCTAATCTTTAAAAAGTATATTTGTATTCTAATATGAGGTTCGGTTAATTTCATAAAAATGGATAAAACAGTAATTCTCTCTTACAAGCTCCTATATACTTAAGCTGGTTAGTGGATTAACTATTTTATAAAATTAGTATTGTTGTGAAATAAAGAATTGTAATTCTTTCACAAAACTAAAGGAAGAAACAACTATTCCTTAATCTTTTATAATACGTTTAGTTTACAGAATGGGATAATAAGAATAGAATTGCAATTCTCAAATAATAGAATAGGAAAATAATAGTTGTTTCTTATAGTTTTTTGAAAATCTCATTGATAGTTATGAAAACAAATTGACGAAAATCAAGTGATAGTTATTCATTTAATCCTAGGTTGTAAATGAATTGCAACTCCTCGTTTTGCTATAATAGCAATTTACATGGAATAATTATTTCACCTATCAAACGCAAAAATAAGTTTATAAAAAAGGAATACGTATTTTATTTTACTTTTATGATGTCTATTAATTATACAGTTAGAATATCCTTCATATCTATTCATATATGTAAGAATTTTTAGGTATATTTATAGTATATTAGTTATGCTATTTTAAATATAACATAACAAAATAATGATTATTAGTAATCTATTCAGTTCCTCTGCAGTTACAATTATATTTAGACCTCATATCAGTCCTAAACCAAATAGGATTATTCCGTTTTCTGAAACAAAGGCCCTCTCTCGATAGTCGATAGTAGGGATGAAAAACAATTGGGATTTCTGTGTAAGAAGGCATGTGGATAGGTGTCTATTAAGCTAGGGCCCTAGCTTTAGGGCTCGTTCCTCTAGTCCACCCTCGCTCCTCTATAGCTAGAGCATAGTTCTCCACCCTCGCTCCCTAGTTCATACAATTATAATCTTGTGGACTTTGGACAACGAGTTTTGATTTATTGGCCCAGGAGAAAAAAACTTTGTTTATTTAACTAAGTCATAAGACAAAAGCCTATTTATCATAGGAGCCATTATTTTTCCAAATAATTTATTACTCTTTACTTTCATAACTTGGCACTAAGTAATTGAATGATTAAAAAAGAAATTCATAATTTGGTCCTATTTCTATATGCGAAAGTACCGTACTCTTCACCCTTAGCCACTTTTTATGCTCAGATTATTGATTCCTATTTAATTAATAATCATAATGTAAATTAAAGATTTTGGAAATTGAATTTGACAGAAATACGAGTTCATAATACAAGGCAAGTTTTATATATCCCTTCTAAAAATTGTGAATAGAGTAATCATTAATATTGTCAGAAATAATTGGAAGGTGGATTTAAAAATAAGGAGGAATTAAAAGATGAGAAAGTGAAACAAGAGTCGAGAAAGTCAAACTTGAGTCGAGTCAAGATTCAATCGGGGTGAATGAAAATATTAAAATGTAAATCATATTTACTTGTAATAAAGTAATAAAACTATCCATATTTTTTAGATTTAAAAGTTGAAACCTTTTTCCAATTTATATTTTATTTTTTTATAGGATCTATCTTTCTAGTAAATTAGTCCATTCTCTAGAAATAAGAATAGTATATTTCAACTTAGAATGTCCAATTAGGTCTTATAGAAATCAAGTTGGACTAATAGAGTCAACCGAGTCAAATTAAGATTATTGTTAATAAAGGTTAAAGGAGCAATTGGAACAGGTTGTATGGTTGGGTCATATTGAATTGGGTTGTACTAGGTGAGTTGATGCAGATCTAAAAATATCGATGCTCATATTTCTTTATATTTGTCTTGTGCACATTTAGTTTCCTCATTATTGAAATTTAACATAACTCCAAATTGGATAACTACAAAAAGTTTCTTCTCTTAGACATTTAAAATGTGCTTGTTGTGGAAATCAATTCAATCCTACAAAAATGATTTAAAAAAAAAAACCTTCATAGATATCTATAATTGAAAAAAAATATATTTATATCACAAAATCATATATTAGGTTATATCCTAATGGTCTATCATTAGATCTAGAAACATAGTCTATAAACTAATTTTCAAAAAGTAAGTAGTCGAGATCATTGCAGCGTAATGGTACTAATACTAATATGTTAATAAGATGAATTAAGTTTAATTGTACATATATCCCCAAAGTTATAATATAATAATAGTTATGAGAGAGAGAGAGAGAGAGCAGGCAAGGGATAGGAAGTAAGAACAAAATTGTTGTTATTCATGAATAGAATAGAGAAACTATAGCTAGTCCATATAATTATTTTGAATAATAAGTTTTCTAATTATCAAGCCTAAGAATTCCCAATTAATGTTGTCCTATCATTCTCTATCTCACCTTGAAATTACTATTATTTTGTCTTAAAATCCATGTAGAACATTACTTATGGGTATTATATTAATAATATTATTATCATTATTATTTTGATTAACTTTGTTATTGAATAATGTAGATGAGAGATTCTAACTGAAGCAATCATATACAGGTCACATGACTATCGCATTACATGTAGCCTTAAAGTAGTGATGTAGAGATGACACTCAACGGGATGATTGGAAAGAGAATGGCAACGAGGAGGAATAAGTAATTGATGCATACTGTGACCAAGAACAAACAAAGCCGGTTGTTAGATGGGTCTAAGCTTACTAAAAGCTTTAAAAGGGTGATGAGGAATACATAAAAGAACGAAAAAGTAAATGAAAAGTAAGAAAAATCCATGAACAGCTCTAAAGAATGTGATGCACCAATGGAATTTCTAATGACTCACGGCATAACTTGATATGATGCACAAGTTGATTTGGATTTGGGATCAAATCTGAATGGTATTTGATAAGTTATCCGTTAGGGTGATATAGACTAAGGTTAGTAATATTGAAGGTATCAAAAACCCCATAATCTTCAAGCATCTCCAACCAGTAAGTGTTGTCACTAACCTTTTGGAGGATTTTAAAAGGTCCTTCAGTTCTTGCAGATAGCTCGTTCCTCTTCTTGATCGGAAACCTTTCGTTGTTGAGGTGTAGCCACACCAAGTCTCCTAGTTGGAATTGTTTCGTCATCCTACTCTTGGTCTTTTCTCTCATTCTTCTGGCAACTTAGTCAATCTGTCGAGTGGCTTTATGGTAGATGTGTTAAAGGGACTATTCTTAGGCTCTCGCGTTAGGGTCTTCTTACTCGAATTCAAGTACAAGGGTATGATCAAGGAGTAAGTCGGGATTGAAACCATAGATAAACTTAAAGGAGGTTAGCTTGGTGGTGTCATGTACTGTTCGGTTGTAAGTAAATTCGACCACTAGTAAGCAAACATCCCAATCAACTAAGGTCTTGCCTACTATAGCTCGGAGCAGCGATCCCAAAGTATGATTGACTACCTCTGTTTAGCCATCCATTTAGGGGTGATAGAAGGTACTCAATAGCAATTTGGTCCCCATCTATCGCCCTAAAGTTCTCCAAAAATGTCTCAAGAACTTTAGGTCTCTGTCTAATACTATACTTCTCGGCACGTTATGTAGCCAACAATTTCCTGCAAGAAAAGGAAAGTAATAGTTGAAGCATCATTAATTTTGGAGTAGGGCACAAAGTGTACTATCTTACTCAACTTATCCACTATAACTATTACATAATCTTTACCTCGAGCACTTCATGGTAATCTGAGAACAAAGTTCATGCTCAACTCTGCTAATGGCCTCATCGAAACAAGCACAGGCATTTCTTTCCTTTGCTTGACTCAGCATTTAACTCTCTTGCACACGGTACAACCTTCCACAACTCAGTGCACATCACGCCTCATTCTCGACCAGAAGAAATAATTGTTCAACAGTTCATAGGTCCTTCTCTTCCCAAAATGCTCAGAGAGTCCTCCATTATGGACTTCCCTAATCAGTAATTCTCCTAATAAATAGGTCAGTATGCATAATTTCTCCCTTAGAAACAAGTATCTATCTTCCATATAATACTCGTCTATGGTCCTTCCATTGATACAACGTACAAGTATGGTCCAAAGTGTGGATCCCCAGCGTACTGTTCCTTAATGCTTACAAACCCAAACGATCTCATCTACAGTTCAGTAAGGAGTGCATGTCTATACGAAAGAGCATCTACAACCACGTTACTCTTTCCTGGTTTGTATTTTATTACAAAATAAAATCCTTTAAGGAATTCAACCCATCTCACTTGCTGCTTCAACAACTTTATTTGACTTCAAAGGTACCTCAAGGACTCATGGTCAATATAGATGATAAATTCTATCGGTAGTAGATAATACTGCCATACTTACAATGCTTGGATCAACATTAAGAGTTCTTTGTCATACATAAAGTAGTTTAGCTAAGGTCCCTTGAGCTTCTCACTATGGTAGGCAATTGGTTGACCTTCCTATATTAGGATAGCGCTTATCCCAATGCTTGACGCATTGCATTCCAGTTCAAATACTTTTTTGAAGTCAGGTATAACTAATACAGGTGCGGAGGTCGATCTTTCCTTCACCTTAACAAAGCTTCTCTCTTCCTTTTCTCCCTATTGGAAGTCAATGTTCTTCTTTATTAGCTAAGTAGTACAATAAGGGTACTAAAATTATTGATGAATCTTATGTAGAAGAAAACCAGTCCATGGAAACTTCTCACCTCGACACAAGTAGTAGGAGTCAGCTACTCAACAATTACTTGAACCTTTTCATCGTTCACTCGTAAGCCTCCTCTACTTACTACATAGCCTAAGAATACCACTTCCTCTGGCAAAAGCAACACTTCTTAAGGTTACCAAATAATCTCTCGACACAGGGGACATTTAATACAGCTTTGAGATGTTCACATTGACTCGGCACGTAGACACTATACACAAGGATGTCGTCAAAGTACATCACGACACATTTCCCTACTAAATGTCTCAACACATAGTTTATTAGCCTCATGAAAGTACTGAGGCATTCAACAAGTTAAATGGCATTACCATCCACTCATCGACTCTATGCTAAGTTTTAAATGCAATCTTCCAGTCATCTCCCAACCTCATGCGAATTTTATGGTAGTAGACTTTTGATCAATCTTGTTAAAGATCTTAGCTCCACTTAATTCATCCAACGTGTTTTTAATTTCAAGATAGGATACTTATATTTGATCATGATCTTGTTCATAGCTCGACTATCAACACGCATTCGCCAGGTTTCATCCTTTTTCGGTATTAGAAGCGCCAGAATAGCATAAGGGATAAGACTTTCCCTAACATAACCACTCTCAAATAGTTCATTAACTTGTCATTAGAGCTTAGAAGCCTGTTTGAGACTCATCCAATAGGCTGGCTTATTCAATATGATAGCGTCGAGTATTAAGTCAATGTAGTGTTCTATGCCTCGGATTGGAGGCAACCCCTCGGGTAACTGTTCTAAGAATAGATCAACATATTCATCCAATAACTCTCTTATCTCCAAAGATAGTTCAACCTGCTCCTTCAATTCTAATAGATGCATGACCAACATGAAGGTTGGCTTATTAGCATTGATGGTCTCTCGGAGCTTAACTCTACTCATCATCAGATTCTTCTTTGATCAGTGAGTAAGTTTTGCGTACAATTTATTAACTTCACTCAGTGGCATCAGGTTCAATGTAATCTTCCGACCATTCTTCTTGAACACATACATGTTCTTGTATCTATCACAGATAACTCTTCTATCAAACAGCCACAACTTGCCAAGCAATATGTGAGAAGTGCACATGGGCAGCATGTCATAGAGAATCTCGTCAGAGTAATTTTCGATTGCGATTGGCAATAGTACTTGCTAGGTGACATGTAGTGCTCTCTTCTCACTTAGCCAATGTAACTTGTATGGCTTCGAGTGTGCGATAGTCAACAGCTTCAACCTTGTGATAAGATCGATTGATGTCACATTGGTGCAACTTCCATTATCCACAATTAATATGCTCACCTGATTATTCACCCTATAGGTGTTATAAAACAAGTTCTCTCTTTGCATCTTCCTCGTATAAGGGTTCCAAGTTCATTGTGCATTTGACAACTAAGATTAACTGATCCAAGTCCTCAACAAACACATCCTCCTCAATTAGTTCATTCTCCTAAGAGACTTCTTTCTTGGCAATGTTCTCCTCCTTAAGTTTCTCATCAATGCTTTCCTCTTTCAGCTTCGGGACATCTCCTTTGATGACCATAGTTCTTTAGTTTAGGCATTGAGCAATCATATGTCCAAACCGTATGCACTCGAAGCACTTAATTTAGCTTGTCATCCTACCAGATCCTTACCCTTTCTCATAAGTTCGGGTCGACACGTCACTGTCAAGTCAACCCTTTTATTTGGTTCAAACATCTACCTTTCGAGTGAACTCAGTACTTGACCAAGCTTAGTGACTTCCCTATCCCAGTTGGCTAGTTAGGAATCTAGTCAATACTCAGCTCCTTTTCTATCGCTTTACTCGTTAAGCTATTCGAATGGCTTCATCCATTATGGTAAATCATTAAAGTTTCACAATGTCTCGAATGCCACCTCTCAATCCAATTAGAAACCTAAAGATTGTTTGTGCTAATGGTTCCTATGCTTCACATTGGATCATGAGCATTGAGAATTCCTGAACATATTCGTCAACGGTTCGGCCTCCTTGTCTCAGCTCCTAAAGCTAAGTAAAAGTATATTGTAGATAAGTATCTGGTACAAATCTATTTCTAAGGATTCTCTTTATCTCTGGCTAAGTATTAATCTCTCTGTATCATTCTCGTCTCCTCATAGTTTGAAAATTCTTCCACCACATGGCAACATATCTGAAGAACTCAACAACAACAATTCTCACTTTCTCGTAATCCTTATATTGGTAATAGTCAAACATACGCTCCACCTTCTCTTCCCATTCTAAGTATTCATCCATACTTCCAGACCTATTGAAGCTCGGAATCCAAAGCTTTACATGATTAGAGGCTCTAGGTACTTGAACTCGCTCTTATTCTTTATAATACTCTTTCTCATCCTCTTCTCCTAGATCTCCTAAGTCAATCCTTCTCCTCACTTGTCTGCCTACTCCTCCACCTCAAACTTGTCAAGGTAGGTTCTAATCTCTCGTAGGTTGAGCAGCTTGTGGGCTGTTATGCGTGGCTTTAGCAAGTCAATAAGCCAGTGCATGTACAACTCGAGTTAAATCAACTAAGTAGTTAGCCACCTCATCAAGTCTTTTGTCAATGCTCCTAGGGGTACCTTGAGACTGTTAGCCATGGTAAACAACACCACTGTTGTCATCTCTAACACCAATGATAACACTAGGTTCCATCGTTTTCTCTGATAGATTTTAGTTTTCAAACTCTTCAATTAGGCATTACAATAAACACTTCCGCGAACCAAAAATTTGATAGCCAACAACACAACACTTAAATGAACACAGTAACTTGCTCTATTTAATACACGCAAAATAAAGTATATATAGAACTTCGAAACAATCTACTACAACTTAAGTGAAACCTCCCCTCTAATACCAAGATGATGCTTACCATGACCAAGAATAGATAAGGTCGATTGCTAAATGGGTCCAAGCTTACCAAAAACTTGAAAAGGGTGATGTGGAATGCGCAAAAGAACAAAAAAGTGAATGAAAAGTAAGAAAAACCCATGAATAGCTCCAAAGAATATGATGCACCAATAGAACTTTCGAGAACTCACGACACAACTTGATATGATGCATGAATTGTTTCTGTAGGATTACTTGTCACCTAGCCTTACTTAAGGGTTAAGATAAAGCGAAAAAAAGTAAACAATTAAGTTAAGATAAAGTGAAAAAAAGTAAACAATTAATGTTTATGAGAGGAAGAATATTCAATATATTAATAGTAATCTAATGATTCTAGCTACAAGTGCAAAGGTATTTATACCTAATAAGTTAGGGTAACTTGCCTAAAAGCAGAAAAGACAAAAAAGGATATTTCCTAAAGATAATATGTACAAAGAATAGAAAGGGTAAAAATGAATATTTAAGAAAAAAATAATTAGTGTAATAGTTCTACACATGGTCCTATACAAGTAGCAGAGATGTATTGGTGATGTCATTGGAGGATGCAGACAAAAGAGTACGATCAAATTATTATCCCAATAGGGGTGACTGAAGATTAGTCTAGGCTCTCTCTCCTGGCCTCTTAGCAAGGGTAATGCCAAGCAAGTGATTGGCTCGGACATGTGTGAGTAAGCACATGAGGTTTAGTAGATGTCTCAACATTCATCAATTCGGTACATAATCTTTGAGAGATGGGTAGTCATTTGGCTTAGCATGTAGAGTGGCTTAGTAAAGAGATACTCGACTTCGGCAGGAGTTGGCTAGAGTAGGAGGATTTGCCTTGCCAACCCTTCTAGTCCTCAAGCTCAGTTGCAAGTCAAAGGCCCAGTAGTTTGATTCTTATCAAGCAATCCTAGAGTCTCAAATGCACAAGTGATAAACAAGGGAGCCTAGGGGACTCAAGACGTCAACTTTGTAGTTCTTAAGCAAACTAAGATTGTTCTTTTACTTAAACATTGTTTGATCTTAGAGAGTAAAGAGTTTGTAGAGTGTTATTATTTCTCTATTCTCTTTAAGAGTTTTAAATGAGGAGAAAATGTTGGGTATTTATAGGCCCTTAGGCAAGATAGCATCTGTCAAATCATCTAAGTGATCAACAAATGAGATAGAGCCTACTCAATTCATGGTTATCTAAAATGAACTAGCTAATGGGCTCAAGACCAGTAATTTTCTTTATAAGTGCATGAGCCTGCCTAAGAAAAGTTGGAGGTGGACAAACTGATCCAACGATCCCTATTTTTAGCCTATTAAGCCAAATTTTATTAAATCATCCCAAATATAAACTAAACTATCTAGGCCCCGTCATCTAACCCAAAGAGTCAAGCTAAATAGATAGTAGGTTTAACCCAATATAATAATATAATAAATTTTTAACCCTCTACAAATAATAATTGATAAGTACTAATCAATAATTAATAATCATAATGCAAGCCCTTAAAATTGTGTTTAGGACAACCGAGTTTAGATTTAAAGCCTTTAGGGAAAAGTTATTTGATTGAGCTTAAACTTTATGACTAAAATAAAAAAGTTAGTTGAAGTGACATAATGAAATTAAGCATTGAAAATAATAACCCAAAATCCCAATTTTGCCCTTAGAAGCAGGATTATTCAGTATAGTATAAATG
The DNA here is from genome assembly GCA_024138015.1 of Lumnitzera littorea. Classification (NCBI taxonomy): domain Eukaryota; kingdom Viridiplantae; phylum Streptophyta; class Magnoliopsida; order Myrtales; family Combretaceae; genus Lumnitzera; species Lumnitzera littorea. Next base: position 86,586,375 of record JAMXBB010000008.1, on the reverse strand, counting down.
TGATCAAAACTCCTAAATTGAGCTCAAAATGTGTTGAAGACTTCGAAATAAGTTAATTAAGCTATAAAATGAGATAATATAGTATAATTTACTATATAAATATACACATATTTTTATAAGTATACCTGATATAAATAATAATTATACCCATATAGTAACCTAAAATCACTTAATTATATATAATATATGTTGAATTCGTGAAAATAAGTAAGAAACATATCTTAAAAATAAAAGATATGTTAGAAACATAATTATATAAGTATAGTTATATGTTACATGTGATATAAATATAGGATATATACTCGTATATTAATAAAATAACAAAATACTAATATAATATACATAATATTAATATTTAATCAAAATATCTATTTAAGCCTATCTAAATGGTTAAAACACATTTGGGAATTGTTGGAGATGGTTGGAAATTTTCCGTGGCAAGTTGTAGAGGTCTAAAGTTGCTAAATCAAAAGCAATTTTCATAGGAAGAGACACCTTCTACTTAGATTTAATGAAGGAAAAATTAAAAAGAAAAAATATCCCATGCAAAAATTCAACCTTATAAATACTCCCAACAACCAGAATCTTACAGTTTTACTAAATTGAGACTAGAATAAATAGAGAGAAAAATTTTGGGAAATAAAAAAAAAATAGCAAAATTATACAAAAATAGAGTTGGAATTGTGTTAAGGTAGCTCCCTAACCCGCTAACATTCTATTGTGGAACCCCACCATCCTCAAGTATTCTACCCACCACCCAAGCCGTCCAACAACCCCTTATCCACCGTCGACCACCAAAGCTTCAATAAACTTAAAGGTGAAAATCGTACCTTGGTTTTCAATTATTTTTAAAAAATAGTAAATCTACCTAGAAATTTTTTTTTTTTAAATTATGTTTATATTATTTTAGATATGCTATCGTGTGATATTTTTATTTTTGTAAAATTTTGAATATTTAATATACTTACTTAAGAAAGTCACTATACACCCGAATTTTGACTTTCAAAATAAATATATCAAATGATGTTGTTTCTAGCTCAAAATTTTTATATAGGATATAAATGATATATAGATAATTTCTATGTAGCCTAATTTTTTTATTTTAGTATTTTAAATATTTATTGTATTTTTCGACCTAAAAATAACTAGAAATTAAGGTGAAAATGTGAAATAAATAGGTTTTATGAAATTAATTGATGAAATTGACCTATACTGACTTCTATGAATTATAATGATGATAGGATACATTGGAATTAATTTTGTGTAAAAAGGATAATATTTGAGCAATTAAGTATAATTTAGATGTAAAACTATAAATTTGAGTATATAAGTAGTAAATCGATAACACAAAACTAAGTGATTATTGAATTCCTCATATTTTTAGGAGCCTATAAAAATTTTGAGGAATTATTTGGTGACGCGAGTTATTTATTACAAATTTACATAGTAAAATAGCATAAATTACGAACCGGGACATGTTTTTAGTAATAACAGGCTAAATGTGATAAATATTGAAATTAAAACTACATATATACATCCTAGTCAGATTTGATGAAAAGAGATTTTTTAATATGTTTAATGATATTTTGACGACCGGAATATGTTATATGCGTATTAGGGTTAAATGATACCTATATTATAAAATTATGTTGACAAGTTTTGTAAAATATAGTTTAATTATATAAAATACATATAATACAATAATATTTATTTAGATACATATAGTTATTTTAGAAGTTCAAACTATCTATTATAAGTTATCTTTAGAAATAAAACCCATAATATATGTCGTTAGCTCTATACGAATCCAATAACACTATTTTTACTAAAATCAAACAATCTCAGGTAATAAAACTTATATCTCTATAATATTACGAGAATTTACATACTATGATAACCTTATCGTAATTGAAATGTGATTTAACCAATTAAAAGTAAGTTTCGATATGATCAAAATGATATATTATACATAATAATATAATTACATATATTATTAATAATTAATAACTGAATTTGACCTATAGAATAAAACTATATATTATTATATAAGGAAAATGATAATATACTTTATATATATATATATATAACCGTTTTAAATGAAACCCTAATGTTTTCGTAACTATTACGAAAACAAAATTTTGGGTTTTAGGTATATAGAATCCCTTAGTGATCAGACCGTGGACCATCTAAGTCTCCCGTAGTGAGCATCTAAGCAAATAAGTTAGGATCCTAGCTTTACTACTTGTTAAGATACTATATTAGAGTAACTAATTGTTTGTGCACATGCCATGCGTATGTTTAATATTTAGTTGTGATAAGAGTTGAACTCCTTAATGTGTTGTTTTATATGATTGCATCATTTCTATATTATGTAAACTTGTTTGGTCACTCTTAATTACAACTAATAATGATTTGACTACAATAAAACTGGACATGCATAACAACTGTTAGGAGAAACAATTAGGAGTGTCAAGCTAAATATCGACTCTCTTCGATGATGATAGCTGAAATAATCCTTTCTCCATCCTTAGTCGAGCTAAGTGATAGGCGAGGAGGTTGCAGTAAAGATGAGGGTCATAGTTCAAAGGTGATCATAGGAGGAGAGTGTTATTCATTGTATAAACTTGGGTTTGGTCTGATTTAAGTTACAATGAAACTCCTCATTTTGGATTAAAGTGGATGTAATTTCTCTAACCTCACAATGGACTAGTTAACATTGCGTGATGTTTCAAGCGATTGATTGTATTACATTTCATTTCATCATAATTAATAACCTTACTTGTAATTATTTAGTACTCTTCTGACTTCATCCCACTTACTAAGCTAGTTATACTCATATCTCTATAGACTCTTTTGCAAGTACCGAGTGAAGACCAAGATGTTCAGATACCACCACCCCCATGTTAATATGTTGTTGATTAGGGAAGTGAGGAATGATAAATCTACTGAATCTGGGATTTTGGACTTTTCTTTTAAGTTTTGAGAAAACTAATTAGGAATTCCTTAGGACGCCCACTAGCTTTCTATCTTATTGTAATTAGACTTCAAACCTGTAGCTTTTAGTAAACTTTGAATATAAATTATAACTCTAGATGTGAAATATTTATGTAAGTACTATTGTGTTATGAGATAATAGGGTATATAGAACAGGTATTTTGTAAAGTTATACCACAGGTTTGATTATTCACATTATCAGAACGAATGCTTCAAGCTAGTTAAGTTGTATACACCTTGTATAAACTATATCTACGATAGTAATTGTGAAGTTAGCTTCTATCTCAAGTTAATTTATATAGTGGGATTATTATGACTTCTCTTGTTCAAGACGTAACACATAATACCATTAGATATTGAATTACCAATTATTATTTACTAGTAATCTATCTTATATTTGTTAATTGTCATTATTTTAAATTATTCACATTCTTAGATCATTATAATATATAATATTTATAAAAAGGGTTGTAATTTGTAAATTTGATGGGATGTCTAAAAATAAAAATGTTAAAGCTATTATCCTTAGAGAAGAAATGACTATAACACAAGATAAAGAAATGACTCATCCTTCTATGAGGAAAGAATACTCCCAACAAAATCTAAAATCTTTAATTAGATAAATATAATGGCAGTTTTCACATACAAAAGAGAATTTAGATTTGGAATTGCAATTTTGGATTCTACTCCCATTCATGCTTTTGTTTGTGATTTTGAAAAGTGGAATTGCAATTATATATAATCAACAATCCCACCTTTGAGTAAGATTTCAATTCCTAAACTTAAGTAAGGAAATTGTGATACATTCCAATTATTGTGTTAGCAATGGTGTATTAGCAACTCACTAGTGGCGAAGGTCAAGATGGGCAAGTTAGAATTGAATATAGGGTTTATGTTGCTAGATGATTTAAATGATTTGACTTGCATGTCACCTTCAATTATAGCATTTGGTTTAATGGTAAAGTGCTTGATCCTTTGATTAATGTCAAAGCCAAGGCCATAGGTTATTGGTAATGGTATATCAGCATCTCGCCCATGATGGAGATTTTTGACTTGTACATCACCATTAACTATAGCTTTTGATGCAATAGTAAAGCGCTGAATTCTACATATTGAAAAGAAAATTATATTTTCTGCTATGTATATATTTGGCTAAAAAATAAAACTATATATATGCACATATACATGAGAAAAATATAAAAAGGCGACATATGCTTTTGTTGTTTTACAATGAGATAACATATGTTTTGCTTTTTAACAAATATATAACCCATATTTTTTTATTCTGTGTAAATCATACATAAGGGACACATAGCATAATTTTAGTGGTTGATGTTATTATTAAATAATTTAAATTAATAATAGAACCATAATTTCTTTAAAAATATATAAAATTATCTATATTTTATAATCTAAAAGTTGGGAATTTTTTACAATTTATTTTTTTTCTATGATCTATTTTTTCTAGTAAATTGGCCCATTCTATAAAAAAAAAAAAAAAAAAAAAAAAAGAAAGAAAGAAAAGGGAAAATAGCATATTTAAACCTAGAAAACTTAGTTAGGTCTTATAGGAACAAAGTTGAATCAACCAAGTCAAATCGAGACTACTGTCAATAAAGAATAAAAGGGTGATTCAAACAAGTATAATGGTCGAGTCAAATTGAATCAAGTGATATACATATTTCTTTATGTCTATTTTGTATGCATTTAGTTTTCTTATTATTGAAAATTAACATAATTCCAAATTCAATAACTACAAAAAGTTTCTTCTCTTATACGTTTAACATGTGATTGCAGTAGAAATCAATCAAATCCTATAAAAATGATAAAAATGAGTTCTATAGATATTTATAATTTAAAAAATATATATTTATATCGCAAAATCATGTGTTAGATTTATCTTCTCAAGGTTTATCACTTGATTCAGAAACATAGTTTATAAACCAATTTCAAAAAATAAGTAAGCAATTAGGACTATTACAACATAATGGTATGAATACTAATCTCTTGATAAGATGAACCTAGTTCAATTTTACCTATATACAAAGTTATTAATAATAGTTGAGAGAGATAGAAAGAGAGAGAGAAGTGAGTGAGCAAGGGATAGGAAGTAGAAGAAGAAGTTGCTTAGATTCCAATTCCTTTATGCCATGTTTGATTTATGGAATGAATTAATAAAGGAACAACATTGCAATTATTCATGAATTAAACAAAGAAACAATAGCTAATCCTTTTGGTTAATTTAGCTAATTGATTTTTTAACAACCAAACCAAAAAATTCCTAATAATATTATCTTATCATTCTCTATCTTGCCTTAAAATCACTACTATTTTCTCTCAAAATCCATTTTGCAATTTACTCATGGGTATTATATTGATAATATTAATATCATTATTAATTTAACTAATTTTGTTATTGAATAATAATTAGTAAGTACTAATCAATAATTAATAATTATGATATCATTGGATATTGAATTATTAATTATTATCTACTAATAATGTATCTAATTAACATTTATTAATCGTCGTTATTTTAAATTATTTATATTCTCATATCATTATAGTATATAATATTTATAAAAAGGTATGCTGTAATTTGCAAATTTGATGGGATGCCTTAAAATAAAATTTGTAAAAGCTAATAAAAATTGTAAAAGCTACTCTCCTTAGAGAAGAAATGACTATAACATAAGATAGAGGAATGACCTATCCTTCTATAAGGGAAATGAATATTCCTAACACATTTAAGATCATTAGTGAGATAAATCTAGTGGCACTTTTCACATACAAAAATGAATTTGGACTTAGGAGAAATTATAACGAAGGGGATCAACGTTTAAAAATAAAGTCAAATAAAAGATTAACTTTTTCAAAATATTTAAATAAGGGATCATTGTTTTCAAAAGTTTAAATAAGGAATTAACGTTTTATAAAACGGTTTAAATAAAAGATTCATAATAACTAATTCATAAAATTATTTGAACTATATTGTGAAAAATTGATCTCTTATTTAAACTTTTTGAAACATTCATCTCTTATTTTAACCATTTTGTGAAATGTTGATGTCTTATTTAAATTTTTCGAAATGTTAATCCCTTATTTGAATTTACCCCCAAATGTTGATCCATTCTATTGCAATTCCCTCATAGATTTGGAATTGCAATTTAAGTTTCTTCTATCGTCCCTGCATATAGATACGATTTTGAAAAGTAGAATTGAGATTCCGTTAAGAAATAATTCCACCTCTATGTAAGATTTCAATTCTTGAACTTAGAGCACGGAAATTGTGACACATTATAGTTATTAAAAAGAAAACAATAGTTTTAGTCGTGTATATATTTAGATAAAAAGGAAAATTATATATATACATATACATGAGAAAATTATGAAAAGGTGACATGTGTTTTTGGTGTTTTGCAACGAGGTAACCTATGTTTTGATTTTTGAAAAATATACAACCGTATCTTTTGATTTTGTGTAAATTATACATAAGAGACACATAGCATATTTTTAGTGGTTGATGTTATTATTTAATAATTTAAATTGATTATATAACCATAAGTTCTTAACAAATATGTAAATTAAATGAAAAATGGAGAGAAAAATGCATGCTTCTATGCCCCAGGGATGATTATTAATACATTTAAGGTTATTAAACAATTGGGGTAATTATTAATATATCTTCTACACTATTTATCAAATGCGATTAGCTAAAGGTTTTTAGCAATAATTTAGGGATTATATATACATTTTCTAAAGTGATGAAGAGATGCATTTTTTTTTTTTAAGTTATGATTGCCTTAGAATTTTCTAATTTAATTGTAAACAGAATGCAAGAACAAGAAAAGTAGTTGAATAAACCATAAATACATACCACTAGCTAATATTTATAGCCCGCACCAACTCACCTTTCAGCCTATAATTGAAGCAAAAAAGCCATAGCAAAAGGAGGACCATGTCCATTATGTTACTGTCGAGTTCGTTAACACATCTCCTTAGCTGCTAGCTGCTCATCTAGCTTTAGGCCTAACTAAAAAAGGGATTTGTATCTAAATTTTAACCTGATATCTTTCAGCTTAAACCTCTATGCAAAATTAGTAAGAAGTAGAATATGTTGCAAAATCATATAGTAATAAATATTTAACACTTGAAGTCAACTTTATCGAAATTTAATATATCTAGGGTTCCATTTTGTTCACAAAGTGAATACCTATTACAATTTAATAACTATTACATATGTATGGCTATCATCGAAAATAGTGATTCCATTGTTTGATTTATATAGATAACTATTATCAGGGAATGATTTTTCAACTCTTGGGCTTATATGAATGCCATAGGTAATAAAAGAAAAGGTATTATAATGTATTCATTTTCTAAACAAATATATATTATTGAAACCTAATCATTTGTTTAATAATATGGTTTTTAATAAAACTATTAGTTAAATAGATAATCAATAAATTAAAATTTAATAGTTAGTTTATTGATAATTAACGATCGATTTATATAATTGATTATCATTGTGATTAGTTAAATAATAAAAGTAATATAGAAACATATCTACCCTTTTAGAGAATAAAATGATTATTAATTGGTAACTATCATTATCACAACAATGCCACTAGTTATTGATTAAACAATTATAACACCTCAATCTAAAAGTAATTAGTAGCTAGGTTAATATTGCCTAATGGCTTTCTTTTAACCATAAGATCTTGAAGTTTCTTGTTGCTGTTTACTTGATATTCTCTGTCTTGACCTTGTAAATCATTATTAATTCTATAATATACAGATAAGTAATAATAATAATAATAGAAATAGATTAAAGATAACGACACATCTTATTCCCCTCCCACAATACCAAAACGTATCTACCACCCTCTCTTATCATGTCTTTACTCCCTCCAATATTTCTAGCCATCACATTACATCATTATCTCCTTACATAGAATCTTCATTACTTGATCGAAGCAACTCAAGAAACAACACTTTTTACGATAAAACCTATCAAAACAAAGCAAAAGTGATTCCTAGCTCAGTTTCTTAGTAAGTTTGTGGATCAAAACTTTTAAAGTTTGTTTCTTTACAGCATGATTCTAAGAAAATGAATGTTTTTATGTATTTGTCAGCTAGCTTTCAAGTTTTTGAGTGTGTATGCTATAGAGTCTGCTATTGTTCAAGTAAGTTGCACTCTTATTATAATCTTGGTCCATTTCGTTTTCTTTATTTCAAAACATTCGTAAATATGGGAAGGAGTGGTGAGTACATGGTATATAGTCGTGAGTTTCGAACGTATGTGGTTTTTGTTTTATCTATGGTTATGTACCATTTTGAGGAGAAAATGGCTATGAATGGATAGAGTTAGAGACTTTGCATGTATACACACATGGAAGGAGATGGCTAGAATGTTGCTTTCTTTCCCATTGGCTATTGTTTCACTTCAACAAAAAAGGAAGGATGGCTGCTCTATAGCTACAAGTTCATCCACAATATATATGTTATGCTCTATAATATGTTATATTATATTCTATAATATACTATATTCTATTCTATTCTTAATATGTTATCATCAATATTATATTCTAAAATATGTTATGCATATGCAAGTATATATAAGTATATAAACATATATATTCACTACACACACATACACACTACATCTGTATCCTTATTTGTACTCGTACTCCATGTTGCTATATGTTTATATTATGTAAGATGATGTTAATTATATTTTAATTTATTATTTATAATGTATCACAAATTTTATATATTATAAGTTATGTAATAAGATAAATAACAATGAACACCATGCCATATATGAATTGATAGGTATGTCTTATATAACATAAGTTAAACAAATTACATAAAAATACGTTAATATATCTATGTTAATTTATATTATATTTTTATTAAGTCTTGGTTTATAATAAGTATATTAATTTAATATGTAATACATAAATATAAACATATGTATATAAGTAATTAAACTAAATAAGGTATGAGTTAAGTAGTTAACGTAGTACTAAGTTAGAAAATATTGTGGTGGACAAGTGCTAGTTCAAACTATTTAGATTACTAGTTAGACCCTACTATGACAGGTACATGTAGACTTGATTGTTGGTTATGCATGTCAGGTTAGTAAATAAGAATGGAATAAGAATTATAAGACCTATAAAAGCTTGTTACATGTGCTTAACTCGACCTAAGGTCTCGTAGTAGCAAATCCTTAAGAAGCACCCATTAATTTATATATAGTGTTGTCCTTAGTAGATTTGCATATCAACGTGATACAGGTAAATTTAATGATTGATGGGTAATAGGGTTCAAAGTGTTAGTTCTCGATATCGTACTATGTATGTATAATATATATATTGTGTGCCAAGAACCAATTGATTGATATGTAGTGTTATCCCTAGTGAAGTTGTATATCCATGTAATGCACGTAGATTTAAGGACTCATAGATATTGGAGCTTGAAGCGGTAATTCCCAATACCATAGTATGTATGTATAATATACATATATATATATATATAATGTGATAGGGTCATGAGTTATCCCAAGTCTTAAGATGCCAAGACTATGTTGGTTGTTAGACCTAAATGAAAAGATAATAAACAAATGCTTGTTCTATCTATTGGCATTTCATGTGTATGAATATGAATGGTTTGATATGTGCATGTGATTGTTATATACTCGTGCTAAGTGTTAGCTTACCTCTTGGGGATATTTTTTTTCTCAACTATAGGTATTAAGGATGTTTATGTTTATGAGGAACTGTATGTAGACTTTGATCAAGATAAGTGATAAGCACTAAATTGATTATATTTTACATGGTGATTTTTTATACTTTTTCCTTAAGTTTTGAGTTTATTTTTAGAAAATTATACTTAATTGAGTAAAATTTTATTTTCTAGGTTTTGGAACAATCTACATAAGAAAATGAGAAGATAGAAATAAGTTTCACTTAATTCAGAGCTAAAACGAGAAAGTATGAAGATTTGAATATAAACATCATCGAATGACATGATTGTATCGTTGCTAAGAGAATCCGAAGCACAATTTTAATTATAGACATATTTTATTCAACCAAAGTACACGATCATGCCTTCAATTGTGATGTTCCTAAGATTTAAAAACAAAAAAACAAAAAAGAGAGTCAAAGAAATGTTGGATGAGAGTGACATTACCAAGTGACACGATCTTATCACCCCAGTTATGTCATTTGTAGCAAAAATGTCATTTCGCTTCTTCTATTTGAGGCTTGGTTAAGGTTTTTTGAGAGAACATTAGCACATTTTTTTTAGAGAACTTCAAGGTCAAAACACATAAGAGAGCCTAATGTAATAAAATTTCAAGATTCAAGACCTTACTTTGATTCATGATCCACTCTTCCACCTTTCTTTTAGATTTCATGCCAAATAGTTCTTTTATCATGAGTAGAGAGTAGATTTTTAGTATCTAGGTCCTGTAGAAGCTAGATCTATTCATGCGATAATTGCTTTTATTAGATCTAATGCAATTCTTGGTTTTCTTGAATCGATTATGTGTGCTCACATACTTTAGATTAATATTCTTTTAGGTATTAATCTAAAAATCTAATATTATACAAGAAGATTAAGAGATTTTTTGTATAATTAAATATAAGCATAATAGATGAGGGTTTGTGCAATGTTAGAGATAAATTTTAAAATTTTTTTAGATCTATAATATTATCTTTAAGAGAATTCACTGCACATTAATGCAATATTAGATTATGCTATTGGAAAGAGATTTTAATAGGAAATCTAGATATTAGGGTTAATAAACTTAAAAAAATTATTAACTTTAATAAAAGATTCTCTCGATCAAGAAAACTAACGAATTAATTAGATTATCTTTAGAGATAATCACATATTTATGACTAAGGGAAATAAGATATAAGAACAACATTGAGTCTTGAATTAAATCTTTGGTTGCTTTCTTGTTGGTTCTTGATTAGTTACTTAAATTAATTAGTTCTTATAATTTTACTTCAAGAAATTGAATTCTTGAAATTTAATTTATCATATCAACAAGTAAGGCATTGATTATCTTTGCTACTATGATGATTATTAGAGACAAATCTATGATTAGTTAGTTGTTAGCTTTCAATCTTATGATAAGAAGTAGACTTTAGTTAGGAATTGAGATTTATTCTTTCAAGAAGCATTTTGGACTCCTAATGCTATTATTGATATTAGGTTTATTATGTTTTTCAATATTTATGAAGTGAAATAGGTCACTTGGTTCAAACTATTATTTGCAAGTTTATGATATATGAGAGTTTAGTGGATTATTTTCTAAGCAATGTGAATTTAGACATGTGTACGAGTTATAGATGCCTTATCATGTCATTATAGGATAATGACATCAGGTGGGTTGTAACACCTTAGGTTCTAAGGGGTTGTACATTCTCTCTTACAATCTTTTATGTGGGTTTTTATTGAGATTGAGTATTATAATCTTCCTTCTTAAGCATGTGACATATTCGTTGCAATACCTTACAATTTAACCTAGTTATTTTCCTTTTATAGCATTTGATTTGGTTCATTTTAATGTCCCAACCTAACGATAGTCCATAGTTATGTCAATGCATAACTAATCGATATTTTATCATTAGTCCCAAAAATTCCCTAATTAATGTTGACTTGCTTTCTCTATCTTGATTTTATAAACTACACTACTTGTTTTCTCTTACAATCCATGGGAGATTTCACTAACATGGGTATCACATTGATATTACTACCATTATATTATTAATTTTGATATTGAATAATAATTAATAAGTATCAATCAATGATAAATAATCATAATAATATTAGATATTGAGATAAGAATTATCATTTACTAATAATCTAACTTATTGATATTTATTAATTATCATCATTACTTTAAATTACCTGTATTCTTATAATATTATTATTAATATATATAATATTTATAAATAGGTGACTCTATAGTTTGTGAATTTAAGGGGATATTTTAAGCTAAAAAGTAAAAGAACTATACTTCTTAGAGAAGAAATAATTATAATCACAAGGATAGATTCAAAGCGAACACTTCCTTTACTAGGGGAATAAATACTCCCAACATATATCTATTGTCTTTAGTAACATAAGTATAATAGTATCAATAGAATTCATGATTTTGTCTTAGCTTGTAATTAAATGTCTTGTGACATATAAGGAGATTTACTTGAAAGTTTATGATCTTTTTAGTTTAAGTTTGTTAAGGGATGAGAAAAAGGTAAGTTTGTCTCTTGTGGGCTAACTATTTCTTAAAGGGGGGTTTCAATTAATGTAATTTGTGAAATACTATTATAAAATCACATTTCAAGAATGCAATTTAGTTTTCCCCTCTTTCCTCTTAAAATTGGTTGAACTTACAAAGAAATCACATTTCAAGAATATCACATTTTTAGAAAGCAATTTATTTACCATATTCAATTTTGCTATAAAACATGTAAATTGCATACAAAGAATGTAATCCAATGCAACTTACAAATTGCATGATCACCATGCGATTTACATAGCAACGGCTCCATGACTTTGCAACACCTGTAAACCATCACTCAGGCAAGAAGGAAATAAATGGAAACCACTCTCAAACACAATATAAACTCCAAACACAAACTCCATCTAAACTTAATAACCTAAAAATATGGCAACTCCATCAACACTCCATAGCAACACAAACTCCATCCAAAACCTAAACACAATATATATTCCATCTACCCTAAAAAGACACAACCAAATTCCATGCATACTTTAAATACATAACAAACTCAACAATAAAATATGAAGTTATATATCAAAAGGAAATGAAGAATGCTACAATAGTGCAAATATCATTTACAAATGTCCAATAGTTCTTTCATAGTTATCATTACAAAACACTATGGATCCATGTAACCAAACTACATCTCATGTCACTAACCCCTACCCCAATATCTCCTGTCATAGTAGGCTCACCTATACTACCCTAAAGTCTCTCTAACATGATAAGTGCTGCTTGGTCCCTCCTCTCATGCAATACGTCATAGATCTATTTATGAGATGCTTTACCCACATTGAAGCCTATCGAATGCTTCTCAAAGTAAGAAACAAAGGAAGTAACCATAAATATGGAAGCTAAATCAATAGCTAGTGTAAGGAAAGACGTAATATCTAATGCTAACCAGGATGAGACAATAAAGAGTGGAGCCCCATACCATGATATACCAAAAAGTAATATACGCTTGGTTAGTTTGTAGGAGGAGAAGGATATGAATCTACTAGTGGAGATGGAGACCAGTCCGAAGGTAGCTGTTGATGATGACCCTTGCCACGACCCTATCCCCTCCAGTATTCTAGATGAGGTGGAAGAACCTATGGCTCCTCTTAATGACCTAAAGGGAGTGTAATAGCTAAGTAACCCTTGATGAGCTACTTGGCAACTTGTGTCATCTCTCGTGCTTGCCTTAAGGTATAGAAGTCATCATCAACGTGATCCTGAGCATTCGCTTACATGAAAAGGAAATGCATACTATGTTAACTAATCTAGAACCAATTATATGAACATACATTTGTAAGAAATTTTTACAAGTCTTATTATAGGATCTAGCATCGCTTCTGTATGTCTAACGTATTGCTTGCTAATACTGTGATACCTCACATAGTACTAAGGAACAACCTTATCTGGTAATGCACCATCATAGTCCAATTACACAACTATCATTCTCTGTGCTCGTTATACGTGGATCCAACTTATATGATGTCTCCTTTAATCCTCATTAGTTTTTCCTCTAATATCAATCCTATGGAGCTCATCTAATGTATTGGGATTCACCAAGATCCTTTGAACTTCACCAAACTACTACACTACACGATTTGGAAGGTGCCACTCCATTAAGTGGAAGCATATATGAAGTACCTAAGCGAGCCAAATTCACTGCCAACTCGACAGTAAAGGGGTAATGCATCTAGGATGTCAGTAAAGAACGGTCTCTAAACAATCTATGAAGGAAAGTGTTTGAACAAGTTAGCAAAGTAAGGTCTCCATACCTTTCTATCCAACTCATTAACGTAATAGTTGTGTTGATGCTTGATGTGATGTGAATTAACTTCATATATTAGATTGGCTTTCCTCGCAAACTGCATTCCTTACTCTAACTCATCACTAATAGTCAATTCTTTGAATGTTATGTACCCATCACCATCGTGCATCTTATAAAGAATCGAATCGAATGCTCAAAAGACAAGGGCATTTGGTTGATTAAAGGATGGAGCAATTTATTAAACAATGGAAGAGTTAGGTACTACATTGTAATGCAGGACATAGGAAACTGTTTAATTTTTAAAAAAAATAATGTATGAATGTGGAAACTAAATTAGAAAATTAATTTAAACAAAAATTATAAGAAGCAAGCTAAGAAAATCATCACAAAACATAAAAGAAAAAAAAAATCAAGGAAATAGAACCTATTTTGAATTTGCACAATTCATGTGATGACATTGTCAAAAGGAAAGCTATCATGTAACAAGATTCAAAAATCACATTATCCTTCTTTTGCTTTTTCCCATACTACAAAGAATCCGTGAAGTGTAAACCCACCTTTATTAAATTAATAACTAGCCCCCATAGACAACTCTTGGTGGATTAAATTCAATATCACATTGAAGCCATTATCGAACATAATCCACTTGGTGAAATCATCACTTGTGAAAAATATACAAAGACAAAGCTTATTTATATACTTATTAATTATCCCAATGAACTAACTCCTAGTGAATCCATCTAGTTGAATCAAGAAGAATTAATGCTGATCTTGGAAATTTTTGAAACATAGAAGACTTTATTGTAGTTGCAATTGATACAACGAATAAAAATAACTAAATAAATTGAAATAACGCAATTTGATGGCCTCATACTATCGATGAAAGATGAAATCACTCAACTCTTAAAAGAAATCAATTTTATTTAACTCAATAGTCAATCATTTAATTGTTTAAAACCCTAGAAAGAGTACTATTTATATAAAAATAAGATAAATATGAGCCCTGCAATGTCTTTATTGTAGTTGCAATTGATATAGCGAATAAAAATAACTAAATAAATTGAAATAACACAATTTGATGGTCTTATGTCACGGGCGGATTCCGTCACTCGACCCCGTGCGGCACTTAGCGTTCCTGACCTCANGCAATGCTCAACTCCGCTCTATCCATCCTATTAAGGAGGGAGTTCAGCAAGTCCCGGGACCTAGTCCTTTGCCTGGTAACATGGCGATCATCATGGTCAACCAACTCATTGACCATTGAAGTGTTGTTATCTCCTCCGGATGACATTTTCTCCACAAACAGCTTCTTTTTCAAGCTCTGATACCACTTGTCACGGGCGGATTCCGTCACTCGACCCCGTGCGGCACTTAGCGTTCCTGACCTCATTAAGGAAGGCTAAGTCAGCCTGTAACACACTCACAATGTTAGAGAGAGAAAGTAGAGAGAGAAACTCTGATAGTATATTGTATTCACTCAAATCACTTCTGTGTTACATCTGAGGGGAATACCCCTATATATACAGAAAGCCTTTACAATCTAATGGTTAAGATCAATTTGATCTAATGGTTACAATTGATTCCCAACTACTACCTTTACCTACCTCCACCTACTACTATACAAGATTCTGGACTCTTCTGGAACCTTCTAGAGCTTTTCATCATCTATAAGCTTTTAGTGGGCTTGGGCTTTCGTCTTTGGGCCTTAGGAACCTCCTAAGAATGGCCCACTTCGGGAGGTCCGTAACACTTACACCACCAATGAAGTTTTGATAGTCTTACATTATCAATGAAAGGTGGAATCACTTCACTCTTGAAAAAAATAAATTTTATTCAACTCATTAAGCAGTCATCCAATTGTTCAAAACCTTAGAAAGAGTACTATTTATATAAAAATAAGATAAATATGTGCCCTAAGATGTCTTTATTGTAGTTGCAACTGATACAGGGAATAAAAATAACTAAATAAATTGAAATAACACAATTTGATGGTCTTACACCACCAATGACGTTTTGATAGTCTCACACACTATTGATGAAAGATAGAATCACTTCACTCTTGAAAAAAAAAAAAAACAATTTTATTCAACTCATTAAGCGATCATCCAATTGTTCAAAACCTTAGAAAGAGTACTATTTATATAAAGATAAAATAAACATAGACCCTACCATGTAAACCCAATCCAACGGCTAATAATAAATCTCCTAAAATAAAATATACTAAAAGATCTTCTTAAACCTAAAATATATCTACTTGCTGAAAGATATTAAAATATATCTATCCTAAAATAATGAAAATAATAAAATCTTAAGCATAAAAATCTTCATACCAAGTAAGACAATATCATTGTCGCAAACTCTTATGCTTGTATTGATGGTCCTCATCATTTCTCCCTAGCTTGGAAATTATTCACCTTTAGTGAATTAAAACTAATGTACTGTTTATAAAGATCTAAATTAATTCTTTGAAAAGCTCCAACTCAATTATCCATGTAGCATCTGAAAGTAGACAATCTGCCCATTGATAAGAAAGTATCTACCATCCCTTATGATCTGATCATCAATAATATCTTCTATCTTTTCTTTCTTTTCTCTTAATGGTGGAACATGTGGAACTAAAAGTGCAGGAAATTTATACTTTGGCTAACATGAAGAATCAGCATTTTGAGACATCTCATGATAAGGTAAGAGATTCTCAACATTGAAGATGTTGCTAATACCTATATCTAGTGTCAACTCCAATATATAAGCATTTGCACTAATTTTCTTCAAAACTTTGAAAGGCCCCATGCCTTTAGCATATAATTTATTTGAAGAACCTTGTTGAAACCTTTTTGGTCTAATTTAAGCAATAACCATATCTTCCTCCTTACCTAAAGGTTCCTATTTGTGCATTGATAAGCAAGGTGATCAGGACTATGACACTTATAACACCTTTAACTAAAACTAGCCTTAAAACTCTCTATAACAGTGCTCTTACCTTTGGTGTTCCTATCTTGAGTTACAGTAAGATTACTAGCCTTAGGTGTTGTAGAGGTATTCCTAGTAGACTAACTAAATGTTTCATTAAGATTATTACTCCTAAACACTCACTCCCGAACTTGTGAACTAAACCTCCTAGGTGGTCTTAACCAATTTTCAATCTCTTAAGCTTCATAAAAGGTCTGTTTTAAGGTCTCATCATAACGAAGATGAAGCCTTCTCTTAATCTCAAGTCGTAAGCCATTCCTAAACATAGAAAATGTCATCCCAGGTGACTATAGCTCACCATACTTAAATCAAAAGTTCATCAAACCTAGCCATATTTTCCTTAACTATCATGTTTCCTTGCTTAAGGTTTATGTATTCTTTGTAGAGTTTATCCTAATAAGATAAAGGAACATATTTTTCCATAAGTTTGATTTTCATCTCTACCCAATGCTCTATAAGTGGTTGCCCTAATTGCAAAAGCTATCATTTTACATTGGTCTAGTATAATTTGGCTTGACCTATCAATAACATCTTGACAAAGCATACTCTACGGTCCTTAACCATCCTATAGAAATTAAAATATTGTTCTAAAGCAATTGATAGGATTTAAGCCCCTGGACTAATCACTCATAGCTAAGCTAGAGGACTCATACGAATAATACTAGCTCAAAACCAAAGCTAAGACAGGGATCCTTATGCCGAACTAATCTCCTACTGGCCTGTCTATCAAATCCTCACATGTATCAAATATGCTCTTGCCTGGTAGCAAAGTCTTAATCCAAAAAACAACCTAGGACTAGTCGACTCGAGCTCCCCAATCGACCACTGGTGTCTAACTCCAATTTAACTAACTTCTTTACTAAATTGATTGGCTCTCAACCTAATCCAGATCAGGTCGGCCCCTAACTGTAAATGTTATTCTACTTCTACCTACCTTATACCATATTTCTCTCATCCAACCACCAAACGACACATGTCTTTTGAACACAACCTTCTAGAATGATTCTTTCTTTTCCATACTAAATATTTTTTTATCTCTTTTACCCCTTTTAGTATGTTTTATGTAACCTAATTGTAGAATACCCTTTAGTCTTTTCATGCATGTAAAGTTACTCTAATGGATAGGTATATAAACCCTTACTTCCTTATATGCAGACAATCAACTAGTCAATATAGAATTATTCATGTTGAGCAACCTTAGTGTTCTCATTATCATTAAACTCTTATCTATTCCCTTTAGCTAGGAATAGTGGTGAGTAACCCTTCAGTTTGGACCAATGCATCATATCCGGCAAATTGTAAGCTGAGTAAGATCGAGTGGTGCATTATATCCATTCAATAGCTGCTTGGACTTTGCTAACTTTTTCCCTATTTGTTTTTATTTTGCGTCGTTGTGGTGATTCTCTGTGTGTCCAACCCCGGAGACACATCAGCTTCGTTAGTATTAGAGCATGGTTCCACAAGAAAGTGTATGAAGTTACAATGAAGTTTAGGTTTATCTTATTGTTTGTGGCTACCATGTTCCTTCCGTAGCTGTTGCAGTGTGTTTTTGTGTAAGTGTAGTTTCATTATTACTCTATTTTTACTCTGTTTTTCATTACAAAAACAAAGCAAGTTTGCTATTATTCTATTCGAGTGATTATTGGGAATTTAAGTTTTTAGTGAGTTATTAATCTGTCCAAGAAGTATTACACCATGTCAGATTCAAGTGTTTAGGGAGTTATTAGTAACTAGAGTAGTGGTGCTCAACTTGGTCATGGTCATAATGGTAGTAACACCCCAAGGTCAGTTGATAACAAACTTGATAGACTGACCAACCTTGTTGAGAGCCTAGTCACAGCAATGCAAGTTAACAGACAATAACCCTATAGTGTACAGCACCATAACCCATAAGAAAATGCCCCTAAGAAACACCATGGCTAAGGTAATCAAACCAATCACCCAGTTTGACTACAACAAGCTAGAGGAGTAGCAAACTAAGCTGCTAAAGGAAGACTAGAGTTAGAGGAGATTGAGGAAGATGATGAGGAGTTAGATGTTGAAGAGTCTAAGGAAGAAGAAGAAGAAGCTAACTATTACTAAGCGTAAGGATAAAGACGTTAAGTCCCTCGAGGGTTAGACAATGTCAAGGCTCAAATCTCGCCTTTCAATGGAAGTGGAGATGTAAATGAATACTTAGAGTAGGAAGAGAAGGTCAAGAAAGTATTTAAATGTTATGGGTATACAGATGCTATCAAAGTCTGACTTGCTACATTGTAGTTTACTGGGTATGCCACTATGTGGTAAAAAAATCTAAATGTATCTAGAACAAGAGATGGAAGACGAGGTGTTATAACTTGGGATGAGATGAAAAGGTTGTTAAGAGGTAGATTTGTACCTGAGACCTACCTACAAGATACATTTGCAAAGTTATAGGAGCTTCGCCAAGGAAGTCGATTTGTTGATAACTATGTTAGAGAGTTCCAGATGCTTATGATCTAGGCTAATGTAGAAGAACTTAAGGCTCACATTGTGTCGAGGTTCATCTTTGGACTTTGCTATGAAATTTGCCACATTGTAGAGGTACAAAGGTTTTATACCTTGGAAGAGGCAATAAAGATAGTGCAAAGGGTTGAAAAACAAAGAAGTGCTCCAAGTCGACCTAGGCCAACATTCTCCTGACCCTCAATTCTACACCAACCTGTTTAAGCAAAGTCAAGGAGGCCATACAGAGCCGAAGATAAGAATAACCGATCTGATAACAGTTGGGCAAACCAGTAAGGCCAAGTCAATCAAACAAGTTGAGCAGAGGTTAGGCCAACCCTAAGGATATATGAGAAAGGGTAGACCTCCAAACGAAAGACCAGCGATATGAAATGCTTTAAATGCTTAAGCTTCGGACATATGGCTAATGAATGTCCAAACTAACACGTCATGGTACTCTAAGGAGATGTAATGGATAGCACTAATGAGAGTAAGTCTGACAAAGAAGAAGATGTTGGAAAACCTAAAGCCGAATAGGAAGAGGAGACCTGTATCTATGCTGACCAGGCAGAAGTGATGACCTTTGTCTTAAGACAAGTATTGAGTTCCTTATCAAGCTTTGAGAAGGACTAGAGGGAAAATCTATTCCATACCAAGTGTACCGTCAAAGGCTAATTGTGCATGATCATTGTGGATAAGGGAAGTTGTACTAATGTCGTTATACAATCCTTTGTGCAGAGGTTGGGTCTACCGACCTCAAAGCATCTCCAAACTTACAACTTACATTGGCTTCATGATAAGGATGCTTTGTACGTAACTGAACAAGTTGCACATAATTGAACAAGTGACCGTACCATTTAGTGTTAGGAGTGTATATAGGGACGAAGTAGTGTATGATGTTGTCCCTATGGGAGCCTCACATCTGTTGCTTAGGCGACCTTGGTTATTTAACCGACATGTTACTTATGACGAGTATAAGAACAGCTATGCCTTTGTTAAGGATGGAAGGAAGATTGCAATGCAACCAATGACCCTGTCCCAAGCAATTGAAACCCATAATCAGCTCATCCAAGCTAGTAAAAAGAAAGCCTTAGTAATGAGTTGAAGAGAGCTCTGAGCTACTGAAGAAACTAAAGAACCTATGTTCCCATTGGTTAGAAGGATGTTACAGGTGAAAGCTTTGGAGAATGTTCCATATCAAACCAAATGCCTATTAAATGAGTTTTTTTATATGATCCTAAAAGAACTGCTTGATGGACTACCCCTAGTCTGAGGTATTGAGCACTGTATTAATCTGCAACTAAGCGCCACCTTGCCAAACCGACCAACATACAAAATGAACCTTGAGCAGGCTGCTAAGCTAAAAAGACAAGTGAACGAACTCATAGAGCGAAGGTTTGTAAGGGAAAGCATGAGCCCTTATATTGTACCAGCTTTACTCATCCCTAAGAAGGATAGAACATGGCTCATGTGCATCAAAGGTCGAGTAATCAACCGAATTACTATCAAGTACAAATACTCGATACCGAGGCTCGATGACATTTTAGATGAGCTTCATGGCACCAAGATATATTCGAAGATTGATTTGCGAAGTGGCTGCTACCACCAAATTCGCATGAGATCAAACGACGAATGGAAGATTGCCTTCAAGACTAGGCATAGACTTTACAAATGGTTGGTAATGCCGTTCGGACTTACTAATGCACCAAGCACATTCATGAGGTTGATGAACCACGTAATGTGTCCTCTAATAAGAAGATGTGTGGTCGTGTACTTTAATGACATATTGGTATACAGTACCAACCTAAATGACCATGTTCAACATCTTCATGAGGTATTTGACATTTTGCGAATTGAGAAGTTGTATGGAAATGTAAAGAAATGTACATTTTGCTAGAAAGAGGTGATCTTCCTAAGGTTTGTGGTGTCAAGGGAAGGACTTTAGGTGGATGAGGAGAAGATCCGAGTTGTTCTTAAGTGGCTGATGCCAAAGAATGTCACTAAGGTTCGAAGCTTTCATGGCTTAGCTTCTTTCTAAAGGCAATTTATCAAAAACTTCAGTACCATAGCCACCCCCTTAACCGAGCTAACAAAGAAGAATGAAAGGTTCAGGTGGAACAATTGAGCTAAGCAAAGCTTTAGGGAGATCAAGGAGAAGCTTACCTCAGCGCTTGTCCTTTCACTACCAAATTTTAACAAACCCTTCAAATTGGAATGAGATGCATCGGAAGTGGGAATTGGTGTTGTCTTAATGTAGGAGCAATGACCCTCGCTTATCATAGAAAGAAGCTTAGTGGTCCCGCCTTAAACTATTCTATATAAGAGAAAGAGTTGTACTCTCTTTATCAAGCCCTTACTGTTTGGCAATACTATTTACTGCTACGAGAGTTTGTTATTTATATGGACCATGAATCCCTGAAGCATCTAGGGAGTCAAAACAAGCTTTCAAAAAAGTAAGCCAAGTGGTTAGAGTTTATGGAAGGGTTCTTATACGTCATCCGGTACAAGAAGGGAAACGTAAATGTAGTCACCAATGCTCTGTCATAATGGCAAACCTTGTTAACCACTTTGTAGAAAAAATTATTGGGATTCTCACTCATTACTAAGCAATACGCTCATGATCCTCATTTCAGCCCTATCTTAGAACAATATAGGGATGGAATTGCTGTTAAGGGGTATTATCTTAAGGAAGGCTATCTATTCAAGGACCGAAGGCTATGTACACTAAACTGTTCTACACATAAGCTATTAATCAAGGAAGCTCATAATAGCAGATTATCAAGTCACTTTGGGGAGACCAAGACCGCTAATCTGTTGAAGGAGAACTTTTACTGGCTAGGTTTGGCCAATGATATCCATAAAGTAGTTAGTAGTTATAAAGTGTGGAAGCGAGCTAAGGGGAAAAGAGAAACCTACAGAGAATACATGCTACTACCAACACCAACCTTACCTTAGGCCAACCTCAACATGGACTTTATCCTAAGGTTGCCTTGGACATCCAGAGGGAGAGATTCTTTCTTTGTTGTAGTGGGCTGCTTCAATAAGATAGTGCACTTCATTCCGTGCCATCGAACTAACTATGCTTTAGATATTGCTGATTTATTTTTGTAGGAGATTTTTCGACTACATAGGGTACCGAAGACTATTGTCTCAGATCTGGACATTTTTTAGCTATTTTTGGAAGACTCTTTGGAGAAGACTTGGAACCAAATTTGTATTAAGCTCCAGTAGCCACCTTCAGACTAATGGCCAAGCTAAAATGATAAATAGGACGCTAGGCAATTTGCTTAAAGCTGTCGTAGGAAAGAACTTAAAGGATTGGGATTTGTGCTTACCAGTTGTGGAGTTTGCATACAAATGAACTTTTCATAACATTACTAGGAAGACCCCATTCCAGGTCGTCTATGGCCTTAACCTATTATTCCTCTAGATTTGATCAGCGCTCCAATGGGTACTGAAGAAAGTCAATACAGAGTTGACCAAGCCTAAGAACTGCATGAACTACACTAGTCTATAACCAAAAAGATCACTAAATTCAATCAAAGACAGCACAAAATTAGTAGTGGAGGCCACCGAATTGTTTCCTTCTACCCAAGAGACTTAGTATGGATATACCTCAACTAAGAAAAATTCCTACACTTGAGATAGAACAAACTATCTCCTTGAGTTGATGGTCTATTTAAATTCCTAAAAAAGATCGATTGCAATGCTTACCAAATTGAGTTACGTAATGACAATGGTGTTTCTTCCACCTTCAATGTGTCCAATCTAATCACTCACTAACCAGCAAAAGAAGACCCCGCATGTGCCCCAGAAGAAGAAGTAGAAACCAATGCAGATTTGAGGGCAAATCTTTTTGACCCCTAAGTAGATGATAGGAATCAAGCCCTTGGACTAATCACTCGTAGTCGAGCTAAAGGACTTCAAGGACTCGTACGGAGAATACTAGCTCAAAACCAAAGCTAAGACAAGGATCTCTATGTTGAACTAATCTCCTACTAACCTGTTTGTTAGATCCTCACATATGTTAGACATGCTCCTACCTAATAAGGAAGACTTATTCTAGAAGAAATCCCAAGACTAGCCGAGCCAAGCTCCCTAATCGACCACCAGTGTCTGACTCCAATTCAACTAACTTCTTTAGTAAACTGATTGGCTCCTAACCTGATCTAAATCAAGTCGACCCCTGATTGCAAACGTTATTCTGCTTCCGCTTACCTTGTACCATATTTCTCCCATCCAACCACTAAGTGACACGTGTCTTCTAAACACAACCTTCCAAAATGATTCTTTCTTTTCCATACTGAATATTCTTTGTCTCTTTTGCCCCTTTTGCCCCTTTTACCCTTTTTACTATGTTTTATGTAACCTAATTGTAGAATACTCTTTAGTCTTTTCATGCATATAAAGTAACTCTAGTGAATAGATATATAAATCCCTACTTTCTTATATGCAGACAATCAACTAGTCAATACAGAATTATTCATGTTGAGCAACCTCAATGTTCTCATTATCATTCAACTCTTATCTATTCCCTTTAGCAAGGAGTAATAATGAACAATCCTTCAGTTCGAACTGATGCATCATATGTAGACTGTGTAAATTTAACCTTCTAAACATAGTGTTGGACTCGAGTATCGTAAATATTTCCCTAAGTCGACAAAACCACATAAAATGAAAACTGACTAAAATTTTGAACTTGGAACTTAAAACGAACTTGAAAGACCCAATGATACAATTTGGAAACCCTTATCGTACAAGAAAACCCTAATCCCTACATACTTGTACTTTAAAAAAAATGTAAACATAAACTTAATAGAAATCGTAAATATCAAATCATAAAAATTTTTAAAAAACTCTATAAAATTATCTTAATACTTAAAAAGCCATAAATCAATAAAATTATCAACAATTTTGTAAAATCATATAAAACTGATAACAAATGAATCAAGGATTATTTCAAGTAATAATAAACAACAAAACTAAGTTAGTTAAAGGAATAAATTAATAAATTTACAAAAATTATTTTACTTGTGTACATGAGTAGCCCTACAATATGTATATATATATATATATAAATATATCATTAAGTAACTTCCTTCTCTTTTCTTAATCTATCATATGATATATATATATATATATTTATATATGTTGCATAATAAAGCGATGTTCCTAAATAATTAAGCTAATTGATCCTTAAGCTCCTAAGTGTAAGTAAATTATTCCCCAGTTGGTGAAATACCCTAAAACATACATAATCTCACTCGAACTCTAAAACATCTATAAACTCACTTGAACCCTAAAACCTAGGATGATTAAGAACTTACAATCCTAAATAAATAATTAAAAATATAATTTGAATAAATTTTATTCAACTTTAGAAAATTCTAAAATTTCTTAAGAAGCAAATCATAACCTACAAATTAATTTGAGAATCAAGCCCTAAAAAAATTTCATATAAAATAATTCCCTTATTTTTACTTATAAGCCATATTACATATAGATAAGACCTTACTATTTAGCGAACTTGTGATTCAACTAAGAGTACTTCCCAAATGATCCCAAGGATAAACTAAGCTAAGAATTCAAGTTCACATTTAAAAACGAATTTAATTTTCCAATTCAAAACCCTATTATCGATAAAACTCAAATATGAGAACCATAGACTCTAAACCCAAAACCCTAAAATAATTAAGAACTTGTAACCCTAAGCGGTTAATTAAAAATTTAATTTGAATAATTTTATTCAACTCTATAAATTTTCATAATTTTATAAGAATTAAATCATAACTTACAAATCAATTTAAGAGACAAACTCCAAAAGAATTTCATATAAAACAATCTCCTTATCTTCATACATAAGATTTGTACACATGAATAAGTAAACCAACCAATCATCCTAAATAACTTATCAATTGATAAATATAAACCCTATTTTTAATGGGCCTATGATTCAATTAAAAGTATTGTCCAAACGTTCCCAAGGATCAATGAAACTAAAAACTTAAGTTTACATTTAGAAACAAATTAAATTTTTCCAATTCAAAAACCAATTATCGATAAAATCCTAGCTTGAAGAACTGCGAGCTCTAAAGTCACTTAAGACCCTAAACCCTAAAACAATTAAGGAAATTTTGACCCTAAGTGACTAATCGATAATTTAATTTGAACAATTTCATTCAACTTTAGAAAATTTCACAATTTTATAGGAATCGAATCATAAAGTACAAAACAATGCAAGATGAAAATCCTAAAACAATTTCCTATAAGACCATACCCTTATCTTTATGTCTAAGCCTTACATATAAATAAGTAGACCAACCAATCACCTTAGATGACTTATCAATTAAAAATTGGAATCATTTATCAATTGATAACTTATCAAAATCTCGCGATAAGATATTTTCCTTATCACCCCTTCACTTATACTATATATGGATAATTTTTCACAAGATTTCACATGCTTAACTTCATTAAATGAGATAAG
This sequence comes from Lumnitzera littorea, assembly GCA_024138015.1. Classification (NCBI taxonomy): domain Eukaryota; kingdom Viridiplantae; phylum Streptophyta; class Magnoliopsida; order Myrtales; family Combretaceae; genus Lumnitzera; species Lumnitzera littorea. The sequence continues at coordinate 86,560,401 of JAMXBB010000008.1, read as the reverse complement.
ACAATTCCATGACCCCAAAGGACACTAAATGGCAGATTTGAACAAGGAGAAGAGGAGGGGCATGCTCTTATCTTTCAACCATCAATCACTTTCTCTTACACACCACTATTCACTCCTTAATGGTTACATCATCAATAGTTGCAATTGTTGACTTTTATGTAAACTACAAGATAATCAATTAAAGCTTCTTGCACATACTTCTTCTCTCATTCAAAAATCTGCTACTCTCTCCCTCTTTCACTCTCATTTTCACTTCCTTTTCTCTCACTTTAAACATAAATCAAAAAAAGAAATCCAACGCCACAAAATCCCAACATTGTCGCCACTATTTTGCTTTCATACTCACGACACCAAGCTTTATTTTGTGCCCTCCATTTGTCAACTTCAAAAACCACTTTTAGGAACTTTAAAATATCCTCAAAGCCCCACTTCAAAGATCAAGACTCTAGTTTCAAAGGAGCTTGCAAGAAAGAGGAAAAACAAGGAACATAAAAGGGTACTTAGTTGCACAACCACCATTTCTACGCTTTTAGGACGAATAAGTTATTTCTTTGTGTTAGTGGTTTAGTGTTACGTGACCATGTTTTCATAAAGATATTAGCATGATCATAAGATGATAAAATAGCTAAACCACCTTAAGAAGTAAGCTTGTGAACCCCTTTACATGAAAGTTGAAATATGAGCATGCTAAGTTGGTGTTATGTAAAGATATATGTTTAACACTTAGAATGGAAGATTTTAAATTAAGAAAATCATGAAATGTGTACATGAATGAGGAGACATCATGCTGGACGTGGAGTACATGTGAGTCACTTAGATGTTATTTCCATTTCTATTAAGTTAAAGATGCCCAAACCTAGCCTTAAGTAAAGGAAAATCCATTACATGAAACTTTTATGAAAAAACCAACCTTGTAAGATATGAACTATAATATGAAAGTTATGATAAGTATGAGATCTACTTTTTTCATGTAAAGTATAAGCTAAGTAATCATCTCATGGAAGAGAAGTTAAGTTAAGATTTGAATATAAGTAACCTAGGTTCATGATCTAACCCTTAAACTTAAGGAAATGATGAAACAAGTTGAAAAACTAAGTGAGAACCGCTTGGATTCATCATGACCAGATCTGGAACATAACTAAAAGCCACTTAAAAATATGATAAAACCAAGTGAACAAAGTAAAAATATCAACCAAAGCAAGTATAACAAGTATATTAAGCCTAAAACTCAAAACCGAGCTTAAAACTCTCAAAACGAGCCTAGAACTCTAAGTTGGGCTTTCATTAAAATTCTGACCAGCACTTTAAAATATTAAGAGTTTATTTTGAAGCCCACAAGAAATCCACCTAAGGCTCCATAAGCCCACCAAAGTCACTAACTTTAGTTTGAATAAAAAACAAGCCCATTTGACAACTTAAACCCACATAAAAGCCCAAGGAGTTGTTGTTAGCACTAAGAGTGTAAACCAAAGTTGAAAATTTGACCTTAAGGAGTATTTTAAGATTGGATAAAATTCCTAAGCCCAAGCCCAAAGAATTTCCCAAGTTACCAAAAAGCCTATTAACCAAACAAGACCCAAAAGAACTCCAAAACATGAGGATCGCTACTGTTCTGGCCCATGGACAGATTTGCATACCTCATTTCAAAAATCTAACCTCACCACATTAAATTACACTCGAAAATGATGAAGATTGACTATAAGATCATAAAAATCAAATTTAAAACGAAAAAGTTATATGCGATTGAACTTTTAAGTAAAAACCGAGAAAAGTTAAAAAAGCTAGTCAAGAGTATAACTTAAGGGAATTTAACTTAGTTTCCTAAGTTTATTTCAATCCCTTATAAATATTATTTCGATGACCAGGGGACACCGTTTACGGAGACGACTTGCCTCCAGACTACTTTGACTGACCGCATGGCGGAATGAGTAAATTCCCGATGACTCTTTACTTGATTTTACTTGTAGAATAGATACACCTAAACTTATATATATATATTTGGATGCTTATAGGATATGGGAAATGCATGTGTATGAATTTGTGGATGAATGCAATGGCTCGTTAATTATATATAATAATGGGAATTTTTGTGATAATTTATACCTGCAATTGTATGGAATGAAATTGTTTGATCACTTCAAAAATCGAATTAATCACTTATACGATTAAGAAATTAGAATGAACCATGCATTCCTCATATTGCATACGGACAACACCGACTATCGCTTCACGCAGAAGATACGAAGGGACTCATAGGAGGACAAGCCTCTTGTAGAATTGGATACTAACTATGTCATCATATATATTGAGTCTCTGTCCTAAGCTGAAGAGCTTATTAGGCGCCAGGAGACGCCAACCGTCAGCGAGGGGCCGAGTCTTGTGGCATCTACTTAAGGCGTATGTTTATAGATTGCAAAGGTCACCACACTGCTAGACTTGGGATTTTGAAAATATGATTTATTATTCGATAATGAAAGTATATATTGTATATATATACATAGTTTTGTTTTGACTTAAGTACAATAGTGCTAATGAATTAAAACCCAAGGTCTAGAACTTGAATTTTGGTTTGGGTCGGTTAATTATCTCCAAACCCCGACTATAGGGGCCATAATTCTGAGTCGTATGTAGTTCCTAGGCTACTGCATGTGTTGTTTGGCATACAAATTATTCATGCATTCATATGATTGTGCATCTAATAAATTTTGCCATGCGGTATTGATGAGGGTATTTATCTCATTAAGCGTAAGCTTACACCCTAACAATTCTTTTCCTTGTAGGTTGATAGATAGTTGGGACAGGGATAATAATTGAGTGCAGAGTGCTACCATTGAATCAGTATGATAAAAAGCTTATATAGTTACTTCAGAATGTTTTAGAAAATGACTAATATTTCAATTAAGTTTAGTATCTTTAGTAAGTTTAGAATTTTTTGGAATTGTCTATCTTATTTTACTATAATGGTAAAAGATACCGATTCTCTACGGTTCTGAGGAATCGTGGAAAAATAGATACCCATAATTATTTATATTATATAATGAGTCAATGAACTAAAATTGAAGACCCTAACGAATAACTATTTAGAGTTTTGCAATCTCTGACTTGCAAAGCAATTTTCTTATCATGGGTACACACGTGATATGGAAATTCTAGGCAATACTACTAGGCCCCTCCTAGGGTCGTTACATCATATCTAGCGGATTGCAGGCCAAATAGGATTGAGTAGTGCGTTATATCCATTCGATAGTTGCTCGGACTTTACTAACTTTTTCCCTGTTTATTTTTTGCTTACTTCATTGTAATGCTTCTCCATGTGTTCAACCTTAGAGACGCATTAGCAATGATCCGGTCTATCAAAACTGTAGGGTCAAGACTCCTATTAAATGTAGGTAGGTCAATCTTAATATGCCTAATGGTGTCATCAACACAATAGTCACGATGTAAGTTTTCATAGCCGAGCTCTACAAAGTCATCTCCTTGAAAATTTCTATGTAACACCCTACGATAAGTTAGCTCGACCTTATGAAAGTTCTAAGCTTTAAGGTTCTCAAGTGAATGTCGTCAAAGGGAAGGGTCATCCTCTAAATTAAAATTCTTATCTATGGCTCAATCTATAGTTTCTTCATCGTCACCTTAACCATTGACTAACCTAGCAGCTTCTAAGAATTCTACGCGATTTGTAAGGGTCTCTAATTAGCGACTCATTATACCCCACATGGTTGTAAGCTCATCCGTTCTAGACAGTATTTAACTCAATTATTCAATGGAATTATCTTTTGGAGGTGAGTCAATCCTAAAAGTTGTACCATTATGGGTTTTTCTGGTATTAGACTTTTTTTTTTTTAACAAAAGAAAGAAAGGTTTTTTTTTTTCAAGAATGTATGTTAATCTAGGCTCTAATACCAAAATTAATGCAAGAAAAAGGAAATGGTTTAACTTTTAAAGAAAGAAATAACTCACAAATGTGAAAACTAAATTCAAAAATTAATTTAAACAAAAAGTATAATAAGCATGCTAAGAAATTCATCACAAAACATAAATATATATATATCAAAGAAATAGAACTTGTTTTGAATTTGCTCAATTCATGCGATGACATTATCGAAAGGAAAGCTATCACATGACAAGATTTAAGAATCAAATTATCCTTCTTTTGTTTGTTCCCACATTGGAAAGAGTTCGTAAAGTACAAACCTTCCTTTATTAAATTAATAGCTAGTCTTGATGCATCTCTAATGTCGAACACACAAAGGAGCACTACAATGTAAATGAACTAAAAGGAAAACAAGAAAGCTAGCAAAAGTTCGAACAGCTATCAATTGGATATGATACACTAATCGATCTTACTTGGCCTACAATCCATTAGATATGATGTACTGAACTGAACTATGGGGCCAATCACCACTACTCCTTGCTGAAGGAAATAAATAAGAGTTAAGGGTAAATGAGAACGCTAAAGTTACTCAAAAAGAAAACTTATATATTGTGATGATCAAAGAGTTACATCTATGTACAAAAAATGGGGTATTTATATTACCCTTACTAAGGTTATAAGCATACATGAAAAAGACAAAAGGCTAATTTACAATTGGGATACGTAAATGATACTAAAAGAGGTAAAAGAGAAAAAAAAATATATTCTATATGGAAAAGTAAAGAATCTTTTCAAAATATTGTGCCTAAAGATACGTGTCTCATGGTGGCTGGTCACTCTGAAGTAAACTCGAACGAAATGAGGAAAAAGAAGGTATGTAGTCAAAGTTAACCTAATATGGATTAAGTCAGTCCGTAGCCAATTAGTCACTAATGAATATTCGCCTCAGACTAAGGTTAGATCCTAGTCAATTCAAGAGCTTGGCTTCAAATAGTTGTTAAGGCTAGTATGCTTGAATGTTATCAGGACTATGGTACGATTACTTAGTAGGTAAGCATGCCTACTTAGAGAGTTGACACGTCTCCTAGGCAATTCCGGAGACAATGTTGGTACAAAAGAGAGCTCGGTACTCAGGTTAACAGTAGAATAAATCGTAGAGGTCGAAATAGGAATTCTTGTCTTGGATGGGGTTACTAGCCATTATCCTTCTCTTGAGTACCTAAAGTCCTTTAGCTAAGCTACGTATGATCAGTTTAGAGGGTTGATTCCTATCATCTGCCTTAGGGTCAAGAAATTTGACCTCAAATCTAAAGTGATCTCCAGTTCCCATTCTTCTTGGGCACCTACAAGATTTTCTTCTTCTAATTAGTAAGGAATTAGGTCGGACACATTAAAATTAGAAAAAATACCATAGTCATCAAGCAACTTGATCAGGTAAGCATTATGGTTAATCTTCTTCAAAATCTTGAATGGACCATCAGCTCATGGAGGTAACTTATTCTATCTTAAGTGTAGAACGGCTGAGATGAATCGATACTAAGTCTCTTAGCTTGAAAGAAATAGTTTAACGGCCTTAATTACCAATCTCTTATTGTCTCTAATTAAACTTGATAATCTTCCTTATCACAATTTGGTGTAGCTCTTATAATTCTTACACCTAGTCAACTCTAAATTGACTTTCTTTAGCAACTGCAAGGTACTGATCAGATCTAGGGGGATAGTGGGGTTAACGCCATAGACAACCTCAAAAGAGGTCTTTCTAATAGTACTATAAATAGTTTGGTTATATGTGAACTTCACAACTAGTAGACACAGATTCCAATCCTTCAAGTTCTTTCCTACAACAGCTTTGAGTAAGTTACCTAATGTCTTATTCACCACTTTAGTTTGGCCATCAATCTAAAGGTGACTACTAAAGTTGAACATAAGTTTAGCTCCAAGTCTTCTCTAAAGAGTCTTCCAAAAATAACTCAAAAATTTTGTATCTTGATCTAAAACAATAGTTTTTGGTACTTTGTATAGTTGAACAACTTCCTGCAAAAACAAATCAACAATATATAAAACATTATTAGTTCGATGGCATGAGATAAAGTGTGCCATTTTGCTGAAGGGGTTCACTACTACTAAGATCGAATCTTTTCCCCAGGGTATCCGAGGCAATCCTAGGACAAAGTCCATACTGAGATCAGCCTAAAGTAAAGTTGGCGTCGATAGGGGCATATACTCTCCATGGGGCTTTATTTTCCCCTTATCTCTCTTGCACACCTCACAACTTCTAACTACCTTATTGACATCCTTACCTAAACCAGGCTAGTAAAAGTTTTCCTACAACAAATTGGTTGTTTTGGTCTCTCCAAAATGACCAAATAATCTACCACTATGAACCTCCCTCACTAACAGCTCATGTGTGGAACAACTTGGTATACATAGCCTTTGGTCCTTGAACAAAATGCCATCCCTAAGATCATATCCTTCAACAACAACTCCTTCTCAACACTGCTTAAGAATGGGACCAAAATGTGAGTCATGAGCATACTATTAGATGATAAGTGAAAATCCCAGCAACTTTGTCTACAAAGTGGTCAATAAAGTTTGCCAACATGACAAAGCATCGACGGCCACATTGGTTCTTCCTTTCATATGTCAGATCATGTAGGAGAAACCCTCCATACACTCTAGACACTTGGCTTGCCTCTTTGAAAATTTGTTTTGATTCTCAACATGCTTCAATACTCATGGTTAGTGTAGATCACAAACTCTCATGGCAGTAAGTAGTGTTGCTAGACAGTAAGAGCTTGAAAAAGAAAGTACAACTCTTTCTCATACATAGAATAGTTCATTGTGGCAACATTAAGCTTCTCACTGTAATAGGCAATCAATCGTCATTATTGCATCAAGACACCACCAATTCCAACACCTGACACATGTCACTTCAGTTCAAATGGTTTGTTAAAATTTAGCAATGGTAGGATGGGGGCAAAGGTAAGCTTCTCCTTGATCTCCTTGAAGCTCTATTTAGTTTGATCATTCCATCTGAACCCTTTACTCTTATTAATTAATTTGGTTAAGGAGGTGGCTATGGTACTGAAGTTTTTCATGAATCACCTATAAATAGAAGTAAAGCCATGAAAACTTCGTACTTTAGTAACATTCTTCGGTGTCAACTACTCCAAGATTGTTCGGACCTTCTCCTCATCAGCTTAAATTATTGCCCTTAATACTATGTATCTAAGAAAAACCATTTCATCCTGATAGAATGTATACTTCTTTAGGTTCCCGAATAACTTCTCGGCTCGTAAGATATCAAAAACTACTCGGAAATGTTGAACATGGTTGTTCAAGTTAACACTATATACTAATATGTCATCAAAATATACGACCACACATTGTCCGATCAGAGGGCATGTCACATGGTTCATAAGCCTCATAAACGTGTTTAGAGCATTAATAAGTCCAAACAATATAACCAACCATTTTGTAGAGACCATGCTTCATCTTGAAGGTAGTCTTCCATTCATCTCCTAGCCTTATGTGAGTTGGTGGTAGCTACTTCACAGGTCAATCTTTAAAAATACCTTGGTGCCATGAAGCTCCTCTAACATGTCATTAAGTCTCAGTAATGGATATCTGTACTTGACGGTAATTCGATTGATTGCTTGACTATCGATACACATGCATTATATAAATCATCCTTCTTTGGGACAAGCAAAGCTGGTACAGCATAAGGGCTCATGCTCTCCCCCACATATCTTCTCCCTATGAGCTCATTTACTTATCTTTTCAGCTCGGTAGCCTACTCAGGGTTCATTCTATAGGCAAGTCAGTTCGGTAAGGTGGTGCCTGGCTATAAATCAATACAGTACTCTATGCCTTAAACCAAGGGTAGTCCTTAAGGCAGCTCTTCAAGAAACAAGTCGGAAAATTCATCTATTAAGCTTAAGATCTCATCAAGAACATCGTCAAAATCTCTCATCTCCAATAATCTTCTAAACAATAGGAACATAGGCTATTTAGCCTTCTCAATAGCTTAAAGCTCTCTTTAGCTCATCACTAAGGCCTTCTTCATCCTAGCTCGAGTAAGCTACTTATGGGTCTCATTTACTTGGGTCGTTGTAATGGGCTACAACACAATCTTCTTTCCGTCCTTAACAAAGGCATAGGTGTTCTTGTATTCGTCATGAATAACACGTCAACCAAACAACCAAAGTCTTCCAAGCAGTAGATGTGAAGCTCTTATGAGGACGACATCATAGACCGCTTCATCCCTATACACATTCCCAATACTAAACGGCACAGTTACTTACTTTGTGACGTGGAGAACACCCTTATCATGAAGCCAATGTAGTTTGCAAGGTCGAAGGTGCTTAGAGGTCAGTAGTCTTAACCTCTACACAAAGGACTGTGCGACAACATTAGTATAACTTCCTCCATCCACAATGATGGTGTACAGTTGTCCTTTGATGGTACACTTCGTATGGAACAAATTCTCTCCTTGGTCTTCCTCAAAGTTCGACAGGGAACTTAGTACCCATCATAGTACTAAGGTCATCACCTCTCCCTAGTTGGCATAGACACAAGTCTCCTCTTCCTCCTTGACTTTAATCCTTCCATCATTCTTCTCCTCCTTAGGCTCGCTCTCATCAGTGCTATCCACTATATCTCCTTGGAACACCATGGCATATCAATTTAGACACTCAGCAGCCAAGTATCCAAAGCCCAAACATTTAAAGCACTTTACCTTGCTTATCTTTCATCTGGAATTTTGTCTTCTTTCATTTGTCCTTGGGTCGGCTTAGCCTCAGCTCAACTCAATTGGCCTACTCAACTAGCATCGAGTCAATCATTTCTCTCCTTGACTCGACGTAAACAAGTCAACGCAAAACTAAGGCTCGAGAAAATGTTGGCTTAGGCTAACTCAACCCTTTGTGCCACTTTAATTGCTTCTTTCAAAGTATAAAATCTTTACACTTCCACAATGTTGTAAATTTCATATTTGAGCCTAGAAATAAACCTCAATATTATACGAGCCTCAAATGTCACACCCCAAAATGGTAGAATCATAATAGTCCCACCGTACAAATCATTTTAAGATAAAAGTCGACCTTTCAATCGTTATCTTAGACCTGATTTATATAACGTGTCCATGACTAACCCACCTTGAAGTAAATAATTCATAAATTAAACATGTTATTTAACTATATAATTATGAAATATACATATTTACACTAAATAATCTAAGTATGTTTACAAAATTTAGTAGCCTAATCATAATCTACTTGAGTAATACAGAAATTAATACTAAAAACTTTAAAGATAGAATCCAAACTTGAAAGGGTAATTGTTCTTTAGGTTATTATCCTCACTCCCCTAGGATCTAATAGTTGCTAGCTTCAAGATAATTATAAATTGTTTTCTAATTAGCTCCCGCAACAACATTTATAGGAATGTGAGCAATCAACAGCTCGGTAAGTTAGAATAGAGACTTAAAACTATACAGCAAACACAAATAGGGTTATCAACCAAATTAATTATATAAAATGCATGTTCAAGTAAATGTCATCTCACGTCGTTGTCTAACCAGTCATAAGAATAGAGAAATTAAACCTACTCTAATTCGGGTTGAGGAATTTTTGTTTAATGCAACAGCTTACGACTAAACCTAGACTTATGCAATGGAAACACCACTCCTCCTGCGACTACCTTCAAATCATTGATTTCACCCTTGTCGTAACCCCCTCACTTGTCACTTAGTTCGACTAAAGATGAAGAAGGGACCAATTATATTATCCAGCACCATCCCTTTCGAAAGGATCAGTATCTGGCAAAGAACCCTAATGTTTCCCCTAATTGGTTGTTATGCAGGTTCAATTTAGATTTATGAGTCATATATTTAACTAAATCAAGTTTAGGGTGTTCAATCATTTCAAACAAAACATGTAAATACAAGCTAGAACAATAAACCAAATTCACATCATCAACTCAGAACAAGCACATGAGTACAATCAACTACCTAACAAGCACAATCAAGCCTAATTTCAAGCCTTCGAGTACTACAAATTAGTACTCCAAAATATAGTGATATATTAATCCAAACTTATCTAGATTCCTCGCTTGCTTACTCGAAGTGCAATTCGCATAGGCCATCGTCAATAATTCCTATAATATAAACATTGTTTCAGTTTTTACATAATTGCCATAGATTAGTTTTATCTTATAATGCTTATTGTTATCTTTTGTTTAAGGTTTAATATAACTATTTTTTTTCAAGTTTTTAAGTCTTTTTCAATTATTCCTAATTTAGGCTAAGTTCTCATTTAGTTTCCGAATTAATTTCTAAATTAGGTCCTAGTTCAGTTTCTGAATACGGTTTTATATGCAAACCCTAAAAACTCATTTCAACCCATAATGTGAATTAATTACATTATTTTTTAGTATCCTAAATATCATATTTAACTCCTAACCAGTATTTCAATTCGTACGTTATATCCCTTATCCTAATTTAACTACCAAATTTACTCCCAATGTGAGAAAATTCTATATTTTTAATATAAACACCTAAATTTAAGTTTCATATAAGATTTTGTATATATTCCTATTATTATTATAATATAAATTTTTAACCTAATATTTTCCTACTCATTAATTTTTTATACTTACATATTATGCATTATCACCTAATATGTACATAATATACACATCTAATATCCCCATCACTTTAAATATCATCTCTCAACATCAATTAACATTTCAAAATATCTAAATTCATCCCAAATTAGAATTTTTACCTAATTACCTTAAATTACAAAATTAGCTTAAAATATACTATTTTTACCTATTACATATATGCTACATAATTCCCTAATGATTACATCTAACACCGTAAATGCTACAAATATCATATGTCATCAAATTCAAACATTTTAAAACATACAATTATGTACTAAATCAGTAATTATCTTTTTAATTACCTAATTAGCCCAAAATTACCTATTTTATGCATCATTTTAAGGCTTAAAAATCATCTATAAATTTTGAAAATATATTTTTGAAAACCTCTTCATAGCACTATTTTAAATGCCCTAATTAGCCTATACAAAAATTTTGAGCTCAAAACTATACTCCTAATATCATTTATTTTTAATTCAAAATATGCTCGATTTTATGTAGTTTCTTAAGGGCAGTATATTTATAGACTTAAATTTATCGAAGTAAAAATTTTCCCTAAATCTACATATTTAAAAACCTTAGAATACCAAATTTCATAATTTTCTAAGCATATTTACTATTTTTAATAAAATAAGCAAAATCGGAAAGGAAGATCGAACTCACCGGTATTGGTGGCTTTGGCCACTGTCAGCTAACATGGCCTTGTCGACTATTCTAGGCACTGCCACTATCGTATGATAGTAGCGGCGGCCATCTACTCCCAGGTTGCTGTTAGGAGTTGACTCACCTTATAGCTCCTATTTGCATAAATTTTTTTGTAATTTTTTTAGAATAAAACCCTAAGCTTTTTTTTTTTTTTTTCAGTGCTTGCAATTTTTTTCACATTCCAACTGACCAAACGAGCTTTTGATTTAATTTGGGTATTTATAGAGCTGCATAGATTTTTTTTTTTTCTCATTAATTTGAATTGACATTGGCCTTATCTTATCCTTTTCCATTTTCTATTTGTTAAATTTTGATTGGTTAATTTTGTTTCTTCCATTTCCAAGTTGCAACGACTGCTTTCTAGACATTTCCTCATTTTTTATTTTTATTTTATTATTTATGAATTTTCTTTAATTATTTAGTAGTATTTTGGATATTTTAAGTAATTTTGTGTATTTCTACTTATATGTAAATTCATATATGGTACAAATAAATATTCTTAAATATTATTTATGTTATTTCATGATTTTTAGTGCGCATATAATTTATTTTTATCAATTTTTTAGTTATCAAAACTTGTTTTATGCGTTTCCGATAAATAACAAATAATATACATATAATTCAATATTATATTATTTATTTTCCTAAATCCAAACTCTTGGGATCACTTTTACTAATATTTCTAGCTTTATCATAAATTTAGGCTAGATCAGATAATTTGCTTAATCACCTTAAATTCTATGAATCAAACCTTGAGTAGCTGATTGCAAGGCTTATATTTCCACCTCCCTTACGATAGTTTCGTCTTCAAAACTACTATATATCTACGTATTGCTCACTTAACTAAAATTAATAGCTTATATTCTTTTACTGTTTTAAGAATCAAAATAACTAAAAGTAATGCTTAAATTTTGCTATGTTCTATTCCACAGTGACTTCCAAATTTAGGCTTATGTTTCATTATACCTTTCTTTAACTCTAAACCTAATTATCCAATATTTTTATAAGTTGCTTCACAACTTTGTAATTCCTTTTTCCATTCCACTAAATTATCTTCTAACTAAGCTTCGAAATTGCTTTCTGATTAAGTTTCACCTCCTTCTCTATCTAAACCTTTGCTTTATCTCTTAATTTACCTTCTTTTGCATTCCATACTTTAGTATCAATCAGATCTTATTTCATCACCGTAATCCTCTAATTGTATTATATTATCTTCTGACTTAGCTTTATAATCTTATAAGTTTTCTTGTTGGTTTATCCTCTATTTGTTTCTTGTTTTATTGATTCCTAGGTTTTACTTGTAATCTTCAGCGGTTCTAAGTTCATCTCATATCATCACCTTTCCTCTCATCCATAATCTTCCACTCATAATGTCTACACCTCTGCCATAGCTTCTCATTTGTTCTTCATATAGCTTAGCATAGGATCAATAGAAGTAAATATGGCAAATCTTGACTTTCCTCCATCTCAAATTCAGATGAGATGATTGGCATTTTAAATCAACTCAATTTGGCTCAACTTAACTTAATAAGATTGAATATGAATTTTGACTAACAAATTCAGTAAGAGACATAGTATTAACAAGGACTTATTACTTGACAAAACACAACATCACAAATTACACCGATAAGGTTAACATGACACAAGACTTGACAACAATGGATTAGCCATCTCAGATTTGCCATTTCTCTATTAGATTACCTATCGCAACAACTCATATGAAGTGTATTGGAACTTCATACCTTCCTTGTACATCCAATTACTTCAATAGATCTTCTTTCTTAATAGAGATTATCAGCTATATTTCTTCAAGTATTGCTTAAACACTTTAAATATCTACAGAAGTCCCTTTTCCAAAGATAACTTGTTTAATGAAAGAAGTATTATCTCATCCAAAAGTCACTTTTCTTCAATTTTGGCATAACACTTTATATATCAACATGCTATCAATAGTTATCACAACTAGTGTGTTCAGATACTATTAGCATATACACATTTCTCCCAATTCTGTGATTAAAATCTATGCGTTACTAAACTAAGAGACATCGCTAGGAATTCATAATGTCCATATTATATTATATTATATTATCTTATAGAAGCTTTCTTCAACTTAATCCTAAATCAGTAACAATCTAATCCGATGTTATTCCGAAAAAACATAGTTACTCCTTTATCTCCTAATATCCCATTTACAACATCAAATACAAAATTTCTACTACATGTTCAATTCTTGATTAACTTGACAATAAAGTTCAAATATCCACAAACTAATCTTTAAAAATATATATATACTTTTATACATTACTAGTAGATCTAATACTTATCAATACTTTCCTTAGTCTCTTGCTTGTAGCTATCAACAAACTTCTCATCATCTACCACTTGTAGTTTTTCTTCTAAATTCCACTTTAATCATATCCTATAACTTGTTAGGTTAATATCCTTCCTCTAATATAAATTCTAGATTGATAAGTAATGATAAATCCCAATCATCTTAAATCCCTTTCCGTCTACTAGTTTCTAACTTGTAGGGAATAAACACTTCAATATCATTATTATGCTTACATTTCATCCATTCGTATATATCTATATTATGTAATTAATTATACATTATTTTTATAATTATCACACACTCCTTTTGTTCAAATTTATTATCATTTAACTAAGATCAAATGAGAGTCCTTTAATGAAACCACTACTTATCTCCTGATTTCTTTAAGCGTAAATCTCTAAATAACTATTTTTTATCAACATTCCTTATCATCATATCATAATTAAGTATACCAATAGATAATTGTCTTCAAAAGTTCACTTCTTGAAAGGTTATGTCTTTCTAAATTGGTCTTGGAATAGCAGTCTTAATCCTCTCCAAACTTTTGCTTTAATTTCATTTCTACTGTCAATTGTTACTCATTATAGTATTATTTTAGAGTGCCTAAATACATATTCAATTGTAGTTTACCTAATAATCTTACTTCATTTCTCATGTACCATTTAAGAACCATCCATCTCCTATGACCAATTATAAGTACTATATAATGATATAAATTCATTTGCCTCAACACCACATAAAAATCTCACTATCCATTTCATATTCATTTTGCTTCACTTGCACTTAATTATAACTCCAAAAATATAAGTCTTCAATTCATGATTCATTAAGGGCTAAAGAATTCATAACCTGATTGTAATTTTATAGCACAGTTTCTACCACCATTCTTACATATGCAGAGAACTTTCAATATTGGTCACTTAAACACATTTGTTCCTTTTATACCCTTAGCTGCAAATATATAAATCATTGTGCATATGCACATATTCAAAAGAATACACTTTTATCAAGAAGCATAACTACATCCACTAAGAGATCATTGGGATGTCCACATATATAAATAACTGACATAGGATCAATTCTAATTTTCAAGAAAACATAATGAACTATCATATTATATCCATCATTCAAATCATCCATAACAACCATTCATTCAAAAGAATCCCACTACATTTGTCTTCCAATTTAATTAACATCACAGCTTATTGATTCAGTACTTTATATTTCAATAGGAAAATCAAAAATAGTAATCATTCCATATACCTTATCATTATCAAACTCCTCAATGTCATCATCAATTATCATCTCACATACCGCATTCTCATTCTATATATAATGTATTCCAATTGATCCAGGAAATATAGAAATATAGAAATCAATCAATAATCTTCGAAGGGTAATCGTCTAAAGGTACATAATATGTTAGTCGGATTATGAGTCATACTAGTAGGGTAAAGTCTCTCTCTCTTGTCTTTACTAAAAGTATCTCGGTAGCATTACTAAAGTCATAATCCCTTATTTTCATTCACTGTTAACCAACGAAACATAATTCAATACCCCTATTATTCTAAAAACTTGAATTAATATCTATTATTGTCCATGAGTCTTATCACTACATAACATCTCATCAATTACAACACAACCCACCAACAAACTTCTCAATAATCCCATCTACAATATTAACATATCCTAACTAACCAATTCTAACAATGTTCTCCACATCTCAACTCTAGATTAAATTAGAAATTCTCCTTTATTCTATTTAAATCACTTCAACTAACCACCAATTCTTCATGCAATCCCATCACTAGATTTAAGTTTAATTAATATTTACCTCAAGTCGGTGTTATAATCACTACTACTGTATAATTTATAGTACAATAATTTATTGCCCACTTATTTCTACCTACTCTAAATGTTTTCTGATAGTGTCTACTTCTTTTAATTATATCATTTTAAAGCGAGTGCACTAGAACTATGCTTTAATACTAACTCAGAACCACTACGCTACGAAGCAATAAAGTTATAATAATCGCACCGTGTAAACCATTCTAGAATAGAAATTAACCTTTCAACTGCTATCTTAGACCCGATTTACACAAGGTGTTTATGACTAACCCACTTTAAAATAAACAGTTCATAAATTAAACATGTTACTTAACTATGTAATTATGAAAAATACAAATTTATGCTAAATAATCTGAGCATGTTTACAAGATTTAGTAGTATAATCATAATCTACTTGAGTAATACATAAATTAATACTAAAAACTTTAAAGATAAAATCCAAACTTAAAAGTGTAATCACTCCTCAAGTTATTATCCTCACTCCCTTAAGATATAGCAGTTGCTAATTTCAGGGTAATTATAAGCTGTTTCCTAACTAGCTCCTGCAACAACATCTATAGGGATATGGGCAATTAACAGCTCAATAAGTTGAGATGAAGCTTAAAACTATACAACGAACACAAATAGGGTTATTAACCAAATTAATTATATAAAATACATGTTCAAGCAAATATCATCGTACGACATTGTCCGACCCATCGTAAGATTGGAGAACTTAAACCCACTTTAATATGAGTTGAGGAATTTTCGTTTAATACAACAGCTTATGACTAAACCTAGGCTTGTGCAAAGGAAACACCACTCCTCCTACGACTACTTTCGAACCATTGACTTTACCCTTGCTGTAATCTCCTCACTTATTACTTAGTTTGACTAAAGATGAAGAAGAGACCAATTATACTATCTAGCGCCATTCCTTTTGAAAGGGTTGGTATTTAGCTAAAGAATCCTAATGTTTCCCCTGATGGGTTGCTATGTAGGTTCAATTTAGATTTATGAGTCATATATTTAGCTAAATCCTATTTAAGGTGTTCGATCATTTCAAACAAATCACACAAATATATACCAAAGCAGTAAACTAAATTCATATCACTAACTCAATACAAGCACATGCGCACATTCAACGACCTAATAAACACAATCAAGTACAATTTCAAGCCTCTGAGTACTACAAAAATACAGTAACGTATTAATCCCAACTTACTTAGATTCCTTGCTCACTCACTCGAGATGCAACTCACATAAGCCATCGCCAATAATCCCTATAATATAAACGTTGTTTCAGTTTTTATATAATTGCCATAAGTTAATTTTATCTTATAACGCTTATTGTTAGCTTTTGTTTAAGGTTTGATATACCTATTTTTTTCAATTTTTTAAGTCTTTTTCAATTATTCTTGATTTAGGCTAAGTTCTGATTTAGTTTCTAAATTAATTTATAATTTAGTTTCTAAATTGATTTCTAAATTAGGTCCTAGTTTAGTTTTTTAGTATAGTTTTATACGTGAACCCTAGAAACTCATTGCGACTCATAATGTGAAATTAATTACATTATTTTTGGGTATCCTAAATATCATATTTAATCCCTAACTAGTATTTTAATTTGTACGTTATACCCTGTATTCTAATTTAACTACTAAATTTACTTTCGATGTGAGAAAATTCTACATTTTTCGTATAAACACCTAAATTTAACTCTCCTACTAGATTTTGTATATATTCCTATTATTATTATAATATCAATTTTTAACCTAATATTTTCCTACTCATTAATTTCTTATACTTATATATTATTCATTATCACCTAATATGTACATATTATATACATATAATATTCCCATCACTTCAAATATCATCTTCCAACATCCAATAACATTTCAAAATATCTAAATTCATCCCAAATCAGAATTTTTACTTAATTACCTTAAATTACAAAATTAGCTTAAAATATACCATTCTTACCTATTTTATATATACTACATAATTCCCTAATGATTACATCTAAGATCCCAAATGCTATAAATATCGTATGTCATCAAATTTCAACATTCTAAAATATACAATTATGTACTAAATCAATAATTATCCCTTTAATTACCTAATTAGTCCAAAATTACCCATTTTATGCATCATTTTAAGGTTTAAAAATCATCTAAAAATTTCAAAAATAGATTTTTGAAAATTTCTTTATAGCACTATTTTAAATGTCCTAACTATCCTACATAAAAATTTTGAGCTCAAAACTATACTCTTAAGATCATTTATTTCTAATTTGAAATATGTTCAATTTTATGCAATTTCTTAAGAACAGTATATTTCTAGACTTAAATTTATCAAAGTAAAATTTTCCCCTAAATCTACATACTTAAAAACCTTAGAATACCAAATTTCATAACTTTCTAAGTATATTTAATACTTTTAATAAAATAAGTAAAATCAAAAGGGAAGATTAGACTAACTGGTGTTGGGGGCTTCAGCTACTGTTGGCCAATATGGCCTTGTCAACCGATATGGGTGCTACCACCACCATATGGTAGTGGTAGCCATCCACTCCCAAGTTACGATCGGGTGTCGACTCACTTTATAGCCCCTATTTGCACAGCTTTTTTGTAATTCTTTTAGAAAAAAAAAAACCCCTAATCTTTTTTTTTTCAATGATGTAAATTTTTTTCACATTTCAACTGACCAAATGAGATTATGATTTAATTTGGGCATTTATAGAGCTACATAGATATTTTTTTTTCTCATTAATTTAAGTTGACATTGGCCTCATCTTATCCTTTTCTACTTTCTATTTGTTAAATTTTGATTGGTTAATTTTGTTTTTCCATTTTCAAGCTACCGCAACCACTATCTGGATCTTTCCTCATTTTTTTTTATTTTTCTTTAATTATTTATGAATTTTCTTTAGTATAGTTTGAGTATTTTAAGTAATTTCACATATTTCTACCTACATATAAATTCATATATGATATAAATAAATATTCCTAAATATTATTTATGTTATTTCATGATTTTTAGTGTATACATAATTTATTTCTATCAATTCATTAGTTATCGAAACTCATTTTATGCACTTTCGATAAATAACAGATAATATACATATAATTCAATATTATATTATTTAATTATTTATTTTCCTTAATCCAAACTCATGGGATCACTTTTATTAATATTCCTAGCTTCGTCATAAAATTTGGGTTATAGAAAATTTGCTTAATTACCCTGAATTCTACGAATGAAACCTCGAGTAACTGATTGCGGGGCTTATATCGAGTTCATCTATGTGGGCTAGAATCATAAGTATTTGAAACTATCTCATATAGTCATCAACAGATCGGCCTCCTTAGCAAGGTTCCTACAACTTTGCAAATGCAATCCTGCAAGTAGGTTTCGAGTACAAATCTACCCCTCATCAATCTTTTTATCTCATCCCAGGTCCTTACTCCTCATCTTTCATCCCTTACTCTAGCTGCATTCAAATTTTTCCATCAAATTATGGCATACCTAGATAACTCAAGTGCAGCAAGTCAGACCTTAACAACATCTGTATATCCATAATAGTAAAAAACTTTCTCTACCTTCTATTTTCTCTCAAAATATTCATTTACATTTTCACTTCCATTAAAAGGTAGAATTTGGACCTTGACATTGTCTAGTCTTCAAAGAGCTTGGCATCCTCACTCTTATGCTTGGTAATAATCAGCCTCTTCTTCTTCCTCTTCATACTCTTCGGCATCTATCTCTTCATCATTTTCCTTAATCTTCTCCAACTCCTGCCTTCGCCCAACAACTCGATCTATTACTCCTCCAACTTGAAGCAGTTGAAATGGGTAATTAGCTCGATTACCTCAACCATAAAGTATCTTAAGACCATTTTCTAGTAGGTTATGGTGTTGTTCACTCTAGGGTTGTTGTCTATTAACTTACATCGTGATGACTAGACTCTTAACAAGATTAGTGAGTTTGTTAAGCTTATCATTAACTGACCCTAAAGTGTTACTACTATTATGTCTATAACCAAGTTGAGCACCATTACTCTAGTCACCAATAATACCCTGAATACTCAAATTCAACATGGTACAATACTTCTTGAATAGATTAACAACACAATATACAGAAAATATTGCTACCTTACAACCAAAAACTTCAACTAACACAATCTAACAACTTCAACACCCAATAATCACTCGAATAAGATAGAAGTGAACTTGCTCTATTTTCATAATGAAAAACAGAGTAGTAATGGAATCATACTTACTAACACAGAAATCTTTACTACACAGCTCATAACTCCAAACATGCTCTATAAGAATACACTGAAATAGCTATGAAAGGAACATAATAGCCTCAAACAGAAAATATAAACCAAAACTTTACTACAACTTCACACATTCCCTCTCAAAACTATGTTTTGATACCAATGAAGTTAATGCGTCTTTAGAGTCAAATACACAGAGGAGCACCTTAACCTAAACGAACCAAAAGGAAAACAAGAAAGCTAACAAAAGTCTAGGCAGTTACTGACTACATATGACACACCAATCGATGCTACTCGATTTACAATCCACCGAATGTGACGTACAGGGCCAAACTATAAGGTCACTCGCCATTATTCCTTACTAAAGGGAATAGATAAGAGTTAAGAGTAAATAAGAACACTAGAGTTGCTCAAAAGGGAAACTTGTATATTCTAACAATCAAAGAGTTGCGTCTGCATACAACAAATAGGGTATTTATGCTAGCCCTACTAGGGTTACAAGCATACATGGAAAAGACAAAGGGGTAATTTAAAATTAGGATACATGAATATACTAAAAGGGATAAAAAAGATAAATAATATTTTGTATAAAAAAGTAAAGAATCCTTTTGAAATGTTGTGCCAGAAGACACGTGTGGTATAGTGGCCTGTCACTCTAAAGTATAGTACAACTCAAACGAAAGGAGGAAAAAGAGGGTATGTGGTCAAAGCCAACTTGATCTAGATTAGGTCAATCCTCGGCCAATCAGTTAATAATCAATATCCGCCTTAGATTAGGGCCCAATCTTGGTCAATTCAAAAGCTTGACTTCAAACAGTTGTTAAGGCTAGTATGCTTGAATGTTGACAGAATTGTAATACAGCTGCTTAGCAGGTAGGTATGTGTGCTTAAAGGATCGATACATCTACTCGACAATTCCAAAGATAATGTTGGTGCATGAGAGAGCTTGGTACTCAGGTCGACAGTAGAGTAAATCATGAAGGTCAAAATAGGAATTCTTGTTCTAGATGGGGTTATAAGCTATTATCTTATTCGTAAGTCCTTGAAGTCCTCTAGCTAGGCTACTTGTGATTGGTCTAAAAGGTTGATTTCTATCGACAAGTTTTAGTAGATTGAATTCAATATCACGTTGAAGCCACTACTGAACATAATTCCCTTAGTGAAATCCTCACTTATGAAAAATATACGAAGACAAAGCTTGTTTATGTACTTAAAATTATCCTAACAAACTAACTCCTAGCAAATCTGTCTAGTTAAATCAAGAAAATTAATGCCGTTCTTGGAAATTGTCAAAACTTAGAAGACTTTATTATAGTTGCAATTAACACAACGAATAAAAATAACTAAATAAATTGAAATAACACGATTTGATAGCCTTACACTACTGATGAAGTTTTGATAGTCTCACACTGTCAATGAAAGATGGAATTACTTAACTCTTGAAGAAATCAATTTTATTCAACTCAATAGTCGATCATTCAATTGTTCAAAACCCTAGAAAGACTAATATTTATATAAAAATAAGATAAATATGGGCTCTACGATGTCTTTATTGTAGTTACAATTGATATAGCAAATAAAAATAACTAAACAAATTGAAATAACACGATTTGATGGCCTCACACTACGAATGAAGTTTTGATAATCTTACACTATCGATGAAAGATGGAATCATTCCACTCTTAAAAGAAATTAATTTTATTTAATTTAATAATCAATCATTCAATTGTTCAAAACCCTAAAAAGAATACTATTTTATAAAGATAACTATTTTATAAAGATAAAATAAATATGGGCCTTACAATGTAAACCCAATCCAACAATTATAAATCTCTTAAAATAAAATATACTAAAAGATCTTCTCAAGCCTAAAATAGATCTATCTATTAAAAGAAATTAAAATATATCTATCTTAAAATAATGAAAATAATAAAATCTTAAATATAAAAATCTTCATACCAAGTAGAACGATATTATTGTTGCGAACTCTTATAGCTGTACTAATGGTCGCCATTACATTGTCTACTTGAGGTAAAGGATCACTAGATGTTTTTATCTCAAAATTAATAAATTGGCCATCCATTGGATCCTCCCCATTTACTACTTCTTCTTCTTCTTAATCACAATTCATATTATTATTGACCTGCTATATCTCTCTCCTAAGATCTTATTTAATATGTAAATCCATTTCGCTTGTATAAATCCTTTCTTGAGTGGTTGAGGATTGTAGTTTTCTCCTATTTTTCTTTTTTTTTTTTCCAAGAAAAAGAACCTCGGCTATCACTATGAATTTCTTAATATTTGAACTTGAAAAATAGATGTATTTTACCCCTTTGAGACCAATTATTTCCTAAAAAATGGTCACGATCAAAATAATTTGTTAAATACTGTTATGTGATTTAGCTATTTCATCGCGCACACAACGGATAAAGAAATCGCATTTATGTTATGTGATGTGAAAATCACATTCTAATAATACGTTTTTGAAATGTCAAATTCCGTAAAGTCAAACCTATTATCAAGCATGGAAGATGATGCTCTTGGCTACGATAAACATTAAGGCGCCAGAAAAAGATAATCAAGGTTTGAGCTTTTGTAAATCGTAACTTGATGTTACAATTTGTAAATCTCACTTTGATGTTGTGATATTTAAATCACTTTTCTCATATATGACTTCTTTACATTTCTGTAGCAACTTTGAGTGGGAATTTGAAAAAAAAACTAAATCTGTATCTTCTAAATACGATTTAATAAAAGTATTCTTGTAATTAATTTAAATATGACCCCATTTTACAAAACAGTTTACCCACAATGACCAAACTCACCTTCTTGCATTCGAACTTTAACTCTCGGCTAAAGCATTCCCCCTCGTTCGTGTCCTGCTCGCTGGCAAATTGAACCAACATCCGTTGGTCACGTGTAGGAACTTAACAAAATATAACATATGACCTCGAAGTTAAAAACGTACCGCGGGAGGGTGTGATAAGACTTGTTGCTGACTGCCGGAGTGAGTGCGAGTTGAGAGACAGAATAAACAAAAAGAAATGTTGGGGTGTGGTTGCGCACGTCCACAGTCCAGTATCTCCGCCGCTTTACGATTCGCCGTCGCCTCTACTCGTGCCCCGCCGTTCTCCCTCCCAGCCGCCGCCGCTTCTTCTTCTTATTCTAGTCGTCGCGTGTTTTGGTGCCTGGGACTTCAATCTTCAATTAAAGCAATGTCTTCTGACACCCAAACCCAAACTCTCTCTACCTCTTCGTCACCCGCTTCTGGTAATGTATTCCTATTCCTTTTGCTGGTTTTAAGTTATCTCCTTTTTCCTTAGATTCTACGACCCTTTAAATTTACAAATTTTCGTTCTTTTTTATCTTCTCTTGTATTTTGTTCTAACCGCTATTATTGTTGCAGGAATAAAAAACAAGAAGCAGGCACTGATTTCATTGTCCGACAAGAAAGACTTGGACTTCCTCGGAAAGTCGCTCCAGGACTTGGGGTACTTCATTGGCTTAAATAGATTTAGATTATTATTATACTATTATTGTATCTATTTTATTAAGAGTTATTTGTGTGTTTGTGTTTGTATTTTAGATACACAATTGTTTCCACTGGTGGAACAGCGGTAGCTTTGCAAAGTGCTGGAGTTTCCGTCACCAAAGTTGAAGAGCTCACCAATTTCCCTGAAATGGTTTGTGATCCTTTTGTTATGTTGTGTTCTACCACTGATTGATTCTTCTTGAGTTTTTTGTTGTTCATACATCTTCAGCTTTGGGCACTAAAATTAGGAAATGGAGATGTTTGTTTTTGTTCAAATGCGCAAATGTGCAAGTACATGTCTGTTTGATATTCTTTGGTTGTGTTTTTTGAGGTTCAAGTGAACCTGTCATATCACAAGAATGTCAATTCAAAAACATAATTCTCCAATCACTCATAACTTGAGAGAACCGTGTCATTTATGTACGTGTGATTTTGCCCCAATTGTCTTGTATTCCAAGACCTGTCTGTCAAAACTTTCCTTGCCACTTAAGTGTTTTCCTGTGCAAAAAAGTCTCATCCAAGAGCAGCAACAGCAGTGCAACTGTATCTTAGATCCTTGTCAGGTTTATATGGTCATATTTCAATAATGGTTGTTTCTGTTAAAAATTTGCTGCCAAGTTTTGCTAGCTTATGTGTACACCCCCCATTGAAATTTTCCTGTAAAATTTTTCATTTTGAATGATCCTCTTTGCTTTACTTTTTCCACTAAACAGTTTTTATCCACCTTGGCTTGGCTGTTTACAATAAAGATATAACTTTAGTTTCTGTTTGCAGCTCGATGGCCGTGTGAAAACCCTGCATCCTAATATACATGGAGGAATTCTTGCCAGAAGAGACCAAAATCATCACATGGAAGCACTTAGTCAGTATGGAATAGGTGAGGCTACTGTAATTGCTATGGGAGGAACTTAGACAAATGCAATTTTATGAAAACCTGCTCACTATTTATTGGTAGATAAGAGAACTGAATCTTTGAAAATGTTTTCATGATGTGTGGACTTGTTGGCTGGGGGACAAACATTCATATGTTGACTTATGATGTTTTCGGCAGGTACTTTCGACATTGTGGTAGTAAATTTATATCCTTTTTATGAGAAGGTTACTTCCAGTGGTAAAATTGAGTTTGATGAGGGTATTGAGAATATCGACATTGGCGGTCCTGCCATGATTAGAGCCGCTGCAAAGGTATGATAAGAATGCTACTCTTTTGAAAAAGCGAATCAAGTTATGCATGCTTTTGGAATTACCTTAAAAAAAAAGTAATACAATGCTTCAAATCTATTAGAATTAGCTTAATAGATCCTCAATGGTATTCATAATGCTTGAATATGGTCTCTGTATGGTAAACATACAAGGAGATTTCACTTAAAATGATTGTTGATGCCAAAGGTTACTCAAGTAACAGAGAACACTGAACATGACAGTATGAAATTAATAGAAATGTACTCATTATAGGATTTTTGGTGCCTATGTTGCTAATAGATATGTGAATATTTGGTTCTGGCTTTTTCATCTTATTCATCATATATTTCATTTAGAGATATGTACATGGCTGGTTACTTACTTGAAGTACTGTATTTTGGAGTTAAAAATGTGCTACTGCTTTTCTGTAATATCATTAATCAAGATAGCAAGTCAAACCACATTTTTCTAGCAATAATATTCATTTTTTGACTTACCTAAATAATAATTTACTTTTCTGCTATGCAAAACAGAACCATATGGATGTCTTAGTTGTTGTTAATTCACAAGACTATCCTAAGCTAGTGGAGTTCCTTAAAGGAGAAAATGATGATCAACAGTTTCGTAGGAAACTTGCTTGGAAGGCTTTTGAGCACGTTGCCTCCTATGATTCAGCAGTTTCAGAGTGGCTCTGGAAACAGACCGTTGGAGGTGCCTTTTCATTGATGTTCTTAGTCAATGGCATGGTGAACTTTAATTCTTCCTGGGCTTTACAACTAAAAATTTGAAACTAAATTTACTAGTGGAGGGTATACATGACAATTCATTCAACTTAGATTCTAATTCAGAAATTTGGTTCATAAAGGGGCATCAATGACAGTGAAGTTTGGTAATTCTGTTTTTCTTTGGTAGATAAGTTTCCTCCCAGCTTGACAGTGCCTCTTTCTCTCAAAAGTTCTCTTCGCTATGGTGAAAATCCTCATCAAAAGGCTGCATTCTATGTTGACAAGAGTCTTGTGGAGTTTAATGCAGGGGGTATTGCAACTGCAATTCTCCACCATGGGAAGGTGAGACAATCATTAACATTCCCCTTGTTTTCTCCAACATCTTGGTGATTGAAAGTTCGACAGGGCTTGGGGATCAAATTCTTTTTAACCCTTTGTGTTTCTTTACATTTTATGTTCATCTTTTAGTGATAGATTAAGTACTTATGATAAGAGGGCTATGTGGAAGTTCTATGTCTTAAACATTTACATCGAGTTCTGTTGAGAAATTTAGTAATGTATATTAGGCACATGTCATTGGAGTACGTGGTGTTCTGCAGCTGCATGCACATAAATTTTACATTGATCATTATAATTTCTTAATGA
This sequence comes from Lumnitzera littorea, assembly GCA_024138015.1. Taxonomy (NCBI): domain Eukaryota; kingdom Viridiplantae; phylum Streptophyta; class Magnoliopsida; order Myrtales; family Combretaceae; genus Lumnitzera; species Lumnitzera littorea. Next base: position 86,534,631 of record JAMXBB010000008.1, on the reverse strand, counting down.
TGGAACCATCTTGAGTCTTATTTACCGGTCTTGTGCACATAAACCTAACACAAGTTTCCTTCTTTGCAGGAAATGTCATATAATAACTACCTAGATGCAGATGCAGCTTGGAATTGTGTATCGGAATTTCAGAACCCAACGTGTGTTGTCGTAAAGCATACGAATCCTTGTGGGGTAGCATCACGGGATGATATCCTTGATGCATATAGGTTGGCTGTGAAGGCGGATCCAGTGAGTGCGTTTGGTGGGATAGTGGCCTTTAATGTGGAAGTTGATGAGGTAATTTCTCCTTTTAATCATCAGGCTGATCATACACAAGCATTAGAAAAATATTTATCTGACAGAATATATGGAATTATGTCCCGATGAAAGATGTAGAATAAGTACTTTCTCACAGTTAATACCACTAAATGCATTAACCTTCCACCGTGCTCTGTCACCCAAAAAAAAAAAGACTGAGATTAAAGTTGCGTGAGACTCCAAAACAAACCATGAAGGATGATGCAAATGTTAGAGTTTGTTTATTTCAGAAGCATTGACCACCATGGAGTTAAATTTCCTGAATTTGCTATTTGTAGGCTCTAGCTAAAGAAATTAGAGAATTTCGAAGCCCAACAGATGGTGAAACTCGAATGTTTTATGAGATAGTTGTGGCACCGAAATACTCAAAGAGGGGACTTGAGGTCCTACGTGGGAAATCCAAAACTTTGAGAATTCTTGAAGCAAATAAAAATGAGAAAGGAAAGCTTTCACTAAGGCAAGTTGGTGGAGGATGGTTAGCTCAGGATTCTGATGATTTAACTCCACAAGATATCCAGTTTGATGTGGTCTCGGATAAGAAACCACAAGACAGTGAGCTTTGTGATGCAGAGTTTGCATGGCTTTGTGTGAAGCATGTAAAGAGCAATGCTATCGTTATAGCAAAGGTAATATCTAGATCCTGGAGCTGATATCTTTCTGAATATTTTTGCCTTTATAGCACGTGGATGAGATAAGTGTTTTCCTTGTCATTTGGTCAGAACAACTGTATGCTGGGGATGGGAAGTGGACAGCCGAACCGTTTGGAGAGCTTAAGGATAGCCATGAAAAAAGCTGGGGAGGAGGTGAAAGGAGCAGCTTTGGCTAGTGATGCCTTTTTCCCATTTGGTAATTTTCAACTTAAAAGTTTTTTGCTGGTCCTGTCAATATAGGAACTGAACTAAAAGCATAATTGACACCACATTTACTGAGTGGAATTTTTTGTCTTTTTTTTTTTTGGTAATATCATGTTAAGAAGCTAGGTAGATGCACAAAATATTATTACAAGTGTGTTTAAATCTAGCATCTGCTAATGGGTTAATGCATCATATGAGCAGCTTGGAAAGATGCAGTGGAAGAGGCATGTGAGAGCGGAGTTGCAGTTATCACAGAGCCTGGAGGTAGCATCAGAGACAAGGATGCGATTGACTGTTGCAACAAATATGGTGTCTCCCTTCTTTTCACAAACGTGAGGCACTTCAGACATTGATGCGAATTCTTGGAGGAAAAATGCTTTTGATGTTTGGTTATGTAGAGTCCCTCTTTGATGAGCAGTCGAAGTAGTGTCTGTGGAAGGAAGTAACGAGTCCACGCTTTTTACAATGATTTTTGTGCCTTTCAGATAGAATAGGCCAACTGAATCTTGGTTCTTTTTGCTTTGTTGCTTAAGCTTGATTGAGTCCTGCCATATGAAGAACCAAATGTAATTTACATGATTTCTCTTTCTGAGAATGAGGATTTACTACCGCCTTTTTCCACAAGGGCATCCTGAGAGGTAATGGATTTATACTACTGCAACGGCATTTGTTATTTGGCATGAAAATTCCTTGACTCGAAATGTCCTCAGGAGATCATACGTCATCGAAGGGACGAACTGTGAACCGCTTCACATTACTTTCCAAATATTAAGGAAATAATCTACATATCTTTTACGCCAATCCGCCTGGTAGTTCTTTCCAAATTATTATGCTAAGCTCATACATTGTGTAATGAACTAGTTTGACCATGACATTGTTTTAAAATTTCAAGAGTATTATGGGTTCTATTCTATCTAACTAGCCCGTTCAAACTATATAGAGTCCGAGCAAGACACAAACATGTATAATTTGAACATTTCTACTTTTTCCTCAAAAACGTCATTAGGATGATTCTAGCCGGTGAAATTCAGGATGAAATTAATTGTTCCTTTAAATCGAGCCTAAACAATTCTGATGGAACAGCAAAGGGGAGGATGTCAATGGGTAAGAATATTTGCACTTTCCGGGTCAACAATTCATGTAACTAAAGATGCAAATACATTATACGATCAACTGTGTTAAGGTTGCTTTCTGATTCTGCCCTACCAAAACTCCACTCACGACACTCTGAGCAATGCTGAAGCAGCCTCTCCCATGTGGTTCTAATTATCAATTCTTTTCCTTTCTCATGGAAGAAAAATCAGTTAGCCCTTCTTGCACTTTGCAGCCCTGAAGAACATTTCTCTGATGTTATGAGATTCAGTCTCCACTTTAGCCTTCTTAGCTTGCCTTCCAGTCTTAGCACTCTTTTTTTCAATTCCATTCTTCTCCTAGGAGGACAGATTTTTTATAAGCATTGACCTCGATTATTCTGAAGATTTGAAAGCAATGCTGAAATACATTTATCTAAACAGCACAAGGATGTTGTATCCGTTATCAATACCTGTAAGGCAGTTGGAGATCTGAAGTCATTATCTGAAGCAAACGGAAGAGCATCTGCTGCCTCCACCCATTCCTCGGGTAATTTCAATCTGCAAAATGATCACCTAATTATACTAGGTTACCCAAACTAAATTATAGCAATCTAAATATTATCACAAAACTTTTAACTGCTAAACACGGGTGGCATTTATCAAGTAATTCTCTTCACAAGACCAGCAAACTGACTACTAGGGTATAAATTAAAAAACGGATCTGCACTGCTTAGAAAAAGGATAAAAATTAAACCACTCCCATACTTGAACTCATCACACAAATTCTTCATCCAAGGTTCATCCTTCAAGTACTCCCCCAGGATTGAAACTGCATCCACCACTACATGTAAAAAAAGGAGGAGTTCAAAATTAACAAATTCTGATAGAAAAGACTGGAATTCATAGTCAAATGTTCATTGGACATAAAAATTGAAAAGATATATGAGCATTGAGCTTTTGTATCAAGCAAGCAGGGTCATCGGGAAGAAAAGAACATGGGAATTTTACAGCTTTTGCAATGCATAGAAGGATGGTCTTGCTTTAAAAGATGTAATTATGAAGTTGATATGTCAGCTTTTATTTTTTATTTTTATGTTTTTTTGCTGCTCACTGCACTGGAAAGTTTAGCAAAGAACGTTCTGCAGGAGCAAAAGGATCACTACGTCTCTAGCTAAGAAACTTTTAGCGAAATGCTTGGACATTGATTTATCAAGCTTTAATTAATATTCCAACCAAAACTGCATATATATTCTTTATGCAGCTAGGTTAGCAAAATGGTTGGAATTGTGTCATAAAACATACACTTTTCCTTCTCTGTTCGAGCAGCAAAGTTTTTATCCAAAGTTGGAAGAGTCTGCTTCAATTGGTTTACCTGTTGCAAAAAGAAAAAACTTTACAGAGAGAAGAAAGAAAAAAGAAGGACTACTTCATTGCACATGTTTGTTACCTTCATGGCATGTTTTCAAATGGTTTTTCAAGAGAATAAGAGGCAACTACATTGAATCAAGGCCATGGCTCAATATTGGGGCATCATTTTTATGTATGATAACAATTATCATATTTGCAAATTAAAGATAGATCATTTTTATGATTTAAATTATTAAAAAGCAAAAAACCTTGTATTAAGTAATGCTCTCCATGAAATACAGTGAAGACAAATACAAACCTTGTATCTAAGCCAAGCTAGGACTTTTGCATCATCAAGCCTAAAAAACTTTGTTGAACCAATATCTGCAGTTACAGGAGGTATAAGGTGAAAAAAGTTCACTTTATAACATATTAAAGATGCACACAACAATGACATCAGTAAGGTACAACCAACTCAAAACAATACTTTTGTTTGCTAAAGATTACACTAGAATAACATTAAATTTAAAAGTAATAACTTCCAATAGAGTATAATGGGGATGTTAAGGTTCTATTTGGATTGTATTTTTTTTTTTTTTAATCTTATCTGTATCTATTCTATGCCTAATATATATCTATTTAAAATATAGTATTTGGAAAAACTATTTTATCCGTATCTTATCTATTTTTATTTCATAATTATCATGGTTATGATGGAAGTAGTAATTAGAGTGATAGAATTAAAAAATAAAATTTCACATACTTTTAAGAGAAAAAATTTTAAAAAATATATTTTATATATTAAAAATGATTATTTTAATTGATATTTTTATAAATATGAATAAAGTAAATAATAGATAAATTGAACTTTATTGGAATTTGTTGGGTGATTAATTTTATAAAAGATGTATAGAATTATATTTTCATTTCTTTTTTTTGTTTTATTCTTTCTAAACACAAAATCCAAATAGACACCAATAAGATGGAAAAAGAATGACACTCCAATCACCACCTCTGTTAGATTACAATGAAGCTTTTCATTTGCCAAAGGCAAAAGAGGTGCCAAACAATTTATGCATATCAGGCTTATACATAGGTAACTCCTAGTCACCATCTTTTAGAAAGTATCAGAGTTTGTGCAAAGGTTTAGGTTCTCTATGCCACCTTTGATGTCACATACTACTTGCATAGAATTTTCTGCAATGTCCAATAGTTGCCGAAATCCAGGATAGCCATTTACAAACATTATCTCGTCTAACCGTCTGAATTTACCAGGATCATCTCCTTTCTGCATTTGTACAAATAGGCATAAGCATGTAACTTATTAGAACCAAAATCAACAGTAAACATGGTGAATTTAACACAATGTGACATGATACTGTAACTTAGTCTTCAGAGAAGCAAATTAAATTCGAAGTGAATGAAACGAATCAAATGCTAAAGTTGAACAATGGCATTCTGTTGCTTTTACACTAACAAGGGATTTTCCATAAGGAAGCTTAAAAGAAAAAGAAAAGAAAGTACAAAAGTTCAAGCCAAAAGGCATCCCAGATCTCAGCTTTTGACGGCAATCATTAAATTTACAAAACTTACAATGGTCATGTGCCGAGAGACACAACATTAAATCCAAAATGAATGAAATGAATCAGATGCTAGAGTTGAAAATTGGCATTCTGTTGCTTTTACACTAGAAAGGGAGTTTTTGATAAGAAAGCTAAAAAAAAAAAAAGGCACAAAAATTCAAGCCAAAAGGCATCCTAGGTCTCAGCTTTCAGCAGCAATCATTAAATTTACAAAACTTCGAATGATCATGTGCAGAGAGAATTTTATGTCTCCAATTTAGAAAATACAATGATCAGGGAGATGACTGTACCTTCATTCTAGCTTCCTCAAAGAGGGGCAGTAGGATGAAAATAGGGTCCACCGGAGTGGCATTATAAAGGCATCCATCTATCCAAGAAAATGTAATCAATCCACAGTTTAAATTACGAGGAATACATGATAACTGGGAAGGTGGAGAAGAGTGGAATGAAAAATACTTGATGTCTAAACTATGAACATAAAGTGGATGCTTTCAAGAATCCAAATTAAACATCAGTGTATAAAGCCTCATGTTTTCATATGACATGAAAAGACATCCCAACCCAAATATAAGATGAATTGACAATACAAACACAAAAATATTGGCTTGGTGCAAATAGAGTTCTAAACTCCAAAAGCGTGCATTCACCTCATTTTGAGAATATGCACAAGCATTCCAAACCGTTGCCACCTATGAGCCATTTAGCATTGGTTTTCAGAGCCTAAAGAAACTGCGATTTAGGAGGTCCGTGACATTCTCAAAAGTTCTGAGAAAGTGAAGACACATTTAGGGAATTAAGAGCATCTATCCACCCCCTCAGGATTGTTTTTGGTGTATTTACAATTACCTCTTAGTTTTATACATATATATTTAGGGACAAAAAGAAACCCAAGCACCACTGTTCTACAAACGTATTTGCCCCAACGAGTAACAAGCAATTAAAGTGAAAAAGGTGATACCTTTAGCGACATAATCACCAAGAAACCACGACCCATAAGGTAATTTAAACCACTGAAGTTCATGGAGCTGCCCGTTGACGAAAAGATAGCATGTCGTTTTATCTGATTAAAATAACATAAAAAATAAATAAAATTAAGGACAACCTAGTTGGTTCGGTTACTGCATTTCCTTTCATATGAGACAACTAAAAAGCTTATAACTTTGAGATGAAATTAGTAAATTAGACCTGATTTAGGATGCTGAAGCGACAGAAAATGCCCAATGGAGTTATCTGCAACAAAATGTAATGAAATGAAATTCATGAAGAGAAAAAAGAGAGAAAGAGATATTAAGAGAGAGAAAAATCAGAATTACCGGGTGAAGATGGAGATGGAGATGGAGCAATGAGAAGGCGGGTTTCATCACAACCCTCCCACCAACTACAACTTCCCATTTCTTCTTTATCTTCCGGACGAGACATCATCGTTCTAATAGATTGATTAGCTCAACACGAGGAAAATAAAGTAAAATAATTTTTTTTTAAAATTGTTTAAAATAATCTTGAAATATTATCTATTATCATTGTTATTATATATTTATCGTTTTCACTCTTCAACTGGCAGTGGACTTAGGCCCCGCCATTCCGATAACATCTGACGTTGGCGCCAAACGAGGCAATTTATTTTCTTATTTTTTTTAATTTAATTTTTTGAGTTTGGCTAAGCCAATTACATATTTATTATTATATATTGGGAGTAGGTTTCTTATTTTACATATTTGCAATTTAGATTATTCTATGATAACATACATTAAAATTAGGTTGGACCTATTGATAAACTTTTTTTTATAATTATTATATAGATATATATTAGTCAATCTAATATCAAGCTTAATCCAATAATGTAGTTCAAGTACAATTTCCATGAACTTGCTATAAATACCAAGCAAAACCTTCAAATAAGGGACTCTCTCTCATTCATTCTCTCTTACTCTTCTTATATGCTACAAGTTTACTCTTGTAACAAAATGATTGACTTAGGTATTAAAGTGATTGCGCTGAAGTATTCTCCATAACCATTTTCTTATTTTGCAGATATCCATACACCAAGACAAAAATCACTTGTTAACAATTAATGCCGTCTATAGAAACGAGCCACTTGACCCCATGGTTCTTGACAATTTATCGAAGTTTTGCTCTTTCCCTTTGGTTTTAAATTTGTATTAGTATCTATTTTCTTTACATTCTCATGTTTAAGGATATATCGATGCGCATAATTGGAATCTTTGAGTGGTTTTTTGCTGTTCATAAGTTATTTGTGCCATTTAAGTTCCAAAAACCGCCATCCATTACCATGATTTCTACGATTCATCAGTTGATAATTTTCATAATTACGACTCTTTTAAATTTTGGTAAAGCCACCGACTTTGTAGCAACATAGATTATATTATTATTGTTATTTTAACTTTCATTTTAAAAGGGACATAGTGCTTTAGACAGGTGGTCCCAATGGAGGGAAGTAGTGTAATATCGGTCTCTAGAAATATTCTTGATATCTAAACCAAATTGGAGAGCTTCCACTATCCAGGAGAGTCTTTATGGCTGCAACACCTATTTTTAAAAGTGTTGAATGACTTGTGATCACGGCTTGTACAGTCACAATTTTCCTCAAGAAGATTTAGATTGTTGGATTTAGTCTCGTATAAAATCTGAACACACCATTCTTTAGTTTTTTCCTACCAAGTTGGATTCCAGTTTTCATTTCTCAATGTTCAGATTGTACTATAAGAAAGGGAAGAGAAAGAGGAAAAACAGGAGAGAAGAAAAGCGATGAAGGAAGCGGTTATGTTTTGAAATTGCATCTGTATGTTCCCTAAAATTGTGTAAGAACTGACATCCTACATATAATGCCAACCAGGACAACTGTTGAATAGGACAAGGTTCTTATGCCGAGCAAATGTCGATCCACACTCCACAGTAGCTAATGTATGAGCAACAATTCTATTAAGTCATCTATTAAAATGCTAACCATTGACTCAACAAAGCTGAGGTCAACCCAGAGCTTAAGGACATTAATGAGCTCATTTCATGCCAATCACCGACTAGTGACTCCAATCACCTACACTCTACTGAGCTATCTGCTATAGTGCCATCTTACTTCCATGCCTAAGCCAAATTGCAACAAATAAAGCAACATGTAACAGCCAAATCAAAGTCGACTTACATGACCTTCAAGGTTAGGTTACCAGAATGCAATATGGCCCCATGAAGACAACAAATATGAGTTCTCATACCCTTCATACCTAAGTATAGGTAACAACTTACAGTCAATAATTTCGAGCCCATTACTTTGGTTAGGCATATACGTTTAATAGCTAATTGATAATAGCTCGTGCACTCCATACGGTACAGTAGCAACAAGCGATCAAATCATTCTCTAAGGATGGTGCCGATCACTTGAAGTCAAGCTCTGATTTGCATCAAACTCCAATTAATGCCAACTAATTTACTGCGCAGGCCGTGATAGAGCTTCAAGCATTATGTGACAGTATAAGCCTTACACTAAAATGGAGTTGATTAAAGCTCTCCAAAACTTATGTTTGCCAAGTTCTACAACAAAGGTCTCCATGGCCAAGAAGCTAAGTAACTTTGAACTATAGTGCGAAGAAACTTATGTCGAATGGTCTTAAATCTTAAGTACTGTATGGCTAAGAAATTACAATGAGATAAGGACTTATAGTGCTGAGATGTCTCTCCAAGGAAGCCAAGCAATTGATTGTTGAAACAATCATCTTCACATATTTGAACAAAAATTCTACTAAGTTATTTACCAAGATGCCGACTTAATTCTACATCCCTGCAGCACAACAACAATGTGCTAAGGAACATTGATGTGTTAAATGAATAGCTAGTCGCCAAGCTATCGTGTTTGTGGCGATTAAACTCATAATAGCCATTGCGATTTAGAGTTGCTGAGCAAGTTAGCAGCCACAAGCTTCACCAATTTTCACCAATAGTTAGTAATCATAACCAACTCAAAGTGTACTGAATATCTCCAAGCTCTAAGCCCAATGGCTAAATAGCTGACTTATTCTCCAAAATGCTAAGTTGTGCTCTTGGAAGTCCAAGCAAACTAATTAAGTCTCTAACTATTAACCACAAGGTCAAGAGTAGTAGCCTAATAGTTTTTGAGGTCAGGCAACTTGAAACACAACGTCATGAAGTCATTGAATAGAATTCAAGCTTGACATAAGCTTTGAACAAATTATGAGTGACTTCTAACCAAAGAAACGAGCTTTACAATTCAATAAAGCCAGACCATGCTAAGATGTCCATATTGAGTTGTCCAAATTTAAAGTGGTTAAGCTAGTTGCTAAGATATGAATTGAGCTATTTTGTTAGACGATGGTGAATTACTTTCGAGAGTATGATATTATGGAGTATAAAGTGTCAACTACTATTAATATTAAGAGTAATATTTGGGATGGTCAAATGTTAGTGCGTATGTTGTCTTGTTGTGTACATGTATAGGAAGAAATTAGGCACCGTTCAGCTAAGTGTCTTGATCTCCACTGCACGCATAGGGTTTGCAATAACTTTCATAGCCAAGTATTCTCCCTGTTTAAGATATAGTGATCCAACATTAACGGACCTGAATAGCCGAGCTTCAATCAGCTTCTCCTCGAACCATTAAGCTATACAAGCATTGAATTGAGCTTAACCCAAGTACCTCATGACCATACCATGTAACTTATAAGTTGTCAAACAAACCAACAACATTAAAAGTCGACCTCTTTGTTTAAGTCACACAAAGTTGCCAAGCACCATAGTCAAGCTAGTAAAAAATGCTAAGCTATCTCCCGAATCCTATGTCAAACTATTTTTGCATTGTTTGCAATCCATCGACAATAATGCCAAACTACTATCATCAAAACCATTTACGGCAACTGCATAATCTTTTTGGCAAACTAGGCCTCAATGCTGACTTGTAGGCCTTCATGACTCAAGCTAAATTCCATAAGAGCTGGCTAGCAGCCACAATTTTTGAGCTCATTATCAAGCTCTTTTGGCTAATCTTTACCTTAAGTCACTAAGCAAGTGCTATTTAGATGGAAGGAATTGCATTAGAGTTTTTAGCTTAGTTAGTGGTAGAGAAACCCAAGCCTATTTCCTTCTCATCAAGAGCTACCTAACTCTTGAATTGTTGAGTAAGTACTGCCGACCAACAATAAGAGCTAAGATGCCAAGTTTTCCTAAGTTGAACTAAGTTGCATGCCAAGTTGCTGTAGTAAGCGGCTGGATTGTATTGAGCATGACTCCGAACTCCTTTAAGTAGCCGAACCAAGTTATAGATTTAATAGTTGAGCAGTTCTTTCACTTCTTACACCAAAATGGAGCTATCCAAGCTCTTCACAACACAAGCATAAGCTAATCTAAATCAAGCTATTAAAGTCCACACATGCACTTCTTCGAAACAAAGGAGTTTGTTGTAATAATTCATAGTAGAGCTACTCTTCTTTTTATTTGAGCCTCCACATTCGAGCTCTTTGCAACATGATGGACATTAAAACACACTCGATACGCACTTCAGACACTCTGTACGCCAATTTAACCTCAACACAAACCAAAGCAACCTGTAAACACTTTAAAGCATTAGCTTAAATTGAAAATAACCCGAGCTTTGTAAGTACTTGCTAAGCTTTATAAGTATATGCCAAGTAACTTCAAGACGCTAAGTTACATAGAGTACAATAGCTCTAAAGCTAAGTAACTCAAATAAGGCATGAGTAATCTAAGTCTCGAAGTAAATCTAAGCCTGACTATTGTAGTAGTAAGAAAATTTGTGAACCTCAAGTTGATAAAGATAACTAAGATGAAGACTTCACGAAGCTACGGCTAAAGATACATACACTAGTAATGGAGTTGTTTGTAGAGTTGAGCAGTAGCGTTTTAAGCACTAAGATTCGACCTGCCCTTATCCATGCAACAACGAAGTGATTCATTGAGATCAAACCAACAACTTTTAATCAGCTCATGACAAGTCGAGAAAACTTTTCTTGAAAGCAATAGTAGCCATAAGTCTAAGCTAGTGAAATTTATTCATAAGGGTCAAGCTTGCAACTAGAGCAAGGCTACTCTTCATGTAATGCTCTAAGCACACTTGCCTATATATTCAACTTGACCAGATGACATCCAGGTTTAATTCCATTTATAGCCGAACTACATGCTCTAAACCAAGTCTAGTTTGAGTTTGAATTCGAGCAATTGCACTGGTCTCTTATAAGTCCTTTTAGACATAATACTTGGTTGTTCGCCAAGCCAAGTTAATCTGAGATAAAAGCTTTCCAATTTCCCAACTATAGCAACAACAAAAAGAAAGTATCGAACTGCGAGAAAATTAAGCTAAGCTAATTAATAGAAATCCCATGTTGCTTAAATTTATAGTTGTCGAGCTACTATTCTATGCTGAGTTACTTCAAATGTACCAGCTTCTTATGAGTTGCTATTGCTTTTGTATTAAGAAGTATGACAAGTTATGCTGATATTTTGATAAGGCAACAAGTTTGGAAGAAAGTAACATGTGGAGATTAACAAAGAGTGGCAATTGACACACGTGCCTAAGTCTGAATTTCTTTTAAATCAAACAGTAGCCGAAATGCCGACTTCTTACAAGATACTAAGTTTAGCTCCAATTGTTAGGTCTAAGAATGGTCTAAAATGAGCTCACATGACTTTTGGAGCCCTACTTACGCATCAATTTACATTGATGAAAGATAAGTAAAACCTCTCTATTATTATTATTTATGAATCATTGATTATTTATTTTTACGATATATGCTTTATGTTATGTCTCATGCCAATTAATCATCAATATTTACACTTAATTCATGCATAATGTATTATTTATCTATGTGATGCTCCAATGAGAATTCAAAGATAGATTGTGTCACGCCTCGAAAAGGTGAAGTCATAACAGTTTCACCGTGTGAACCATCCTAAGATAGAAACTGTCCTCACAGCTACCATCTTAAACCTAGTTCACACAAGGCGTACTCAACTCAACTCAACTCAACTCAACTCCTTTTAAGCGTCCAATTCAATACCTGTTTGATATAAACTTGTAGAGTAATTCTGTGAAATAATTTATAATAATAAATTTATCATTTAACCTTATAAAAAAATAGTAGTAAATCTTACAGGTACTTGTCATTTCATATACAGACCAAAATATTAAAAAACCATTAAGCCCCTTTGAGGAGTCTTGTGTAGTTTTCCTTAAAAGATAAAAAGTTAATACTAAGGGTAATAACTGGCCATTTCTTATTGTATCTCGCTCCCCATCCCAATTTACTAGGGTTTTAGTGTTAAGTAAGCACTTATAAGCCATTTAGAACCTGCAAAACAAACTATAAGGGAATGAAGGACAACTTGTTCAGTAAGTAGAGGTGAAGACAGAAGTATGCATTTAGCACATCATAACCGAGGTTTTTAATCAAGTTGGTTAGATATAATGTATGTACAAGCAAATGCTATCGTACGATATTATCCGATCCGTTATGAGATTAGAGAGATTTCATTCGCTCTAATCTGGGTTAAGAAGATTAACATCACACACTCACGGATCAAAACCAAATTGGGGCTTGTGCAATAGAGAACACCCTCCTTCCATGACTACCTTCAAACCACAGCCCCTAACCTTGCCGCAACCTTCTCTCCTATCACTTAGTTCGGTTAAAGGTGGGAAAAGTACCATTTCAGCTAATCCTCATCGAAAGGAATCTGTGTTTGGCCCGAAAATCCTAATCATTACCCCTAGTGGGTTGCAATGCATATCAAATTAGATATTAAGCCAACTTTGAGTTAGTTCATCTTTTTGGGGTGATTAATTAAGCTCAAACAATTCAATAATAATATTTACAGAACAATCATATCATGGAGCTCAACTCCTATCACAACAAATCGAAACCTAACCACAAGCATTGCATACGCACAAATAGCTAACTACATTTACAAGTCAATACATACCAAAATCCCTAGATATTTTGAAATAATATCCCAAAAGGCGATAAATCATTAATTCCACTTACTTGTCCTAGCGCTCACTTCGGAAAACTCATATCGTCAATGGTCTGATCATTGAGAGGCCCTATATATACAAATTCAATTTTTATAATGGTTATGAAAATATTAGGGTCTTATCTAAAGCAACTATATATATATAAAGTATATTATCATTATTTTATTATATAATAATATATAGTTTCATTATATCGATCGAGTTAAGTTATTAAGTATTAATAATATATGCAATTATACTATTACGTGTAATATATCATTTCGATTGTATCAAAACGTACTTTTAGTCGTTTAAATCACGTTTCGATTACAGTAGAGTTATAATAGCACGTAAATTAGTAATATTGTAGAGATATAAGTTATATTACCTAGGTTTATCCGATTTTAGTAAAAATAGTATCGTTGAACTTATACAGACTCAACGACACGTATTACAAGTCTTAATTTCTAGAATGACTTTTAACGGGTAATTCGAGTTTTTAACACAGTTATACGTATCTAATCAAATATTATCATACTATACGTAATTTATATTATTAAATCATATTTTACCTAATTTGTCAATATAACCCATAATATAGGTATTATCTAACCCTAATACCTCTATAACTTATCCCAGTTATTAAAATATCATTAAATATATTAAAAAATATAATATTTATCCAATCTGACTAGTACACAAATAAATAGTTTTTATTCACCTATTTATCATATTTTAACCTATTATTACTAGAATTGGGTATTTGTTCGTTATTTAAGTTATTTTACTATGTAAATTCATAATAAATAGCTCGAGTTATCGAATAATTCCCCAAAAATTTTTATAGACTCCTAAAAATATATGGAATTCAACTAGTACTTGGTTTCAAGTTTTTGATCTATCACTTATATATTCATATTTACGATTTTACCCTTGAATTATCCTAAATTACCTAATTAATATCCTTTTTACATCTAATTGATTTCAACCTATCCAAACATTATTATTATTCACTAGAAATCAGTACATGTCCATTTCATCATTTAATTTCATAATTTCCTATTTATTTCATAATTTCAACCTATTTTCGAGCTATTTTTATGCCGAAAAATAAAATAAATATTAAAAATATTCAAATAAAAATAGGGATACATAGAAATTATTTATATACCATAAGTATCTTACACAAAAATTTTGAGCTAGAAATTACATCATTTAGTATATTTATTTTAAATTTTAAATTTCGGATAAATAGTACATTTGTTAAGAAAGTACATTAAATATTCCTAATTTTGTTAAAATAAATTTATGAAATGCAAGTACATCTAAAATAACCTAGAAATTAATTTTTCCATATTTTTTCCAATTAATTTAATAATTTTTCAAAAATAAGGAAAAATAGGGCAAAGGTTCGGAACTTGAGTTCATTGGAGCTCCGCACTACAGTTGGCCGAAGAGAGGTTGTCAGCTGGCCTAATCGGTAGTGGCTCTGCTAGGTGGCGACGGGGCTCCATATTAGGTCATTGAATAGTCGGGGATCTAACTAGGCTCAATCCTTACTTTGTTTTTTCCTAATTTTTTTTCGAATTTTTCTTAGGTTTTCTTAGTTGCCAAAATATTAAATCTAAGTCTTAAGATCCTATTTATAGTAGTTTAGGTCGGTTGAATTTTTTCTTAATTATTAAGTAATTTATTTTGAATATTTTCCTCGAAAAATGCGTAGTAAGAGGTGTCAATTTTTTATGAATTTGCTTTTGATGCAGTTGCTTATTCTTTTTAAGTTGCTCAACATTTAATCCAATCATATTTCAGGTTTTTTTATTTTTTTTTATAATTTTTAAATAGTATTTTAGGGTATTTTGGTATTTTATATTAGTATTTAATGATTTTTGTTAATATACGGGTATATATGTTATATATATCATACACGTAATGAGTAATTATATATGTACAATCATGCTTCTAGCATATCTTTTATTTTTAAGATACTTTTCCCTATTTAATTTTGCAATTCTATCGCTCATTATGGATAATTATATTATTTTAGGTTAATTTACAGATATATTTATTATATATACCGAGTATACTTATAAAATACGGGTATACTTATATAGTATATTATGCTATATTAATTTCTTTTATTGCCTAATTATCTTATTTCTAAGTCCTCATCACATTTCGAGCTTAGTTTTAGGGGTTTCGAGTAATTTTGAACTATATTAAGTAATCATACTTCTAGAGGAAAAATTAGAATTTCGGGTAATTATTTTCAAAATCTTACTTCACTGAGTCACTTTAATTAACTTTCCTATCTCAATCATAAAGTTTGGGTTCAATCAGATAATTTTTCCCGAAAGCTCTAAATTTATGTACAATTGCCCTAAATTTGACTTTAGAGTCTCATATAAAATAAATTTTCAATATTTTGATTATAGTCTTGATATTCTTATTGTATTATGGATTTTCAAACCTACGAGAACTCCTCGATTAGAGTTATCATGTTTCTGGTAGGTTTTTAACCTAATTGGTTTACTTTCCTGAATGCCCTAAATCAACTATTAAACCTAATTGTACAAAGATAGGGCTTTATCATCATAGACAGATGTTCATATCTGAATTGCTGATTTATGAGATATCACAGATCGAGACTAGAGAAACACCATCAATTTTTAGCCCATGCTAAGTATAGTTCGCTAATGAGTTACTCCTTAATAGCTTTAAGCCCTATACACTACGTGATGAGAAGTAAGCTACGGGACCTCTAACCCGTAGCCGAACTCGAGGATTAAAGGAGTTGGCACGACAAATCCTTATATTCTAACCAACCTCTGTCAAGGCCAAGTACTTCCTTGCTTGAGTCACCTTTGATGCCATATCGGATGACCATCCATTATTCTATGTTATGCCGAGTTGATGATTACTCTATTGTCAAGCCGACCAATCACTAGGCATCATCCTTGCCGATGCCAAGTAGCTGAGAGATAAAGAATCCAGATTGACTAACCCACCCTTACTTGGATAAGCCTACTTGTCCATACTTTTGTCTGCATCCTCTAACAATCTCGCCAATGTAATATTGCCACGTGTATAGTATCGTATGGAGAATCTGTAGCACCAGTGATTATTTATGAGTATAAATACCCTTGTACTTGTAACTGTAACTTATCATATTACCTTCAATACACTTGAATACTTTCTTCTTTGCATAAACACTACTTGTTTACTCTTGGCATCACTCTTATCCTTTCCCTTAAGTAAGGTTAGGTGACGAATAACCTTACTGGACTAATTCGTACGTCATATCGAATTGTGTCATAAGTTCTCGGAAATTCTATTAGTACGTCATATCCTCCAAAGCTATTCATGAGTTTTTGCTTACTGTTTCATTCGTCCTTGTTCCTTTTTTCGTACATTTCCCCATTAACTCTTTTTTGAGCTTTTTGCAATAACTGGCTTTGTCTGTTCTTAGCACGGTTCACAATATCTTGGTATCAAAGTTGAGGTTTTATGTGAGTTACAGCTAGTTCTTATTGAGTTCTATTATACTTTGTTTTGCGCATAAGAAACAGAGTCAGTTACTGTGTTCATTTGACTGTTGTGTTATTAGCTGTTCACTTTCTGAAGTGTTTATTTGAATTTTGAACCTATGAGAAAAAAAAAAAATGACAGACTCAAATATAAATATGAGTACTGGTGATGATAGTGGAGTTGTCCATCATAGATGACAATCTCAAGAAACTCTTAGAGGTATTAACGAGAGACTTGATGAGATAGCTAACCTCTTGGTAAATCTGACTTGAGCTGTTCATGCCTTGTCTTACTGACCCATTAAGGTTGCGCAAAACACTCCATAAGCTGCTCAACCTATTAGAGGTCAGAAACTAGCTCAACTGATTCGAGGTGGAGGAGTTAGCGAATGAATAAGACGAAGGATAGACTTGAGAGAGCTTGATGACGAAGAAGAACAGTATTTTAAAGAGGAGCATGTATGGGTCCCTATGGCATCCGATTATGTAAAGCTTCAAATTCCGAGTTTCAATGGATTTGGGAATGTTGACAAGTATCTAGACTGGGAAAAGAAGGTGGAGCGTATGTTTGATTACTATCAATATGAGATTATGAGAAAGCGAAGACTGCTGCTGTTGAATTTTCTGGATATGTCACCATGTGGCAGAAGAATTTTCAAGCCATGAGAAGAAGAGAGGGGTACTGAGAAATTAACACCTGGCCCAAGATGAAGAAAGTGCATAGAAACAAATTCGTGCCAAAAACGTATCTCCAAAATACTTTCACTCAGCTTTAGGAGCTGAGACAAGGAGGCTGAACTGTTGATGAGTATGTTCAAGAATTCCAAATGCTTATGATAAGATGTGAAGTGAAGGAACCACCGACCTAAACAATCTTAAGGTTTATTACTGGATTAAGAGGAGACATCTAAGACATTGTGGAGTTTCAACGATTTGACACAATGGATGAAGCTGTTAGGATTGCCCAACGAGTGGAAAGGCAAAGAAGGAACTGAACAATGACCAGAATGCCGAGTAGAAGAGTTGATGTCAGAGCCAAGCAAGAAGGCCATCTTAAAGATGTAGTATCGACTTAAACATATGAGAAGGGGCATGGGTCTGGTAGGAAGACCAGCCAGATCAAGTGCTTCAAGTGTCAAAGGTTCGGACATATGGCTACTCAGTGCCCGAACTGAAGAACGATGGTCATTAAGGGAGACATCCCAAAGTTAGAAGTAAAGAGTACGAATGAGAAACCCGAGGAAGAAAAGGTTCCTACCAAGGAAGAAAAGGTTCCTACCGAGAAAGAACTAATTCAGGAGGACACGTTTCCCAAGGACTTAAACCGGTTACTCATGGTTGTCCGGTGTACTATGAGTGTGGAACCCTTACGAGAGAAGGAGCAGAGAGAGAATTTGTTTCATACCACCTGTAAAGTGAATGATCGGATGTGTGCTCTCATTATGGATAATGGAAGTTGTATTAATGTGGCATTGGCCGATTTTGCTTCAAAACCGAAGCTGCTGATTGTTGCACATTCTAAGCCGTACAAGTTGCACCGATTGAGTAAGAAAGGAGCATTATATGTCACTCGGCAAATATTGCTACCGATCACTATAAGGAATTACTCTAACCAGATCCTTTGTGACATGCTACCTATGTACGCTTCCCATGTGTTGCTGGATAGGTTGTAGTTGTTTGACAGGAGAGTTATACATGACGGTTACAGGAACACGTATCTGCTAGAAAAGGATGATCAAAAGATCACGTTGAATTCGATGTCGCTGAGAGAAGTTCACAAACTACAAACAAAACTCACTTACGGATAGAAGAAAGCTTTGGTAATGAGTAGAGCCAAACTTTGAGAAGCCATCAATGCTGGTGAGCCGACCCTATTGTTGATCAAGTAACTATTAGAAATGAAGGAGCAAGGTGAGCTTCCTTAGAAAATAAAAGGCTTGATAGATGACTATGCCGACCTATTCTCAGAACAGTTACTTGAGGTGTTGCTCCCAACTCGAGGCATAAAGCACTACATTAACTTAGTATTCGGTACTGTATTGCCAAGTAAACTAGCTTATCGAATGAATCTCAAGCAGGCTTTTGAACTCGAATGTCAAGTCAATGAGTTATTGAAGAGAGGTTATGTTAGAGAGAGTTTTAGCCTTTGTGTTGTACCTGCATTTCTAGTGCCGAAGAAGGATGGAACCTGACGGATATGTGTTGATGATCGAGCCATAAACAAAATCACGATCAAATACTATTCAATCCCAAGGCTAGAAGAGATGTTGGATGAACTGAGTGGGGCCAAGATTTTTAGTAAGATTGATCTCAAGTTTGGCTACCATCAAATCCGCATAAGGTCAAGAGATGACTAGAAGACTACGTTCAAGACTCAAGATGAACTTTACGAGTGGATGGTCATGCCTTTCAGCTTATCCAATGCTCCAAGTACTTTCATGAGACTTATGAATCATGTGTTGAGACATCTCATTGGGTAGTATGTTGCGGTATACTTTAATAACATCTTAGTCTACAGTACCGATATGCCGAGTTGCTATAAACATCTCAAAGTAAGCTTAGATATCCTTTGTGCTGAGAGACTATTTGGCAACTTAAAGAAGTATTGCTTTTGCTATGAGGAAGTGGTATTCTTAGGGTATATAGTCAGTGGAGGAGGCTTGCGAGTTGATGATAAGAAGATTAAAGCAATTGTCGAGTGACCAACTCAAACTACTTATGTCGACGTAAGAAGTTTCTACAAACTGTCTTTGTCTTATAGAAGGTTTATTAGGAATTTCAACACCATCACCACACCACTTACGAAGCTTACAAAGAACACTGACTTCCGATGGCAAGAGGAGAGGAGTTTTGCTAACATAAAAGAAAGATTGACCTCTGCCCCAGTGTTAGTACTACCCGACTTTAACAAAATGTTTGAGCTGGAATGTGACGCATCAAGTGTTGGAATAAGTGCTGTCTTAATGCAAGAAGGCCGGCCAATTGCTTTTCATAGTGAGAAGCTTCAAGGACCACAACTGAACTGCTCTATGTATAACAAGTAACTTTTGGTACTAATTTGAGCAATACAAGTATAGTAACATTATTTATCATCGAGAAAATTTATCATATATATTGATCATGAATCGCTGAGGTACCTCCGAAGTTAGAACAAGTTGTCGAAGCGGCAGGCGAGATAGGTTGAATTCCTCGAAGGGTTCAATTTTGTGATAAAGTACAAGCAAGGGAAGAGCAACATAATTGTAGATGCTCTTTTGTGGAGGCATGTGCTCTTATTAGAACTTTAGATTAGGTTGTTTGGTTTTGCGAGTATCAAAGAATAGTACTGCGGGGATTCACACTTTGGACCAATAATTTCGCGATGCGTCAATGGGGGGATGGTGGACAAGTATTATGTGGGGGATGGCTATTTGTTTTAAGGAAGGAGACTGTGCATACTGACTTGTTCCTTATAGGAATTATTAATCAAGGAAGCCTACAGCGAAGGGCTCTCCAAACACTTTGGAGAGAGGAGGACTTGTGAACTATTGAAGAGTCGATTCTTTTGGCCAAAAATGCAAAGAGATGTGAACCAAATTGTGGAAAGCTGTGCAATGTGGAAAAAGGCTAAGTACCAAGTTGAATAAGGGAAAGCAATGCCCCTACTTGTTCTGACAAAGTCGTGGACTGAACTGAGTATGGACTTTGTTCTCAAACTGCCACGAATTCCTCGAGGCAAAGATTTTGTAATAGTCATCGTGGATCGCTTTAATAAGATGGTACACTTCGTACCCTGCATTAAAACTAACAACGCTTCAGCCATTGCTTCTCTTTTCTTATAGGAGATTGTGTAGATACACAGCGTATCGAGGAGTGTAGTCTTTGACAGAGACCCAAAGTTCTTGAGCCATTTTCGGAGAACTCCATGGCATTGGCTAGGAACCAAATTACTTTTTAGTACATCATGTCACCCCCAAACTGATGGTCAAATAGAGGTGGTTAATTGTATTTTGGGGTCTAAGCTACGGTGGGCAAGAATTTGGCTGATTGAGACGTCTACCTACTAGTAGTTGAATTCTCTTATAATCGAACTGTACATGATTCCATTAAGCAAACTCCCTTCGAGGTGGTCTATGGATTCAATCTCGAGTTGCCCCTCAACTACACCCTTGTACCAGCACTCATGCAAATGAACCCTAACGCCTTGGCTAAAGCACAATCTCTTCAGCACATCTATGATAAGGTCACTCGGCTTATCGATTAAGTTGCTAAAATAATGCGAGAAAGGACCATGGGTAGGTCGGCCAAATAATTTCAGCCAAGAGACTTAGTATGGCTAAACCTCAACAAGGAACGGTTCTCGATCAAGAGGAAGAACAAATTATCTGCAAGAGCGAAAGGGCCTTTCAAAATTCTCCAAAAAATCAGTGATAATGCTTACAGGTAAGAATTGCTTGAGGATTATGGGGTTTTTAATGCCTTCAGCATTGCCAACTTCAATCTATATTATCTTAATGGAGAACTAAGTAAACACCATTCGAATTTGATCCTAAATCTAAAACAATCTAGAGGGAGTGCTAGGAATCAAGCTACGGGATCTCTAACCCGCAGCCAAGCCTGATGATTAGAGGGGTTGGCACGATGAACCCTTATGTTCTAACTAACCCCTATCAAGACCGAGTACTTCCTTGCTAAGTTACCTTTGATGCCGTGCCATATGACCACCCACTATTCTCTGTTATGCCAAGTTGATGATTACTTTAATGCCAAGTCGACTAATCACTCAACATCATCCTTACCGAGAAGTAAAGAGATAAAGAATCCAGACTGACTAGGCTATCCTTGCTCAGACGAGCCCACCTATTCGTACTTTTGTCCGTATCTACTAATAACCTCGTCAATACAGTATCGCCACGGTATGGAGAATCTACAACACCAATGATTGTTTTTCTTATATATTCGTTTTTACCCTTTTATATCATATATATTATTTCTTTAGGAAATGCTCTTATTGTCTTTCCCCTTTTGGGCAAGTTGCCCTAACTTACGGGTATAAATACCCTTGTACTTATAGCTGTAACTTATTAGATTACCTTCAATACACTTGAGTACTTTCTTTCTTAAGTAAACACTGCTTATTTACTCTCGGCATCACTGTTATCCTTTCTCTTAAGTAAGGTTAGGCGGTGAGTAATCTCACTGGATCAATTCGTACGTCATATCGAATTATATCGTGAGTCCTCGGAACTTCCATTAGTGCGTCATATCCTCTGGAGTTGTTCATAAGTTTTGCTTATTGTTTCATTCGTCCTTATCACTCTTTTTGTACCATTCCCCATTAACCTTTTTTCAAGCTTTCTGCAAGCTTAAACCCATCCAACGACCAACCTTGTTTGTTCTTAGTCATAGTTCGCAACACTACAGGCAATAAGCAAATCATAAAGTACTAATCCCTAGGTCCTATATTTGATGAACGATTGGAAAAGGATACTTGCAAATCTCTAACTCTAAAAATGAGCTCAAACGACGTGACATAAAGCTTAAGTCTAAGTTATAGGCGACAAGCTATTTAAAGACCTTAAGCCACTAAACAATAATGGGTTAAATGCTTTAATTCGATACTTTGTACGGATAACAAATACATAAGCCAAAGTCTTGTACTTTAATGGACTAGAAGCCAACTAGCCTTTTTTACGGCTCTACTTAGTACAGGTCGTGCCCAACTTAGACGACTTACATGCTACCCTCGCCTCTTAAGGTGCTTTAACCTCACTAGGTCTTCACTTCTTCAGTCAAATCAACCTCTTCTAGCCTTAGCCTTTTTAGGTTCTTGCCCCTTCAAGTATACTAAGCTCTTTAGGTCTTTGCCTCTTTAGGCGCTTCAAGCCTTTGTCTTTCTAGGCACATTGGCCTCTTTAAGCGTTTTCACCTCTTCAACCCCTTGCCTATCCAACACATTGGCCTCTTTAACCCTTCACCTCTTTAAGCCTTCACTTTTTTAGGCATACTGATATTCACAAGTGCTCCAACTACTCTTGACCCTCACCTCTTTAAGTCTTTTCTTCTTCAAGCATTTTAGCCTCTTTAGGTTTGGATTACAAACCTTTTAGAAAATCCCACAATATCAATCTCCCTAGATACACTCCTTTTGTAACTTTGTCACTAAAGAGAGGCGGGGGTAAGTGTTGATAAGCATTTTCTAATAATTATTATGTGGGCTTATATTAGTCGACTCAATACCAAGCCTAGTTTGATAATCTAGTCTAAGTACAATTTCCATGGACTTACTATAAATACTAAGCAAGACCCCCTAGTAAGGGACTTTCTCTCGTTTATTCTCTTTCACTCTTCTTATTATGTTGCAAGTTTACTCTCATGACAAGGGGGCCAACTTAGGAATCGGAGTAACCGCACCGGAGCAACCGCACCGGAGCAACCGCACCGGAGCATCCTTCAGCACCCCCTATAGCGGTTTTCTCGTTTTGCAAGTATCCACATACTGGGATGAAAATCACTTA
Organism: Lumnitzera littorea; assembly: GCA_024138015.1. Classification (NCBI taxonomy): domain Eukaryota; kingdom Viridiplantae; phylum Streptophyta; class Magnoliopsida; order Myrtales; family Combretaceae; genus Lumnitzera; species Lumnitzera littorea. The sequence goes on along the minus strand of JAMXBB010000008.1, from coordinate 86,511,457 downwards.
TCAACAGTACCCATTTCTTTAGTGCCGCATGCTATGCCTTTAAAGGATTAAAGAAAAGAGAAAAAGAAGGAAAGTTGAAAAAAAAAAAAAGAAAGAAAAGAAAGAAAAAAGATACCAAGATGCAATTTCAACTACTAGTTTAATAGATTCTTTTATGGCCCATTTTCTTCGTTGAATGCAATAGAGGAGAAATGTAATTAGAATTCTCATGTAATGAAATAACAGAGGAAGACTCATTACATCATTTAGTTAAATAAAAAGAACAACAAATACTACCCAATAATAGAATTTAAAAAGACAATTTTACCCTCATTTTTTTCCTTCTCTCTTTCACTTTCTCTCTCCTTAATCTCTAGATCTCTCAGGATTTTTTTCTCCTCTCAATCTCAAGTCTCTCTATTGCGTCCTCTCATTCTCTCTCCCAAATCTCTTATCTCTCTAGTCTCAATTTCAAATCTCTCCCCTTGATCTCCAATCTCTCCTTTCCTTCCTCTTACTCCTTTATATATAACTGATCTAAAGTTAGTATGTCTATTCTCTTGGCTAACACTTAAAACCTTGCTTTATACTCATTCATGTATAAGCCCATCCGTAGTCGACGTTCGGTATCGTACTTGTGCTCTGTTCTTCTCCCCTCTCATCTACTAGAAATTATTAGTGAAGGTTATAGCGATGAGTGTACAGTAGCGCAGGTGCATGTGTGGTGGTATATAGTAGCAAAGATGCGTGTGTTGCTATGTTGAGTAATAGTAGTAAGTGGCTAATGTACAGTGGTGAAGGTGTATGTGCTAGTGAGTGGTGTAGCAGTGGTGGTGTATAGTGGCGAGTGTATGGTGTGGTGGTTGTAGCAGTAGGGGACGGTGAGCAATGATCTACTTGTTGGATGATGCTATGTTTGGAAATATAAAGGGTAATGGGAGTAAAATTTACATCGAATCCCAATTCAATGCTCAAGCCAAGGAATCACAATTTAATTAAGTAAACAAAGTAATAAGAGTGATGTAAAAGTGAACATACTGTTAATGTTGTCAGACTCGGATTGGCATATTCAATTCAACCAAATTCGACCTAACTACTCTATAAAACCAATCTAAATTACCTCTTTGATTCTAATTGATAATGACCTTGATTTGATCTAATTGATTCAACTAGTTTAACTTATTTTCTATAAGAACCTATCGAGTTAATTCAGATTAAAATATATTATTTTCTCTTATATTTTATAAAAAAAAATACACTAATTGCTAAAAAAATAAAATGTGAATTAAAGGAAAATAAAAAAATAATTTAAAAAAATTCTTAGCCTTTAATTCTTAATAATATAGATAATTTTTATTATTTTATAAATAAATATGACTTTTTGTGTTATTGACAGTTCGATCATGAAATTTCTTTTTGTATTTTCAGAATATGAGTGTATGTCTTGTTATAATAGATCATATTGATAGTAAAGAGAATGGATCTATCATCATCTTGATAGAGATGGTTTTACTTCATCGAATATTATATTATAATATATATATATATATATTTAACTCAATTCGACCTCAATTCAATCTTGATTTATTCTCTTGACTCTTAACTCTCTCTTGAATCAACATTTCAGTCTGGTTTTGATAATATTAGATTTTTTATCAAAACATTGCTATGAAAATTAGGAAAGATGACTACGAAGACTACAAACCTTAGTTCTGTGATTTTTATTTGTTTGGATTATCTATTTTAATTTTGATATCATTAGACCATGGAAATAATTTCCTTTCAATGTAGATAAAGAAAAAGAATTTAATTTTTCTCCATATTATTGAAGGTAGAAGTGTGTATCAGTATGCACATCCAATAACATCTAGTTTCTAAAATCCACTATTTCAGCAAATCATTTATAGGTTATAGATATAGTGGACATACTGATTGCAGTTTTTTTTTTTTTTTTTTTCCAACGAATACCTTTACATGAAACAAACATTATAAATAAGTGATCCATATATTATTCGCACATAATAACGAAATTTTAATAGAAAATTGTTATAATGGTATTGTGAATAATCAAGCTAATTATCATTTCTCATTTACTTTAATATTAAATAGTTTTGTTTCATTTATTTTACTTATACCTACCCATTTAATTATCTTTTATATAAAAAACATAGATTTAAATAAAAGTATGTATTACTTTTTTTTTTGCCAAATAGATGGTAATATTAAAAAATTATAATTCTCATAACTATATTTGATTTTGATTATTAAAAAAAAGACTAAATTTAATATTCTTCTAATAGAAATAATATTAATGGTTACTAAAAACACGAATTAACTCATATGATCAAATTTTTTATTTCATAGGATTTTGCCTCATAAAATAGTTGCAAAATAATTTATATGAAAACTTGAAAAAAATTTCCTCATTTTACCTTTAATAGGACACTCATATTAGGTATGCGAAAATGAACATTGAATAAATTTTAAAAGTAAGACAGAACTAAGACTCCTTAAAATTAATAATTTTGAGAATTTGATTCCACCTTGAGAAAGCAAAATCACAATTCAATTTCATCTTCATTAATTATCATTAATTGAAAATTATTTATTTAACCAACCTAATCATCTAATAAACAAAAGGCATTTTTGACGTAACACAATATGTACATTGCATTCAATTCTAAATATGTTAGAATTAAACATAATATCACGATGAGATCAACAATTTTTAGATATTAGCGCACCGATCCTGATTTTATTTCATTCTATTCCAATCCAATCTTAAATACCAAACCTGACATTAACATTTTCCATGTTCCTAGCTCCTAGGGACAACTCTATTTCCTAATAAAGCACAGCTAGTTGACAATTATCACACAAATAATCCCATGTCGATTGTCAAATTGCATTGGACTTCTAAGCACCCAAATTAGAAGCGAAAAGCAAAGACAGCGGCAGATCCAGCTCATTACTCAAGAAAGTAACTACTTTACAAAACAAGAAAGAAAATTTTATAACACCACTCACAACATTATTCAGAAACTTTCTTTACTTATACCCCAGCCGACAGCCTCCTCAAATACTGACATCCAACATCCTTTCTTTATCTTTCTTTTCCCTCTGCTCTTTTTTATTCTTCTCGTTTACTCTAGCAGAAGCAAATGCTACGTCTAAAGAATTGTGATGACTAATCTCTTCTAATATGAAAATGATATAACAAACGCAGATATTGACGAGCTCAAACTCTGCCATCTTCATTATGCCCTTGATTTTGCTACTATGCAGACTAAAATGCAATCTCACAAGGTGCATGAAAGGTTCTTCCCCTACATATAGCCTCAAGGTTTTCTCCAGCATACGAACAAAGTGGTGAAACCTCCACCCCTGGATGGAAGCACAGTAAGTGAGGTTATTTCATATGAATAGCTTACAATGAAGAACTTTATGTGTGTATCTCATCCTTTTTTTAAAAAAAAAAATAGTAATAATTACATAAAAAAATTCTAAGGATTCATAGGATAACAATACTGAAAGTTATACACTAGATAATCATGTTTGGGGTCCATGATGAGTGCAACGATAGTGGTGGAAAGGCTTTTTGTTGTAGACAAACAAGTTTGAGGATTTGTTGAACAGGTGCAATGGAATAGTAAATAGTGTAAACTGACACATTTGTACTTTTAGTAATCAACTGGCACTCCAAGGCCAACTTTTAATGGAAGGACCAATGGTGTTTGCAATTCTCATGTGAGTATTGAGAATGGACAACTGCAGGAGTTTGATAATGGCAAAACTCAGTCCTTGCTAGGAGATTGGACTAAACTTCTAGGATGGGATAGCCTTTTCACATTCATCTTGCTGCACAAATTTAATTGAAATCTTATTGCAAAAATCTATACTCTTGAGTAGAATGGAGCTCTCATATAATGCATACAAATACCCATTGGGAGAAATTAGAAATCTGCAAATTTGATTTTCATCCACTACAGTTATTAATTGGACTTCCCTGGGCCACTAACTAGCAGAAGATAGATCCCTGGATATGAAATTTGAAATCCTCCTCATTGCCTAATGCAGCAAATGAAGCCCTTTTAATCACTGATAATTGATGGCAGATAAAGCTCTTCTGCTCAATGTCATATAAACTACTAGTGATTCTACTCTTGCTTGTACTACTTTGTGTAACCTTTGAGCTAGTCATAATATTTATTTATGTTTGATGCAGGATAGGCAGAAAAATACCGGTCGCATATAGGGGCACTGAATGTGTTAAGAAGCCTCCTGCAGCAACAACCCAACGAGTATGGAGTCGTAGAACCAAAAGTCGTGCACTGTCTGGAGTATCATAATTTGCTCCATTGGCATTTTTCACTGGTGCAAACTCTTCCTCACGAATAACCTGATTTTCAGTCAAGTATTAATGTATATTTTTCTAAAGCAAACCCCATTCATGAGATCAAAGAACCAAAATAACCTCATAGAGAGCAGTTGAAGGAGCGTAAGGGAATGCATCAAATATGAACTGCTCCAGCTTTAAGCCCATTGTATGTCCATTGATTGAAGGAATTTTCTTTTCAGCAAGATGATAGCTGCATTTACAAACATACACAGTGCAGACAAGAATGAATGAAATTGTTGAACAGGATGAGTCAACCCAGAAATAATTGATAGTATGGTAAAATGAATGACTATATGTTGAGAGACAAAGGACAACAATAATGTACTCACATGCTATCTTTCTCGAGAGCATTTGCCACTTGATTGAGAAAATCAAGAGTAAACATATGTAAACAAACCTGAGAAACAAAGAGAAGCTCAGAAAGAGAAACCATTTAAGGGGATGAAAAGACCAGCACCGTGTGCATTTGCCCTCTTACGGACCAAGATACTACATAATTAAGAAGTACCTGTTTTATAGTTTTATGATGCAAATACCAATTAAAACTGCATCACACAAATAGAATAATTTACATTTTTCAGAAGAAAAGCCTATTAAAACCTGCTGTCTAATAAATCAATGCAGTCCAGCTGTTAGGTGTAGAATAATGCTCTAATAATTTAAAAGAAGATTTAACTACATGGCAGTCAGACTTATCAATATATGTAATGAGAAGAATTTTTCAAATTAATTCTGAGCAACAGTTCACTCATCTTCCTTTTCAGTGCCCTACTCAACCAAGTGCTATATCCAGCTAATGCAAGAGAAAGAGAGGGAGAGAGAGAGAGCAGTTGACTCTACATTACTCCAGCAAAAACGCAGTCGCCCAGTTTCCTGATTGACTGCTGAAGCAAGTACTGGATCCAGTTCACTGTATTCGACTACGGTAAGTGGTCCACCTTTACCTCGCCTCACAAATACCCCAACCTTTTCTTGTGGGTACGCCTGATATATGATAAACAAAGCATTGCAGCTCAACTTAATGGGACACAAATTGATACAGTTCAATTTAATCTAGATTATGAAAAGGACAAACAGTTGTCAGCTCTACAAAGAGAAAAATGAGAATTCCAAAGACAAGCCCTTCACCTTGCGAACAACTTTAGCTGCAGCATCCACTCCTTTGTCCATAAAGAAACCCAAGAATGTAGGATCAGCTACACGTACCTATTTCAAGGCACAACTTAATAAGAAGAAATAATATGCATTTGCATATTGACCAGAAAGAAAATTGAGAGAAAAATACAATCAAGGTTATGCAGTTTCAAGTAGCAGAAAACTCACCAGGGCATTGTCAACGCCATAGCAATCGACATACTTTACTCCTTTTGCAGCCATATCTTCTAATAGTCTTGAAGACTTGAGGGCTATAAAATGACTGTCTTAGCAGTTTGCACAAAAAAATTCTAGAAAGTAAGTACTACAATGGAAGCAGGTAGCAATATTACTACCTAAACCACATTTCTTGTAACTTGGCCATGATCCGTATTCTCAAAAGCCAATCTAATGTATCAGGATGCAGATAAAAAAATGTAAAAGAAAAACTAGTTTTACTCCTTTTGCAGCCATATCTTCCAGTAGTCTTGAAGACTTGAGGGCTATAAAATCACTGTCTTAGCAGTTTGCATAAAAAAATTCTAGAAAGAAGTGCTACAATGGAATTAGATAGAAATTTTACTATCTAAACCACATTTCTTATTATCATTATTATTTATTTTTTTTGAGGTAAGTGTTTCTCATTATTTTGCCGTGATCCTTACTCTCAAAAGCCAAGCTAACATATCAGGATGCAGATAAAAAACTGTAAAAGAGAACTAGCTTATATCATGAGTATCTTTTCATTAAGAGCTGGAGCTTTTATACATCTCCAAGCACTTTTATTTTATTGCTTTGTTAGATCAAATTAAACTTGTATGCACTTGTCCCACACCAAATAACTTCATCAACAAACAAAGTGGGTATATGCCATCTTTTTGCAAATTTTATGAATATTTTCCTCATGATTAAAAAGTAATTAGCTTGAGAATGCATGGTCAGATAACAGAGGTTTGTTATATCTTGTTTATCGGCCGGTGCTTCAAAGGAGGGATATAAAACTGATTGCATTCCAGCATGTCTATAAATTAAGAAACAAAAGAGATCACTAGGGCCTTTTTTTAGGCTTATGCTTTATTATGACTTGTTTTGTATTTTGCTGTATCTATGGTGTGTAAATGCCTGTAGTGATTGCGTCCATGCATGTAAGTGTAATGCGTGTTTTGGTGTGTTTGTCTAGGTGTTGCCCACTACACAGTGGGTTAAGATACAGTTGCAGCAGATAATTATGTATTTAATATGTGTAGTTGGCATTGTGATAAAGTACAAGTGTCAGAAAAATAGGGGGGTGGTTGGGACTAGCAGTAACTTAACTGCTCATGTACTTGGTTAAAAGGGATTAACAATGGCAGAAACAGGGGAAGTGTTTTTTTGCAGAAAAAAATCAGATTTTATATCTGAAGAGATTCTGGGTTTTCTCTATAATCGGGCCCTTCATGAGATCATAGGATCCTATCTAAACGAGCCCTATTCAAGAGATCGTCGAGTTTTCTCATTTAATGAGCCTGAAATTTATTTTCAAATCGATCCTGTAATATTTTTCAAAAAAGAAGATATGTCAAAACTCTGTATCAAGCCATCTTCATACTCTAGAAACCATTCAGCTCACTAAACACATCCAAAAATAATGTTTCTTGGGTATGCCATGATTTTTGTTTTGGTGGATAGAACCAAAGGTATGAAAGGAAGAAATTCAATTTGTGGGGGAAAAGAAAGAAAGAAAAAAAAAAACCTCAGATCATCTAAAGGCACCTAATATAAGTTTGCAGGATATAAGTGTTTTTTTTTTTTATCTTCCCACCACACCACCAAACCCAAACCAACCACCCCCCAACCCCAAAACACAAATGATGAGTAAATATTGCAGGATATAAGTTTGATAAAACAAAATGGTAATATCAATGCATTTGATGGTAAATTGGAAAGGGAGGCATACATACCAAGTGATATATTGGACATGAGGAATGGTTCAACAAAAAATGGGGCTTAGATTGTTATATTCGAAAATTCCAAGCAAAATGAATCGAAATGGTAGAATTTTCAGAGTCTTATGTGTCAATAAGACGGCCTCAAGCTGAAATATCTATAAAACACCTATAAGTCAAACATCACTTTAGGTAGAAAGAGAACACACAACAATCAAACTACACATTAGCAAAAAACAGGATTTCATAAATGAGATGCACCTCATAAATGCATGAATATTACAGAGAAATAGGATAACTGATGAATATACTAATTAAAAGTAGGTGCTTTGCAGATCAAGGTTATACAGAGACTTCTCCAACATAATCTACAGAAATGGTGGTTAAAACAGGATACCATGTGTAGTGGATTAATGTTCAGGCCTGGGGCAAAATCATGTATGAATGGAGGAATTTACTTTTTATAATATAATCGTGTCAATAAAAATTAAATAGCTGATTCCAACATACAAATAAAGTTTTCAATTCCTGCTCTTTTCGTCCTTGTTTTTGTTCTACCAGAGCTGGCTTATTTAAAAATATACACCATGGGAAGTCCGAACCATATTGCATATAAGGAGACGGGTGAAATTTACTTCACGTATTCCACCAAAAGTTGATGCTCTATGATAATGCCAGTAAAAGTAAAGTAAGACCTCTTATTGAAATCACAGCATAAAAATTATGAAAATCAAGAGCAGCACTACCTATGTGATGGGAACAATAATTTACCAAACTCAACTAAAACTATGTTCTCATCACATAAATGAATCGGTGCAATCCCATATGCATTTGACAATATATGGAACTAAAACGTGGAACTGTCCAGTAGCAAAGAAGTACCTGAATATACTCCACCATTACCATCTGGAGCTTTGGCTACCTGGTTTCAAAAACTACAAGTCAAATTGATTTTGATTTTGCAAGACAATTCATTTGCTAGATGACAAGGAATGTCCATTTCCATAGTAAGTTTCAATTTGTAATATTATTTCAATTAGGCAACTGAGCTGGACATAAAATAGGAAGAGAAAAATCAATTTCAGGTTTCAAAAGAGCATAACATCACAATCATCACATCCCAAAAGATATGAGGAAAATACCAATAGCTTCATCCCATATTTCTTGATACCAAAGAAACAACATTAACAATCACCAATCAATATCTTCATGTGATATCAAACTTATAGTTGTCTTTCCTTTATATGAGTATCCCTGATATATATATATATATATATATACATATAACAACACTTACCTATAAGCTTAACCTTCTGAATTGTTCACATTCTTCCTCACTTGTGGGCCAAGGCTTAATTAAAGCACACCATTGGATGACTTAATTAAATGAGGTGAAATGACGATGCATGGGTTTGTATCTCATGATCTCCTACTCTAATATTACCTCGAATTTAGATATACAACCATTTGATCCAACAACTTGAGCTTGTATGTTAAAATGAGCTTTTTATATTTATTGTTAACACAGTATAATAATGTCCCATGAAATAGTTACAAACCCATCACAGCACAAATGAAAAGGAAAGATAACATACTCTGTATGGAGTCTCCATTATTAGTCTACCATCTTTTAATACACATGGCATGGTGCCCTGCTGGAAGAAGGTGACCTGCATCAAGTTTCTTAAGGTTAACATGAAACCATTTCCAAGGAAAAGCAGGTATACATAAATGATTTGCTGCAGCAGATAGGAAACTAAGAAGTATTACTTGCTCACTTTCAAGACCAAAATACTTGTGGCTTTCAAAAAATTTATGAGTGGCCTCATCAGTGAATGGACTGGTCATTATGTACCATGGTATTCTCACAGTACCAGCAGAACCTGCAGAGAAACACGAATAAAAAATTACAACGTGGAGGAAGCAATGAAAAAATCACAGCAACAAAAATCTTGTTCTGTTAACTAAGGTACTAAATGATCCTTTGAAAGTTCTTCTGCTAAGCCAAACAAGGGATGAAAATAAAATAAATCATACCCTCTTTAACTGCTTGGGCTGCCAATTTTTGTACACACAAAATTCGCTCGGCTTGAAGTTGGAAAAGAGATTTTCCAGAGGGAAGGCCAATATCTGAATTAAATAAATCAAAAGACAAACCTTTACTACTTTTTCAGATGAAATCAAATAGTGAGGTCAAGCCAATCAAGTTTCCAGGACTCTGTACCTATAGTAAGACAATGAGAACATTGCAAAATGCTAGACAATCTCATGCTAAAAGAAAAAGCAGTAGAAAGAATTGTGTGAATAATTTGTTCAATGAAAGATACTCTTCTCTATTATTTTCTTTCTTTTTTGGTTAAAACCTCCTGTATAAAGGAGTGCATTTCTAGCTCCACAACTTTAACTCAATGGCCTGTGGATCACACAGACATCTTTGTGACTAGCAAACTGAAAGCCAAGACAGGTAGATATTTCAGCATCTATAAGCCTCATTATTTTTAGTATTTTATGCAAGGACATGAATGTCAACAACTGCAAAAAAGGTAAGAGGTTTATGTAATTTCCACAATTTCCAGATGAGCTTGTATCAAGATTATCAATGATTCTCAGAAGGAAATTCTCACAATTTCACAAAGCACAACAAGGCCCTCTGTCTTTGCAATTTCATCAATGCTTTGAAAAAGTCAGAAAAGGGCATGCTTGAAAAGTTTGCTTGGTGGCATTCTGTTTTGTGTAATTACATTATGGCACATCAACAACAAGGATGATGAACTTCAACATGATCACAATCTTAGAAACACTACACCTTCCGCTTTCAGATTTTCAATGCGAAATTTTCCTGGACACTTATTTTTCTAATTGGCCTGCAGAAGCTTAAAGTCCACAGAGTGAATAATGTAACGAGCATTATTGTGGATTTCAAATATATTTTCTTTTTCCATAAAATAATAATTCTCATCTTTTTGGGAAATTAAAATCTGTTTTTTACAGTATTATGAAAATTTTCAATGATGTTTTAATCTAAAGAAAGTTGAATCTGCCAGTTTATACAAAGTTAAATGAAAGATATACTCACTAAAGCATCCCTTTGGATCTGAACTTCCAAGTCGGGTTCCCTGCAAAATATAATTCAATGGAAGAAAATAGAGAAAAAATCAGTGAGAGGTCCTAATATAGTAAGATCCATTGCGCTTCTACATGACAGCGGGTCAATGTCTCACATTGCTTGTGACAAGCATTACCAAAATGTGAAGTAAATGAAAATCATTAGGATCTACTAACTTAAGCTATCACATGAGTTGGTCATGGTACCAAATTTGACAGTGTCTTCTTCTCTTAGTAGTGGGTGGTGGTGGAAGAAAATGTGGTATTGGTAGTCAACTAAAGCATGAACATTAAGGATTTCCTTTTTCTTGATCATTGTAAATGTTAAAAAGTAAGAAGTAATAAAAAATTACAAGAAAAGATTCTCATGAAACAAACACAATTTAAACATATATCTTTGTGAAGAGCCACTCCCCAACAGCATAGAGATCAAGCTTATAGTGGGCATAGATTATTCAAAGCAAATAAATGAGGAATAAATCAATCACATAAAACTTATTCCCTTTTCTGTTTATTCACAATACTTTCAGTCTTCTGGTTCAACAAGCAAAAGGAACATAATATTTAATGTTTCAATCTTTGCTACATATCATGCTTGTGCATGGAAGGAGTAGAACATCAAATGATCTGGTGTACTCATAAGGTAATGTTCTATTGTAGCCATTTATGTCATCGGGTCACTTAAGTATCCAATGACTTCAACAACCCTTGTTTATTGAGCCAACAGTCTTGTAGCCTGATAGCATGAAACACCAGTCCCTCAATGGGATGAACTAGGTTCGAATCACCCTCCCTAAGTTGCATTATAGTTTGGAGGGGAGGGATGGGGTGAAAGCTCCTATTGAACATTTACCCAAAATAAATAAATAAATAAAAACTCCTATTGAACATTTACCCAAAAAAGGCTTCTATTAGCTGATAGCTTCTTCAGTGTAACAGAACAATATCCGCAGATCAAAATTAACAACTAGAATATGGCATCTTTTTTAGAATATTGTGAAAGCATTGGAGTTATTTAAATGTTTTTTTCTGACATATGCCTTTCGTAATAAGGAAAAGCAAGCAACTGAGAAGGACTTTTGTCCTAAATTTAAGTTAAGTTATTTCTCTATAAGAAGATGAAAACCAATCAACAAATTGTGAATGGCATGTATCAGAAAAGCCTACATCCCAACAACCCACCAACCCAACCACTGGGTGTGGGGTGGGCTTTAGAGTGAGAAAGATATATTCTAATAAATAGTTACAGAACAGAGCCATCTATTAAAGAAAACAATGATAACCCCACAATCCAATTGTTGTAGTTTTTATAGTTGTATCACAATGTCTATAACCAACTTTTACAGCAATAATTCAAAAGCCACATGATAATTCCAATATCAATAATAGCGATTGCTCATGTAACCACCATTCTAATCATATCTTATCCTAGAAACATCCAAAAGTTAAAATACAGTTCTCATAAAAAATTGGCAATGATAATTTCTAAACACGGTCCATGCAAATCAGAGTTTTGCCTTTTCCACTTCTCACTCGCTCATGTACACATTAATTCCACCTGCCAATGTTATCTTCCCCCATTGATAATCTCATAAAGACGATGGCCCACGGAAAATGAACCGGATCGGGATCGAAATTACATAAGCATATTAATGTCCCATAATGCACGTGCATTGCGGGTTACAAAGACTAAACAGAATTGAACTAATTAAGTAATATACCTGGCCACCAGAGAGAAGCAAGACAGCCAATTTGCCATCAGCAATGGCCTTTAATCCCGTTTTCCACCACCTCTCTCTCTCTTCTAAAGTCCTCCCTTCAACTGCCGACACATCACTTTCTGGAACCGGCTCGATAGCCGCCACCGGCAAAGCTTTTAAATTTAAAATCCGATCTAATCAGCATCTTTACATCACCAATTCAATTAAATTAACTAATTACAATAGGAAAAAAGGAGCAACCTTGAGATTTAAGAGAACATCGAAGGATCCGATCTATCCTTGAAAGATCTAAGCTCTGCATGAAGCAACCAAATTGCATGCTCAGAACATACAGAGATCCAGATTAACAACAAGCGTGAAACTGATTGCTTTACGATTAAAAGTGAAAGAATGCGACCTCAATGTCCTTGAAGAGAAGGAGACGTTCTTGAGGAGAGAGCTCGTCCCAGAGGGCAAACGCGTCTTCTTGGCCATAATCCTTGAGACGCTCCACCAAGGCCTGAGGTGGTGACGATGAAGCAGCTTCCAATGCGACGTCGTCTGCTCCCATGGAAGAAGCCGTGGCTTTATGCTCCACAGAGTGATAAGTGATGACTTTGAGTTGCTCGATGGGGTTGTGAAATGGGCAGTCTCGTTTCTTCTATGTATAGAAAGAGAAAGTGTAAGTAATGTTGATGTGGTAACAGAAAAACAGCAAACAGAGCACTTTCTGTGTTGACAGAGTAGCAGATGCACAGAGAGAGAGAGAGAGAGAGAGAGATGAAGAGTCAGGAATAGCGTCCAGGTGATGAAGACTAGGGAATCGAACGCGTGTAACTACCGATTGAATATTCGTTATTCCTAATCTGCCCCGTGTTCACATTTCTTTCTGGATGATGATAATCACGATTCCATAATCCATTTCCATCCTCTAGTTATTTTATTTCGAACAATACTTTCTAGATACTGTATTATATTGCTTTGCATGTTGAGGGACATTAGTACTGTAGTTAGATGCGGGTTCATCTAAAATGGATTTGAGTTATTCATTTGATTATAGTGATCTGATTTAAGTTGATTCCATTGGTTTAACTCTTATAAGAACTCACTAAACCTTTTTTATCAAAATATATTAAATTCTTTTATATTTTAAAAAATACCTTATTTTACCAAAATATAAAAATAGATCATATAAAAAAATAAATTATGAAAACTATTATGACTTGAAACAGTGAAGTCCATTTTAGTTGAACCNTATTCGTTATTCCTAATCTGCCCCGTGTTCACATTTCTTTCTGGATGATGATAATCACGATTCCATAATCCATTTCCATCCTCTAGTTATTTTATTTCGAACAATACTTTCTAGATACTGTATTATATTGCTTTGCATGTTGAGGGACATTAGTACTGTAGTTAGATGCGGGTTCATCTAAAATGGATTTGAGTTATTCATTTGATTATAGTGATCTGATTTAAGTTGATTCCATTGGTTTAACTCTTATAAGAACTCACTAAACCTTTTTTATCAAAATATATTAAATTCTTTTATATTTTAAAAAATACCTTATTTTACCAAAATATAAAAATAGATCATATAAAAAAATAAATTATAAAAAATTCTTAAAAATATAAATAATTTTTATTACTTTATTAATAAAATAAATTATATTATAATATTTTTATTAACTTTTATTTGATCCGAAATAGTCCCTAATGATCCTAATCAAATATTTTCGAATTAATCTTCCGTTCTGATTTCACAACTTTAGATATTACTAGAAGACCACGCACGAGGATTGCTCGAAATATATGAAATGTATAAATGAAAATGTAAGAATTAGTTTTAACATTTTTGGATAGTCACGTCAATTTTTTTGTAGATAAATGTTTCTACCTAAAACCAATGTTTTATCAAATTGAAATATTGTAGGGAAAAAGGATTTGCTTCCTTAAATTAAGGTTTTTATAATATAAATAAAAAATATGCAATTGACTAACCTTGATTAAGAATCCAAAGCAATAAAATTAAAATATATATTTTATCAAAAACTCTATTGAATGAAATCCTGATTTTGGCTTTTATTTTATTTTTTATATTTGGAAGCACATTTATTAATTAGAATCGTAATTTCATAGAATTAATAATTCCTATTTAAAGGAAAAATTCAATTTTGCCTTTTCAAAAGTGAAATGACGATTGAATTCCTCCTTTACTTATTGCCATTAACCAAATTATTTATTTAAACTTTAATTTAATTTAAATATTTAATATTTAAGAGTATTTTTAACAATTATTACTACATACATATTTAATTTTATTTTATTCTATTTCATTTCATCGTGTAGATGTTTCCAATCTTCTTTTCTGCTCCATTTTAATTAATTTCATTCCATTTTATTTTAATTATTCATATGTATCAAACATAATAAAGTCAGAGGAGAGGAAAAATCTGCACTTCTTTGTAATTGAAAAATACTAATAAATGCAACTACAATACGAGTGCAGAAATTATATACAAAGATATAATCAAATTAAAGCACATGGCATTTACTAAATCAAATTATACATATAAATAAAAATTTAAGAAAGGAAAAAAAATTAAGCATCAACATTTTTAGGGATCTATAAAAGTACATACATTATAAATTTATTTATCAAAATAATCTATAAATATGCTAGTTGCAATTGATTTTTTTTTTTTTTTTGGCAAAAGTTGCAATTGATGTACTTCTTCAAAATTGTTGCCATATACCTGTAAAAGTCTAAAACATTGAAGAGGATATTAATCATGAAACATATAGCAACGTAACATTTCTCGATATATATTGAGACAGTAGTATTTAAGTGATTAATATCCTTATCTATCTATTTATGTTTAAGCTTTCAATCCTAAAAAATTACCAAAAAAGAAATATATTACATGAAAATAGAAACAATGATCGATCAGAATCTTTATAAGGAAATAAATGTTGTGACTTTACTTTGCAAGAAAATAATTATATTGCCGTCCAAAAATATGAAACAATATAAATACACAAAAAAAAAAAATCAATTAAATGTGCCTATTAAGAATGACATCAAATAAAACCCAGTTAAGGTTTATTAATGAATAATTAGTATTAAATGGAAATTTCTTTTGCTAGAACTTTAAAAGAAAAATTTAAAAAATAAATGGAAGAGCCAAATAGCGTTCAGCATAGTTTTTATAATGAGTATAATTTTAGATTTACTTAAAATCTAAAAATGGAAATTTATTAGTTCAACTTTTGATGAATAGTTTTAGACATACAATGACTTTGCAAACATTTCCTATGCAGGATCAAAAATGGATCATACTTGTCTACTCCACTAAAATTGAAACTTTATGTCTTGCTTTAATCTTGGATCTGGACACCCATGTGGAAATTTACGGTGGCTAAAGTCGACAAATAAACAAATTTTAACTTAAAAACTTTCCTTCCATTTTATAATAATATATTTTTATTCAATTAAATTATTATAAATATTTTTTAGAAATAGTGATTAAATTATCTCATAAATTCAATGCAAGTTGTAATGATATCGAAATTTAATTGCAACATCAA
Source organism: Lumnitzera littorea (assembly GCA_024138015.1). Taxonomy (NCBI): domain Eukaryota; kingdom Viridiplantae; phylum Streptophyta; class Magnoliopsida; order Myrtales; family Combretaceae; genus Lumnitzera; species Lumnitzera littorea. Next base: position 86,495,627 of record JAMXBB010000008.1, on the reverse strand, counting down.
TTCTAGCCTCCAAAAAGAAATTGCATGTTAATTTTTATCTATTAACATTAAATTAGTAAAAGTTATTTGACTCCACAATTTTAAATATATAGTTTGAGTATAACATCTTCAAACCTCTCCTTTATTAATGTGACACAATTGATCATGATTACTTCTGTCAAGTCTGATTTTTCGATTTTTGTTTAAAATTGATTTTTCATTTTTTTATTAATACTAAACCCTAACCCATTTAATATTAATCATCGACTAAAGAAATTGAGAAATTGAGAAATTTTGGTTTTTTTATTGAAAATAATTTTTGGAGTCGCTACCTGACCGAAGTCGGGAAAAGAAAAAAAAAACGGTAACTAATTGGATAAATTGATTACGTTTTAAACCCTAACGGGTACCACTATTTATTTGTCAAAATTAGGATTATTTTTCTAATTATAATTTTAAAAAATAAATAAAAATTAAAAGAAAAAAAAGAATCTAAGTTCGGGGCGATGATAAAATAAATAGATAAATCACTAATGATCCAATAAAATAATAATAGAATATAATATAACAATAAATAATTGATAAATACATAATAACAAAGAAAGAGAAAAGGAACCGAACCTGAATTCTTTGGTGTAGCAGCGATCTATAGTAGCTATGCTCGAAGAGGCAAATTCGCACGCGGTTGTATGTAGTGTTGGAACAGTGTCGCGTGGCTGGCTGAAGACCTGTCGGAGTTTCTCCTCTGAACGTAGATAGGGGATTTTGTGCACTGTACAAGGTGCAGTGATTTGTGCTGCGGCTGCTGCATTACTGGTGCAGTACATGTGATGAAGCGTACTGCAGTGTCTGTGATGACTGTGGCTGGTTACAGTAGAATTGCCGTATTACGGCGTGGACAGTAGTGAAGTATGCTACTGCTGTGGCGTGCTCGAAGTGCTATAGCAACGCGTGTTAGGCTTCGGCATGACGCTGATAAGAGGACAGCGTTGTAGATGTGTGGCTGCTTGAACGTTGGGGATTAGTTGCTTCTTGGACGTTGGGGATTAGCTGATCGTGAAGCTGCGTGCAGTTGGAGTTTTGGCGTTACGTGCTTAGACTGGTCGGTGTTGATGATTGGAGAAGGCGCGTGCAAGGGGATTGCTCCAGGCATTCGTGTGCTGATTCAAGGAATGTAGCTGGAGTTGGACAGTAGTGCGACGGCAGTGGTGTGGAGCATAGCGTGGAGCTTGGCTAGAGTCTTGTTCGGTCGCTGGAGTTCAAGGCATGGACAGTAGCGTTCGTGGATTGCAGTTCGGTTTGACTCTGAAGTTCACCGGATGATGTTTTTGTTGCTGTGTTGTTTTGTGATCTAAATTCCTATTATCTGAAAGTCCTTTTTTTTGCACGTGTGTGTTATTTATATAAAGTCTAAACCAAATCGTCAATTAAATTAGATTCTAATTTAATTCAAATCTGATTTAACTAATATTCATATGATTTAATTAGATATAAATCCGATTTTCGTCTTACTTCTGTAAAGTTAGAAAAATAAAGACATAGGTGCTGCTAAGACTCGAACCCGTGACCTCCAACTAAATCCACCTAAGTACTACGCTACTTATCCGTTAGACTGTTGGTTTGTATCTTGACATTCATTACAATTAAATTATATTTAAATTATCTGAATCCCTAACCTAAAATTTTTAACTAAACTAAAATTAACACTAACATTAAACTAATTATTCCTAATATAAATTACTTCCTAAAAATCTATGAAATCTTTATAATTTCTCCTTTTCTTATTTTTTTGGTATTTTCATTATTTGTCAATTTTTGTTATTTTTATCTCTTTTTTGAATTAGGACCCTTTTTGTAAAAAATAAAAACTAAGACTATGGAAGGGCAAAAATTAGGTGTCTACAGTTGCTCCTCTTTATGGTGAAGTTTGAATAAAACTTTGCCACAAAGACAAAAGAGACATCGTTTTTGCCTCAGGATGACTTTATCCTAAGGAACGTTAAGTCACTTGACAAGAGTTAGTTTGAAATGAAGAATAACAAGAATCTTGGTCGTGTCCTGATGAGTTGACTAACCAAGGTGGTCAAAGCACCCCATGAGCTGGCTAAGACCTAAAAATATGAAGAAAACTTAGCCGTACCCTTAATGAGCTAATTAACCAAGGCGGTCAAAGCGCCCCATGAGCTAGCTAAGACTTGAAAATGAAGAAGACTTGGATTGTGCCCTTAATGAGTTAACTAACCAAGGCGGTCAAAGCGCTCCTTGAGTTAGCTAAGACCTAAAAATGAAGAAAACTTGGATCGTGCCCTTAATGAGCTGACTAACCAAGGCGGTCAAAGCGCCCCTTGAGTTGGCTAAGACCTAAAAAATCTGAAGAAAACTTGGATCATGCTCTTAATGAGCTGACTTACTAAGGCAGTCAAAGCGCCCCTTGAGCTGGCTAAGATTTAAAAATATGAAGAAGACTTGGATCGTGCCCTTAATGAGTTGACTAACTAAGGCGGTCAAAGCACCCCTTGAGCTGGCTAAGACCTAAAAATATGAAGAAGACTTGGATCGTGCCCTTAATAAGTTGACTAACCAAGGTGGTCAAAGCGCCTCTTGAGTTGGCTAAGACTTAAAGAATGAAGAAACTTGGATCATGTTCTTAATGAGCCGACTAACCAAGGCGGTCAAAGCGCCCCATGAGCTGGCTAAGACCTAAAAAATCTGAAGAAAACTTGGATTGGGATAGTGCTCTATGAGCTTGCTAAATCCCTAAAAGATTATAAGTTGAGCAACATTTTATGAGTTGGGTGATTGGGAGCCTATGAAACTCCGAATTGGGACTGTTTTAGGAGTCAGCTAGAAACTTAAGAAACTTTAGATTGGGACTACGCTCTATGAACTGGCTAAATCCCTAAATGAGAATATGAGTTGAAATAACGCTCCATAAGCTGATCGAAGCGCTAAATCCCTTGAAGAAATTTTGAGTTGAATAACGTTGTGTAAGTTTGACGATCGGAAGTTAAAGACACACTGGGACCATGATTTATGAGCTAACTATCTCGCTAATAAATTGTTTTTTTGGAAAATAAGCTATTATCCTTAGGGGGATACCAATTGTCAATGCAATGTTTTGTCAGGTTTAGAACCACTTACCTGGTTTCAATGATAGCTCTCAAATCGTCTCTCGTCTTATTAAGCAGTCCGATTAGAACCAACAATTCTGACCCTTACCATTGCTTTTCTTGTTTTTGTTCTTCTTCTTCTTTATTCTGTTATCTTTTTCCAAAACCTCCATTTTTCTTTTCCTTTTTTTTTTTTGAAAACAACTTAAGCTTGAATCGAATGTAAAACATATTCTTCTCGAATAAGGATGTCCTGTATCGAACTTTCGGTCTAAACATCGGCTTTCCGAGCAAGCATTTGTTCTCAAGCGAGTTTCTACTTACACGCCACACGTTACCCCTTTTGAACATGGCCTTGTCTTGAAAAATAAGAAACAAATCTTCCTTTCTTTGGGGGGTTAACAACAATAAAGTATTAAAAGAATTTTTATTAATAGTCATCGCTTCAAATTAAATGATTATTTTTCTTGTGGTTCTTTGTGTGTAAGGTTTGTCTGGGTAAATAATAGAGCGAGAAGTGGGGTCTTTTAGTAGGATGAGGAAAAGGAAGGCTAAGGATATTTATCCAATGTTAACAACTACTAGGAATACAACCTTTGCATTTAGAAAATGAAAATGAGACCATAGTAATAGTAAGATTATTTGCAAAATTTCATTGATGTTTAAGGATAGTACATCTTCAATGCATTAGAATTTACTAGGTCCTTCAAATCCGGACCATCCATTTGAGACAAGATGATAGCTCCTCTATGCAATACTTTCTTCACAATGTAAGGCCCTTTATAGTTTGGGGCAAACTTCCCTCTTGAATCAGTTGTGTTAGGCAACACCTTCCTCAACACCATATCGCCTTGCTCAAAACTCCGAGATCGTACTTTTTTGTTAAAAGCCTTGGCTATTCGTTGCTGATAACAAATGTTGTGGCATAAAGCTGTCAGCCTCTTTTCATCAATTAGGTTCAATTGCTCAACACGCTTCTTTACCCAATTAGCCTCATCTAACTGAGTTTTTGACAATATTCTGAGAGACGGGATCTCAACCTCCACTGGCAGTACAGCCTCCATTCTGTATACCAATGAATAAGGGGTTGCCCCTGTTGATGTTCTGATAGAAGTTCGATAAGCCATGAGCGCAAATGGTAACATATCATGCCAATCTTGATACGTAATGGCCATCTTCTCGATAATTCTTTTGATATTCTTATTGGCTACTTCCACGGCTCCATTATCTAGGGCCGATAAGGAGTAGAATTTCTATGAATGATCCTGAAGTGTCGGCATAACTCGGACATCAATTTATTATTCAGATTTGTACTGTTGTCAGTAATAATCATTTTTGGCATACCATATCGAGCCAGTATGTCCCTCCTGATGAACTTGACCACTACTCCCTTCGTCACACTAGAGTAGGATGAGGCTTCAACCCACTTAGTGAAATAATCAATAGCTACCAATATAAATTGGTGCCCGTCAGATGCTTTTGGAGTGATTGGGCCAATGATATCTATTCCCTACATCGAAAAAGGCTATGGTGCTGATAGTGTATGCAACTCTTGAGGTGGAGCATTTATCTTGTTCTCATAGATTTGGCACAAATGGCAACGTCTAACATATGCAATACAATCCGCCTCTGCAGTTGACCAGTAATATCCCATTCTCATGATTTTCTTGGCAAGCATGTAGCCATTCATATGAGGGTCACATACTCCCTCATGTACTTCTTTCATTAGTGTCTCTGCCTCTTTCCTGTTTACACAACGTAAAAGAGTACTGTCAAACGATCGTCGGTACAACGTAGAATCACTCATCAAGTACTGAGCCGCTAATCTTCTAATCAATTTTTTATCCTTCCTCTCTGCTCCTTCGGGGTACGTACCATGTTGTAAAAATATTTTGATATTATGATACCAAGGTTTTTCATCACATGAACTTTCTATTGCCAAACAAAAAGCAGGCTTTTCTTCAATTTCGATTTTAAGTGGCTGAATCTCCACTCCTTTCGATATCCGAATCATTGATGCCAAAGTAGCAAGAGTATCGGCAAATTGGTTTTGAACCCTTGGTACGTATAGAAAGGTAATCTTTTCAAACTTGGTTATCAACTCGGCCAAGTGTTGGCGATAAGGTACTAATTTGGGGTCTTTTGTCTTATATTTACCCCAAGCTTGGCCTATAATCAACGAAGAATCTCCATACACCTGCAATTCCCATATCTCCTTAAACAACGCGATTTTGAGCCCCAAAATACATGCTTCGTATTCTGCAATGTTATTGGTATATGGGAAAACCAATCTCACAGCCATTGGAAATTGTGTACCTCCAGGCGATACCAGAATTGCCCTTACTCTACATCCAGACACATTGGCTGCTCCATCAAAGAACATTTTCCGCCCTGAAGATTTTTCGACTATTTCACCATTAGAATCATTTCCCACTACTAGGATATTTTCATCGAGAAACTCAACCCTTACTCCTTGAAGGGTATCCTTAGAAGGATTTTCCGCTAATTGATTCGCCAACACTTGCCCCTTGACCGAACTTTGGCTCACATACTTAATGTCAAATTCTGTCAACAACATCTGCCACTTTGAAACTCTACCAATGAGAGTCGGTTTTTCGGCTAAGTATTTCAAAGGATCGTGTTGTGTTATCAACTTGATCTGATAATACAATATGTATTGTCTGAGCTGATGCATAACCCAGACCAATGCACAACAGGTTCTTTCAGCTTCAGAGTATTTTTGCTCCCCTTCTGTGAACTTCTTGCTTAGATAGTAAACAACTTGCTCTTTCCCTTCTTCATCCTTCTAGCCAAGCACGGATCCCATTGATTCCGTCATTATGGTCAGGTACAAAAACAACGGCTTTCCAGGTTTAGGAGCTACCAACACTGGAGGTTTCATGAGATATTCTTTGATTTGCGTGAAAACCTCTTCGCATTCCTCATTCCAACTGATCTTTGCGTTCTTTTTTAACAACTTAAAAAGAGAACGGCATTTGTCCATTAATTGTGCTATGAATCGGGCAATGTAATTTAAACGCCCCAACAAACCTTGTACTTCCTTGAGCGTTTGTGGAGGAGGCATGTCAATTATAGCTTTGGCCTTATCAGGATTGACTTCAATACCTCTTTGGCTGACTATAAACCCCAACAATTTTCCTGACGTCACACCAAAGGTACACTTCTCCGAATTCAATTTCAAGTGGTACTTTCTTAGTCTATCAAACAACTTCTTCAGGTTTTCTAGGTGATCCTCCTCCTCTTTGGACTTCGCAATCATATCATCAACATACACTTCTATTTCTTTATGCATTATATCATGAAAAATTGCAACCATAGCCTTCTGATATGTTGCACCTGCATTCTTCAGCCCAAACAACATCACCTTATAGCAAAATGTTCCCCAAGTCGTAATAAAAGTCATTTTCGTCTTATCTTCTTCGGATATCCGAATCTGATTATATCCTGAAAAACCATCCATGAAAGAGAATAAATGATTTCCAAAAGTGTTATCCACTAAGACATCAATGTGAGGCAATGGAAAATTATCCTTAGGCGTTGCCTGGTTGAGATCTCGAAAGTCTACACACACTCTAACTTTCCCATTCTTCTTCATTATTGGAAAAATATTAGCTACCCATTCTGGGTAATCCGATACTTCGATGAATCCAACCTCTATTAGTTTCTTCACTTCTTCTTTAATTTTCAGTAAGACGTCAGGTCGAAATCTCCTCAATTTTTGCTTTTTTGGTTTGACGTCCTCCTGTGTGGGTAAATGGTGAATTACAATCGACGGGTCCATCCCAGGCATATCTTCATACGACCAAGCGAACACATCTTGATACTTAGTTAACAATGTAATCATTTCTGTTTTTTGTTTCTCTTTTAAACTCGCCCCAATTTTTAAATTCCTAGGATTTTCTTCGTTCCCCACATTAATTGTCTCAATCGATTCATCAATAGTGATCCTATCTAGTTCATGTTTTTGCCATTCCTCTTGTATATTACTATGGTCATCGACATCGCTCCCGACGACTAACCCAGTAAGGCCGGAAACAATATCGATATTCTTATTTTCTACCTGCGCGAGGTATTCCTGGTTTTTGCTTGTTTTATTGAATCTGAATGAGAATGTATGAAAAAATGCATGTAAACAAAAGAGAACTGAAGAGCAACATAGGAAAGAAACGAACTAAGATTTCATTGAATAAATGGAGGTGTGGTCTCAAATGAGATAAAGGCCTAACTAATTTTGAACGAAAGGTTCAACGATACATTTAAAACGATGACTATTGAAAATAAAAATTCAAAAAATACTAATTACGGGTCACCCCTTTACCCTAGGGAAGACTTGTTGCAATTCGCCGGGATGGAGAACCAGTTGTTCAAATGATGCTGGAACTTGGGTGGCAAGTTTGTTGATCCTTCTTTATCAGATTCTCGGGCTTGAGTCTCTTCTCGTATGAATGTCTCAGCTAGTGTTGGAAAGGTCATAGAGGCATGGTATAATCTGTTACCTCTCTTGCCCCTCGCTTGCTTCTTCTAGAATTCTTTCGCCGAGGTAGGATTGTAGCCAAGGCCTTAGGTACCGATCTGGCCTTCCTTGAATCCCTTCCTTTTATCACTCTCACTGTTGGGACTAGTAATCATGTTCACTTCTTCAAACATTTGTAAACCCAGCTCCTCTTGTCCCTCACTTCCTATGTAGGGTATAACCGTCTCCTTATAGATTTCGTAATCTTGATCTCCCAGAATTGTAATCACCTGGCCATTGGAGATAAACTTCAATTTTTGGTGCAGGCTCGAAGGTATAGCCCTTGCTGCATGAATCCAAGGTCTTCCTAACAGTAGATTGAAAGATCTTGGAATGTCCATGACTTGGAATCGAATAGTGAAGTGCTGAGGGCCAATACTCACAGATAAATCAATCTCCCCTATGATCTCTCTTCTGGAACCATCAAAGGCCCTGACTGTTGTAGAAGAAGGCTTAATTGCAAATGTGTCGATGCCCAGCAAATCCAAGGTGGCGAGGGGGTAGACGTTTAGCGACGATCCGTTGTCAATGAGCACCCTAGTAACAATTACGTCATTACTCCTTACCATAATAAAGAGTAGCTTTGTATGTTTGTTTCCTTCCTCGCCCAATTCTTCAGTCGAAAATGAAATTTGATCTATTGCGAGGATCGAATTCGTAATCAGTCCCATCTTCTCAGTTGGAATCTCTCGAGGGACCTTCACCTCATTTAAAGTGCGAAACAAAGCCTCCCTGTGTGGTTCAGATGCAATTAACAGGCCCATCAGCGATATTTATGTAGGAGTCTTATTGAGTTGATCCATGATTTTATACTCACTTGACTTAAGTATTTTGGTAAAAGCCGATAGTCCCTCAATGCGTTCGGCCGCCGTCTTATCGTTTGATCCTCTCGACATGACTTTCCTCCCCTGTTCCTCTCTTGGATGATAAATATTTCTCGATCGGGTAATGCCCTCTACCAGAGAACCGGGTTTCTCCTGATTTACTAGATGATAGTTAAATGGAGCAGCCTTGTAATTTTCTGGTGGCAACGGTACGTGAAATGTGTACCTCTTCACTTCTGGAGTCCAGTTGCTAGTATAGAACTCAAAAACCTTAGGCTTCTTATCTGAATCGATGACATTAACAGCACAGTCATAAAAAATCATACCAATCATCGGCCTATGGTTGGGTAAGGGGTTGTTGTTAACATTAGGAACCAGGGCTTCCACAAAATCCAACTGCACTGTCCCTTCATCTATTAAGTCCTGAATCTTATTCCTCAATCTCCAGCATGCATCAGTCGAATGCCCCACCTGCCTGCAATGGTATTCGCACTTTACTGTAGAGTCAAAGAATCTCGGTCGATATCGATCGCTAGGAAGTTCGTACCGTATCAAATTATCCCTTCGCAACTTCTCGAAGACTTGACTCAAAGGGACTGGTATCTTGGTAAATTGCCTATAAGTTTTGTTAGTTTGAAATTGATCTCTGTACTGTTGCTGAGCGGGAGGTATATTTGCCCTAAAAGCAACTTGAGCATTTGGTCTGCCATTTGAATTTACCAAACCAACCGTGGATTCTTTGGGTTTGCTGACAGCTAGTCTAGGACCAGATGATGATACAGGTGGTCTTCTATCTGCTAAGTCCTGTAGTTTACTAGAAGAGACGACACTTTCAATCCTGCACCCGGCCGCTACTACCTCAACAAAACTAGATGAGGCCTGCCTGATGAGATGGGAGAAATAGGGCCTCTCCAAGGTGTTAATGAAAGCGATGTGAGCTCTTTCTCGATCGTTGGAGTAGAGATTCTTGCAGCTAAGGACCTCCATCTTTGAGCGTATTCTTTGAACGATTCATTATTCTTCTTCCGTATAGCAACCAAGTCTATCATAGTCGGGGCTACTTTCACATTGAATTTATATTGTTCATAAAATGCTCGAGCAAGTTTCTCCCATGTATTTATCTGATTCAAATCAAGCTGGGCATACCAAGTCAGGGCCGGTCCGGTCAGGCTATCTTGAAATGTTTGTACCATGAGTGGGTCGTACTGAACATATTTTCCCATCTTCTTGACATACAACCTAATGTGAAGCTTGGGGCAACCTGTTTCGTTATACTTTTCGAATTCCGATACCTTAAACTTCTCAGGGTATGATCCCATGTCATACGCGGAAAACTTTGTGATCCTCGCCTGTTCAAATCCATCACACCCTACAAATGCCTTCATTTTCTTAGTGATCTGTTGTGTCAATTTCTTTTCGAGTTCTTTTAAGCTGTCCATACTTGGCCCATGGTTGACAGGTCTTGGGGCCGCATACGTGTTAGGTTCGAAAGTCAGGTTGTCTTTTGGGTAAACTCCTTCTGATTCGAATGAGACTTTTTGATATTCATGTTCTACTTCAGGAGCTTGTGTATTCTTCCCATAATGGGTTTTGGAACCTTCTTCATTGGCCGATGCTATAGCTCGTAGCAAAGAAATGCTATCTGCTAGGAAGCTCATCTGTTCTGCCATCTTCTCCATAGCCCTTTCTATGGAACGAAACCTCAGCTTGGAGGGATCATTGATCTCGGGGTCTCCATCATTTCCTTGAGTGGTGGCCATCTTGGTCTGGGAACGGGTTCTAATTGGACTTCTCTGAAAGCTTGACGTTTGGGAGCTATCTTGAAATTTTACTCGATCATTATTGAACAACTCAACAAAGGGTTAGTATATATTATATTTTCCTAAAAAGGGTGATTAATCATACAAACATAAAATGCATGTCACATGAGTGCAATGAAAAATCAAGAATTGGGGGGAACCTTTGATGTGACAAAACCTAACTAACTTTTATTAATTTTTGCAAATGCGAAGCTTTACACCTCTTATTCTGTTCATAAAAATGAATTATAATGAAAACATGAAAAACCTAAAATCTAAAATTTAATCTCCTAATGACTAGTAAGCTTATCCTGCGTCCTGCTCTTCTTTCGGATCATGGGAACTTGCTCTTCTTTACCCTTGGTCCTCTTCAGTTGTGCTTCCAATGCCTTTATCTTCTGATGGTACTCCTTGCAACGGCTTTCCAACTCCTGCTCTCTCTTACTCGTCCTCTCTGGTTCAGCTTGAACTTCCCTCTTCTCTTCGTTGTCTTCCATATCTTTCAGCCCTTTTAGTTAGTGATAAGAAATCCTTTGGTTGTCTGGCTCCTGGTTGTTATCCCTTTAGTGGTAGGGGTGGTCTTTCTCGTACACCAAAGAGCTCGGATGTTCTGAAGCTTGGTTACTTTATCAACCATCGTCATACCGGGGTTCAGGAAGTCCAGTGAGGTAGCTTCTAATGATGGTCTGGGGATTATGTCCTCAATGAGTCCATTGGTTGGAACGTATGCGGTGTAAAGGTTGAAGCCGATCAGAGGAACCGCTTTGAAGCCTCTACATCCTCTTATTATTTCCTTGCTTGCAAACCACTTAGGTGTCAACAACAATTCTTTCGCTTTCATACTCTGAAAGTATTGGACCCAGTAGCGGCTAGCTATGTTTTCTGGCAGCTTGATTCTTTCTCCAAAAGATTTGATGAGATCATATCGCTGAGTAAACTCGGCCCGATTAAAATCAAGCTGGTAACTTCTCATGTGGCTAACGAACCAGACCACCAGTAGGACCGTGTTAGTTTTCAGATCTCCTCATTTCCTTTTCTTGAGATGGTTTAGTGATCGGATTTGCTCGGCCAGAAGGGCCGGAATATATGATTTCCCTTCAAAGAATTAGGTTACAAGTTCTGCAATTTTGAAATGGACTCGACGTCTTTCATCAGGGAACAGGATGGTATTGAAGACTACCAGTATAAAAGCGTTGACTCGGTACTGGTGCCACGCTTCTAAATTTGCACAGAAAACCTCACGCTTTTCTCTGTGCTTCAATTCAGTAGAAAACCAGTCCATGACATCCTTTAATCGAATGGTCTTTCCTTGATTTAGAACCCGGTTTATTTCGGTTTTTTTGATTCCCAGCAACTTACTGAAGATCTTTGGTACTGCGGCTTCCAAGTTTGGGACATAAATATCATCCATGATTGCAGGAGCCCACAACAATTGGGAGTATTCTTCTACAGTTGGGCTTAGCTGATGTAGGCTCATATAGAAACTGGTGGATTCGGGCTCCTAAAGGTGGACTAAAGCTCGGACTAGAGTGATGTTCATAGGGATTTTTTGTAAAGAGAGGATGGGCCCAATCTTATTCTTAATAAACTCCTGTTTATCTGGGCTGAAGAGTCGAAACAATTTCTGAAGCAGCTTCTGTGGCTAATGCGGTAGGTGAACATGAATGTCTTTAAAAGGCCCTTGACTTGGTCTAGCCATGACTAATCAAAATTAAAATTACAATTACAATATATTCTAAACTTTACATAAAAAAAATATTACAAATTATTTATAAGAGAAGATTACAATTACAATCACAACCTCACAACTGCTTTCATCAATGTAGGTTCGCCACATCATAGGTTCTTGTGATTTTTGAAAAAGTTTTCATGCAACGTAAAGGGTGGGTTCTAAAGGTCCTTAAGTTCTGCAACCACTACGTTTTTCAAAGCAACGATTATGTGGTTGCATTTGAACTTGAGTGGGGTAGCCTGATCGGCCCCGGAAGGTGGTTACCCCACAACATCCGAAGCTTACACAATGGCCCCCCTCCTAAGGTCCTAAGAGGGCCTGGTTCTGATCGCGTCTAATATGCATTTATGATGCAGAAAGGAAAATAAAATAAAAATAACTAAATAAAAGATAAAAGTAAAACCCTCTAAAATTCCCCCTTAAATAAACTGCCACAACAAAAAAAAAATAAATAAAATAAACAAATACATCAAACAACATACTTAAGTTCTTTTTTTTTATTTCATTTTTTTTTTGAAAAATAATCTTATTTTCAGCAACTTCTAATGGCTAGCCCTCTAGCAGTCCCCAGTGGAGTCGCCAAACTGTCGAGTCTGATTTTTCGGTTTTTGTTTAAAATTGATTTCTCATTTCTTGATTAATATTAAACCCTAACCCATTTAATATTAATCATTGACTAAAGAAATTAAGAAATTTTGGTTTTTTTATTGAAAATAATTTTTGGAGCTGCCACCTAACAGAAGTCGGGAAAAGAAAAAAAAACCGTAATCAATTTGGTGGATTGATTACAATTTAGCTACCGGTTTTTGATTTCAATTTTAAATGAAGAACCAGAGGGTTCCGAGTTCGGGAGCTAACATATTAAACCCTAACGGGTACCACTATTTATTTACCGAAATTAGGATTATATTTCTAATTATAATTAAAAAAATAAATAAAAATTAAAAGAAAAAAAAGAACCTAAGTTTCTATATACTTTATTGTCGCCTCGAAGGTACTTACGTACCCGCTAACCGGGATCAGACGATCGTAGTTCTTTCCGAAAACTTTAATGTGTTAGTTTATTTTAATTTTTGAAAACCAATTGATTTTACGGTGGAATTGCCGTATTACGGCGTAGACAGCAATGAAGTATGCTACTGTTGTGGCGTGCTCGAAGTGCTACAGCAACGCGTGTTAGGCTTCGGCATGGCGTTAATCAGAGGACAGCGTTGTGGATGTGCGGCTGCTTGAACGTGGGGGATTAGCTGCTTCCTGGACGTTGGGGATTAGTTGATCGTGAAGCTGCGTGCAGTTGGAGTTTTGGCGTTACGTGCTTAGACTAGTTGGTGTTGATGATCGGAGAAGGCGCATGCAAGGGGATTGCTCTAGGCATTCGTATGCTGATTCAAGGAATGTGGTTGGAGTTGGATAGCAGCGCGACGGCAGTGGTGTGGAGCATGGCGTGGAGCTTGGCTAGAGTCTTGTTCGGTCGCTGGAGTTCAAGGCGTGGACAGTAGCATTCGTAGATTGCAGTTCGGTCCGACTTTTTGTGATCTAAATTCCTATTATCTGAAAGTCCCTCTTTTTTTCTGCACACGTGTGTGTTGTTTATATAAAGTCTAAACTAAATCGTATCGTATTATATTATATCTAATTATATCTGATTCGTTAATTAAGATTCAAATTTAATTCAAATCTAATTTAACTAATATTCATATGATTTGATTAGATATGAATCCGATTTTCGTCTCGCTTCTACAAAGTTAGAAAAATAAATCTGCTGAGACTTGAACCCATGACCTCCAACTAAATCCACCTAAGTACTCCGCTGCTTATCCGTTAAGCTGTTGGTCTGTGTCTTGATATTTATTACAATTAAATTATATTTAAACTATCTGAATCCCTAACCTAAAATTTTTAACTAAACTAAAATTAACACTAACATTAAACTAATTATTCCTAATATAAATTACTTCCTAAAAATCTATGAAATCTTTATAATTTTTCCTTTTCTTATTTTTTTGGTATTTTCATTATTTGTCAATTTTTGTTATTTTTATCTCTTTTTTGAATCAGGACCCTTTTTGTAAAAAATAAAAACTAAGACTATGGAAGGACAAAAATTAGGTGTCTACAACTTCTTTCTAACATTTATTTTTTCTCTCTATCCCACTTTCAAAAACTATAACATAAGCAAACAACCATTAGAAAAGAGTAGTTACCGCTAATTTCTTCTTTGTATCAATGCCTTCTACTAAAAAAGTATGTCATCCCCCTGTGTCTTCAATTCTCAAACTTCATAAAGAAAAAAAAAGAAAAGAATATGTTACTATAGGCAATATTTTATTAACACAAGTAACATTGTTGCTCGATAGGTGAGCTTCCTATGTAAGTATAGTAACATTTTTTCAATTATTCTATTTTACATTCAAAAATCTATTTAATGTATGGTATGCAATTCTTATATGTCATGGTAAGGAGATACAAATTTTGAGTTTGCAACTTTTCACCCACTATTTGAAATGAAAACAGGTATTTTGTCTCTCTCTATTTTTAATTTACAAACTTCATCTACTATGATTTTATAAATAACCATTAATTCTACTTTATAGGCATAATATATAGTTTTATTTCATTTTTTTCTTTTTTATATTTTTTCACATCAACTACATTTCAGCATCCTCCTTCCTTGAGTAACTTACTCTTATCGAGTTTTATTAGACCCATTTTACCTTATATTAAGAGATTTTACATTTTTTTCTTATATTTTCATTTTCTGTCATTTTATATTTAGCATTGCTGATACTCATTTTGTTTTTTTTTTTTTTCATTTATCATTTATTGCATTAGAATAGCGTTGAAATATTTTGCTTTGAGGAATAGGTAGGTTTTTGAAGGTTTTGGTATGGTTCCACTGGATATTTTGGTGAACCATATAAGTTTTATAACAATATATAGTTTATATAATTGAAATGATTATGTGATATGTTGTTTCTTAGTTCTTTTTTAACCTTCAACTTCTCCGGTCCATATTAATTTAACACTAACTTATCGAACACTCCAAATCCTTTCTTTCTTACTAAAATATGAAATTCTATATGGGATGATAAATAGGAATTTTCATTATTTTAGATAGATTAAATAAATTCCACCAATCGTCATAAATTAGGTTTTATTTGAGGGAATTTTGTTTTTTTAGCAAGAATCATTAATATGATTCCTATTTGTTTAATTAGAATACAAAATGAAGTGAAATCTAACACTATTGATAGTGAAATTTCGATTTGCATGTAAGTGATGCAATCTTCCAGTAGAAGAATAAAGAAGAAGTGAAGGTTGAAGTAAAAAATAATAGAATAGGATAATGGTTGCTATGGAAAATGGTTTTTTGCTTGTGTTCGCTCTTATTGTAGAGGTTAAGGATACATAGGTTAATTTCATTAAAATTTTTGGTTAATTGGGTTGAGAGATTATTAATGTATTATATGATGCAATGTGTATAAGAGATTTTTTTTTTTAAAGTAAANGCCTGGCTGGGAAAAGCCTGGCATGGTCATATTATATTTAATTTCATTATTTATTTTATTTAAATATTCTTTTTATTATTTTTTTGGTAATTTTTCTTTATTTTTATTTTTTTTCCATTTTTTGTATTTATTTATTATTTAATCATACATGTAGACGCTATATGTTTACAGAGTCGGTGTTACGTGAGCACCAAGTGGCAAATAATAGCTACGTCAGTTGGAGCTAATTGTATTATAACGGTGATTCTCTATTTTAACTATAGATTGAAATATTAATCTTTTATTTGAACTTTTTGGAATATTAATTTCCTATTTGATAACCTTCTATATAATTTTTCCTTTATTTATTTATTTTCCCTTCACAATAACTTCCGAGGTGTGATTCTCTTCTTGTAGCTAATAAATGAGAGCCCTTAAGAGCATAACGTGTTTGCTTAAGTTGATGAATTACATGATACACTTGGATTTGTTAAACTCCAATTGCATAGAAGATATACCATAATGTGTATAAGAGATGTCTTTGGGATTAACTATTTTAATTATTATTATATCGAATTTCACTTTTGCAATTTTATCGAAATTACAGTGTATATGTTAAGTATATTAATAATAAATTTTACCATTTTCTCTTTCAGATCATCGTTTAATTTTTAACAATTGAGATTCTTTATTAATATTTTAAATCTTAGAAACATGTTTAGTTTTATACTTATGATGCTTTAGTTACAACTTTTATTATGAGATGGGTGATATTTTTGGAGTAAAAAAGGCTCTTCATGAGATGGAGAGCAAGGGATGTTCTTTGAATGTAAATGGCTATAATGTCTTATTAAAGGAATCTATAAAGTTATGATGTGTATATATTATTATATCTATGTATACTTTTTTAATATTTGTATTTTTTCTTTTTTATTTTAAATTAAGCTTTTTTTTCGATTTATGGTTACCATTGTGTATAGTTATTTTTTCTTCCTTCATTCACCAATCATGTATATACTTTAGCTATATAGTCCGATACATAAATTAGTTTTAAGATATGAAAATGATAAGAGAGTAAGGGATGATTCCAATAGAGAATGCATACAATTATATTGGATTACCTACCTTCAAGAGGAGAAGAATTGGGATATTTAAAGTCAAATCGCATAATATACAGTTAGTTACTCATCATACTATAATTATACACTATTTCAATCATAACTACCTACTATGTTAAAACTAGTAGTATCTTTTTGTGAGGACAACATATGGGTAAGCTACCTTTTGAGATTACATAGGATGGGAGAAGGAATTGATATTTTGGTAGAATGAAAGTAGAAAAGAAGAAAGTAAAAAGAAAGTCAAAGGAAAACCTAGAGTTGAAATCAACAATTAAATTCTCCTCAAAGCAATCAAAACTAAAGCACTTTTGTTTGGTTTATATAACACAAATTGAGGAGAAGTTGTAGCACGACTATATATCTATTAATATTAAATCGGTAAAAGTTATTTGACTCCACAATTTTAAATATATAGTTTGAATATAATATTTTCATACCTCTCCTTTCCTAATGTGTCATAACTGTTCAGCTCTATCCCACTTATTTGTGACATTTGTTTTTTTTATTTATCCTACTTTAAGAAACTGTAATATAAGCAAATAACCATTAGAAAAGAGCAGTTACTACCTATTTCTTCTTCGTATCAATGCTTTTTGTCTAAAAATATGTCATCACCCATTGTCTTCAATTTGCAAACTCTGTAAAGCAAAAACACGCATGAATATATTTTTGTAAGTAATATTTTATTAATACAGATAACATTGTTGCTCAATAAGTGAGCTTTTTACATGAATATAGTGACATTTTTTTTCTATTGTTCAATTTTACATTCAAAAATCTATTTAACATAAGCTATATGATTCTTATCTATATTTATGGTAGAGAGATGCAAATTTTGAGTTTATGACTTCTACCCACTATTTAAAATGAAAACAGATATGCTATTTCCCTCTATTTTTACAGGTATAATATATAGTTTTATTTTATTTTTTATTTTTTTTTTGTTAACATTAGTCACATTTCAGTTTCCACCTTCTTAAGTAACTTACTCTTATCAAATTTCATTAAACCCATTTTCCCTTATATTGAGAGATTTTATAATTTTTCTTACATTTTCATTTTTTGTCATTTTGTGTTTAGCATTGATGATACTCATTTTGTTTATTTCATTTGTCATTGATTGCATTAAAATAGCATTGGAAGATTTTGCTTGGAGGAGTAAGCAAGTTTTTGAGGCTTTTGGTATGGTTCTACTCGATAATTTGGTGAATCATGAAAGTTTTATTTCAATATATAATTTGTATAATTGAAATGATTGTTTGGCATGTTATTTCTTAGTCCTTTTTCAATTTTCAACCTCTTTAGTCCATATTAATTCAACGCTAACTTATCCAAGCTCCAAATCTTTTCTTTCTTACTAAAATATGAAATTCTACATGGGATGATAAATAGGAATTTTCACTATTTTAGATATATTAAAGAAATTCCATCAATAATCATAAAGGGGAATTTTAGTTTTTAGCAGGAATTATTTTGTTTAAATGGAATATGAAATGAAGTGGATTCTAACACTTTCAACAGTAGAATTTTGATTTGTATGTAAGTGATGCAATGGAAGAATAAAGAAGAAGTGAAGGTTGAAGTGAAAGATGATAGAATGAGATAATAATTGCCATGGAAAAGTAGAGGGTAAGGATCGAGAGATTGAATTCATTTAAATTTTTGGCTAATTGGGTTGAGAAGTTGTTAATGTGTCTCTCTTTTGCATATCATATGATGCAATGTATATAAGAGATTTTTTTTTTTAAAGTAAAACAATTGCATCCATCTCAAGTCTATTAATAGTTTAGACTTTAGTCATAAAGACCTAACAAAGGCATCTAGATAATTGTAGGTTATTAACACAAAAACTTAGAAACAAAGATATTGTCACGAGCTAAGGGGTGACTTAGTTGTGGTAGATCATTGTATATTATACAAAGAACATAGATTGGCTTCTTTTCTGATCGACAATCTCTTACATGATATATAAGATTACTATACAACTAGTTATCCAAGAGTTATACAGGTGAAGATCATATCATAATAAATATAATATTATAAGTTTTCATATAGTATCTATACAATATATGAAGTACGAGACCTAAGTTCCAAAATATTAGTAGTCAAGCTACAATAATAGGGAAAGTACATGGCCATTGAATATCATAATACAAAATAACATCAAAATATTAATTAAGAGTCCCACTAAACATATAGATTCACTCAGGTTCTCTTCTTCTACACACTTTTCCCAAAAGTTCCTTACTAACCTTGAGCATGCTTCAACCAAAAATAGTAAAAAAATCCTCTTGCAATAAAAGCCTATACGGATGTAAGTTATAAAGCTTAGTTAGATATCCCTCAATTATATAGACAAGTAAGTTATCAAGTAGTTAATTATAGATATATGAATGCACGATCAAGCAGAATACCACACAATATACAGTTGACTAGTTACAGTATGAAACTTAGATTTAATGCTCTTTAAAGTCAATGTTGGAGAATACACAGCACTAGTTAGATCCATATACTACACATGAACTCACATAACTACGACTTTGCGTTTTGTATCATAAGAAAACAGTTATTTAGTTCTAATTTTAAAATCTAAGTTTCATGTATGGTTGTGAGTAGACTCTTGTAGTCCATACTTACTCCTAAATGAAGGCTTTTAAACTTAACCCTTAGCTAAGCAATTGATACCTCTAACGCTTAATAATCTCACATGCTGCAGTAAGGTTATGTTGTACGAATGTACCGTATAAAACATTTTGATCTTAAATATATATAAAATAACCTATGCATGGCTTCTCACTACTTCCATGTGATATGACCGCTAGAACATTTAAAATATAATTATACATGATCTAATTTAATTTAATAAGTCGAGTATAATTAAGTTTAATTATTATGTAGCCAACTAATATCATAGACAACTAAATTACTTATTGTAATCTAAAATGCAGTAAGAAGTTGTTATAACAATTTAAAATATTTTCATGTGAGAAACAATCAATATTAATCACATGTAGATCCTGATCTCTACACATTGATCAATTTATCAATAACATTTAAATACCACTATCTATAATCATAAACAAATATGAAATCATTAAGAGTACTCATTCGGCCATAGTAGTAATTACGAATTGTAGTAGTTAATGGGGAGATCGGCGTCCTCCTTAAGATTACCTGGTCATTAAGGAATTTAAAAGATAATAAGTATCCGGATGAGGAAATTATTCTAAGTATTTATTTAAGAGTTTACATAAATTTTCTACTTATCTTATATAAATTTCCTAATTCAAATTTTTTCTTTATTCGCATATAACTTTTTTATTTTAACTCTGATTTTTATGATCTTATAGTTAATTTTTATTATTTTTGGACGTACTTTCATATAGTGAAATCCATTTTGGACATTGGAACCCACATTTTCTATCATGAGCTTAGGGTGTTACGAATTTCATTATGTTAACCCCAAGTACTTTTGATTATCATCATAGGCCTTTCTTAATGATTTTGTTTATTGGTTTTTAGTTTAATTTTAGAAATGAGCCCAAAGAATTTCTTATTTTTTTTATTTTCTAAATATTTTTATTTTTGGGCTCAATTTATCATAATTTCTTCAATATATTACTATAAGCCCAAAACATTAATTATTTTAACTCGTATTATAATCATACTTCCAAATTAATTTATTATTATTAATTTTTATAATTTGCAGGTTTAAATAAAAAAATTTTGGGAGGCTAACGTGTCAACTTCTAATTGTTTTATGATGTAATTTTCTTAATTTATCCTTTTTTTTATATTTTTACTAATTTATAATATTAATACATACATATATAATACCATAAAATAATCAAATGATAGAAAAATAATTCATATTCTTTTTTTGGAAATCACGTCTAGCACATACATACATGTATTTATATTTTTGCTTATCGACATACTTCTAGGAAAATAAGGTGTCAATATATACATGTATATGTATTTTTCGATATATATATAAATACTTATACTATATTATATGTATATGTATTTAAAACCCTACAAAATAGAAAAATATATAAGTATATATGTACTACATGTACGGATTCGTATATGTGATAAATTTATAGTAAATCTTCCATATTTTGTTACTTATTCATAAATGTTTATACTATTTTATAATATATATACTGAAGTAAATATATTTAGTAGTTTACATATTTAGATGTAGTACACATATAAGAGAAACGTGTATATATATACATATATAAATAAGTATATTTAAGTGTACTTATATATGTATATGTACATAGCTCAAAAAATTTCAAAAAATTATACAAATAAGAAGGAAAATTGTACATCTAATTTAACATGTAAATTTTGTTTCATTTGGTACATAAAACCAAATACATCTACATACAACTCCCACTAATATATTCCTAATACAAGAGAAATATTAAGAAATACATGCCAAAATAGAGAAAAAAAAAAACTACCAAAACTTGTATTACAAGGGAAAAACAAATCTAACATAAATTAGTATTTTGATTACTCTATGTCTTGAACCTTTTAGAAAGATAATCTCCCTATTTTCCTCTTCAAGTTCTTAATTCCTTAATAGAAAAATGGTGGTGGAGATAAAGTAAAATGCTAGAAATTGAAAGATGGTAGATAATTGAATAAAAAGGAAAGAAAAATCAAGAAATTTGAAGGCTAAGGAGAGAGAGATATTGTCAACCAAAGAGAGAGAAGAGAAACTGAGTGTAAGTTAAAAATTGTGAAAGAAAAGAAGGTTAAAAGTATTTGTGTGGATAGGGTTTTAAGATGATGGTGGAAGGATGAGAAGAAGAGGTGATTTTACTTGCTTATTTTCTTACTTAATTTAGTCACGTGGGATAAAGGTATATTGCATTTTGTAGACCAAAGGATAAAGAGAAAAGTAAAAGAATAAGAAAAGGAAAGAAAAGAAACACAGCTTTTTGATCAAGTGGGGACAATGCTTAGGTTATGTGCTTTTAAGGTGTAGATAATTAAGATAAGTTTAAGGATAGAATTATGATAGAGTATGATGTAATTATAGGAAAAATATATGGTATAAAATTAATGTTTACTATATTGTACATAACATAAATTATGTAGTAGAATTAAATCAATATAAGAAAATAACATATATATATATATATATATATATACATGTACATGTGACGCCAAAATAGTCATAGGGCATCATTTGTAATCTTATTAATTTACGTAATTAATTTGTTATTCTTTTTATTTATTAGTATTTAGAAATTATCTTTATCCATTCATTAGTGATTTTATGCAATCGCATGTATCTATCAATGATTTTATCAAATTAAGGTTTTATCACTATTAAGGTAAATTTATATGTCCTATAAGCTTAGGGTTTTAATATTAGGGTTTTTGTTGAGTTCAGGTTTTTTTTCTTGTACTTACGTATACATAGGGTTTAGGGTTTTTGTATGCAATTAGGGTTTCGATTAATATATTAAGGTTTTTCTCATTCGTCTTAAATTCAATTTTATAATTTAGTTAAATTTTAATTGGCCTTATTGACTTATGGAATTATCTAACATACTCGGATTTGATTTAAGGTCTAGTCTAAAAATTTATAAGGTTTATAGACACCATAATAAACTCTCAATAAAAAGGAATTGAAGAGAAGAAAGGTCTAAAGTTCCCCTATTCATTTTGTAAGAGAATAAAAAGGAAGTATATATCATGGTTTGTGATGCCATAGAGAGTGAAAGAGCAGCATTATTTATTTATTTATTTCCCTTCATAATAACTTCCTTAGCGTGATTCTCTTATTGCAACTAATAATTGAGAGGCATAATGTGTTTGCTCAAGTTGTGAATTGCATAATGCACTCAGTTTTGTTGAACTCTAATTACACAAGAGACGTATCATAATGTGTACAAGAGATGTCTTTGTGATTAACTGTTTTAATTGTTATTGCATTGAATTTCACTTTTGCAATTTTGTAGAAATTATGGCGTATATGTTAAATATATTAATAATAAGTTTTACCATCTTTTCTTCCAGATCATCTTTTAAATTTAACAATTGAGATTCTTTATAAATATTTTGAATCTTAGAAACATGTTTAGTTATATATTAATGATGCTTTAGTTACGATGTGGTATGAGTTGGGTGATATTTTGGAGTAAAAGAGGCTCTTGATGAGATGGGATGTTCGCCAAATGTAAATGGTCATAATGTCTGATTGTAGGAATCTATAAACTTATGATGTGTATATATTATTATATATATGTATACTTTTTTAATATTTGCATTTTTCTTTTTTATTTTAAATTAATAATTTTTAATTTATGGTAATCATTGTGTATACTTTATTTTTTCTTCCTTCATTCACCAATTATGTATGTACTTTAGCTTTTTTATTATAGAAAAATTTTGTATATTACTCTATTTAATTTTTGCATATGCAAGGTAGGTACATAACTGCTAATATTTATAATTTATATACATTTTTTCTTAAGAAATTAAAGAAAATAATAGTTTAACTTCAAACTTTGCTACATCATATAAGAATATATTATTGTTATTTATTTTTAAATAACTTATGAGGTTTTCCATTTTGATACTTGAGAATAAGACTTATATTAGTTTTGTAAAATTAGATTATTTCCTTGAAGATAAGTCTTTAAAATAATTATATTTTTATTATGGGCTAAGGCACTTGGTACATCTACAAGATAATAATGTTTATAAAAATTTTATCCTGCGATTTCATGGGACAATATTGATATTAGGATTTTTTTATCATGTTGCAATGGTAATATGCATTTGATTCGCCATAATCTACCTAATGTCATCCCTAGCTACAATAATTATTACTTTACTAAGTGAAACTAAAAAGCCAATTTGTTCATGATCTACCTTGATTATGAATAATTATCTCATTAGTAGTATTTTTTCCTCAAATAATTTTAAAAAAAATATGACATTTTGAACATATAAGTTATTTTTATCTTATTGGTAGATTTTATTCCTGAGAAATACATAAAAAAATTATGTAGAATCTCAGTTTCATTTATTCTTAGTTGTAAAAAAGTGGTTTTATATGAAGCTTTATCCTTAAGAAAATTAACATAATATGATATATGATATCTAAAACAAATTACCTCTATAACCAACAAATCATTCTATTGATAATTGAAACATATACAATTAATTAAAAGTAAAAGGAAATATCATGCACAATTAATACTTTTTTTAAACATTATAAGGTAATACCAATTAGGGATAAGCATGTGATCTTATTAAAACCTAAGACCTATTTTACCCTACAATGTATGCTAGGTTTCATGTAAAAATTGAAGATCATAAATATGTTTCAGTTTTAATTTTCAGAAATTTAGTTTTATGAAGTAGGATACAAGATATAGCATCTTCATATCCCATACATCTTGCAATTTATATTATAAGGTATATAAGGTAGATGTTTTAGGGTATTGTATGCCAACTTTATAAAAATTCTTAATTGCAAATAGCATATCTTTGTGGACTTTATAAACATTGTCAACATTACTATTGTTGTTTTTTTTTTTTTCCAGCTTTAATTATTTATGAATTTTAAATGCATTATTGTTATTGTTTTTAGTCTTCTTTTATTTTCATAAATTTCCAAACCATTCACGCATCAATTTTTTAATGTCAACTCCATTTAATTTTTAGCATACACATCACTAGTATACCATTGGCTAGTTCTAACTAAAGTAATTAGTTTTAGTAGAAGATAAAAATATATTTGAAATATTATTCACTACATGCTATTGAAATTTTAACAAGTCACTCAATTATTAATAGTAAAAATATGATTATGCAAGTTATTCTATTGGAATTTGAAAATCAATATGTAATTAAAATAGGTTATACTAGAGAAAATATGTTATAAGTTCTGTATAGGAAATAATTACAGTGAATATAATTGGAAGAAAATAAGAATATGGGAAACTTGACATATACACCAATATCATACATCCCTTATCATCATAATAATGATAAATTCCTTATCTTACACCTCAAATAGACAACCACATGTCAAAGTTCTCCAATATAAACAATAATCACATTATAGTATAACTCTTGTAAATCATTTCAAATCAATTCATTTTGCCCCAGTCAATATGTCATGAATGCATAACTTCTACTAACTATCTTGGTAATGACTTGTCAACTTGCTAATGCTTATGTTTTCACCTTCTTTAAACCAATATGAATTACAACGATATAGGTACGTTACACAAAACATTTTCAATAGTGTAAAATTACAAATGTAATCATATGATATATAAAATATTTTCTATGTTATAAAAATAATTGTATATATATGCACCAACTATAATGTGAAATTCTAAAGACAATATAATGAATGTTTCCCATTTTTTGTATATATTAGCCTAAAGATTACTATATCCAACCCTTTTTCTTCAAGTTTAGTTTTCAAATGAATACGATGTTCGTCTAATGCAACTTTCACCACAAATAAAGCAACTTAAGAACATTTTATTAAAAGACAAGATATGAAATGTGATGATCCAAAAGGGTAAAGATTCTTTATTCTATATTCTTTTGGTAACAAATAATTAGAATTGTTATTCCAAAATCTACTATAAAGAAAACATTCTTTTTAATAATCTAAACATAGTAATTTTTCATTTGCTGAATTGGTTTAATGATGCGATTTGAATTTCATTAGTTGAAGATTGAGTTCTTTTCTTAAAAAACTTTGCAAAGTTGTAAACTTGATTGCATTAAAAGTACAAATCTGCTAAAAGAAAATCATAATTCTTGTACATAAAAACTTATGGTTCTTAAAAAAGGAAAAATAAATTACTAAATTAAATGGAGGAGATTTATCTTTCATTCTCAATTCATGTATCAAACTATAGGTTAAAGCTTTGGTTGAAGAATTAAAAACAAATTTTACAATAACGAGTTAAGAATTCTAAAATAATGTGTTCTAGATAAAAAAATTACACATATAATGAATCAAAACCTTTAGAATACTATAATGACATTGAGAAAATTAAGATTGGTATCTCTTTAACAATACAAAAACAAAGTATCTATTGTAAACTAAGTTGCATTATAGAATCATTGCAAAAAAAAAAAAAAAAGGAATTTCCATTTTACAAACCTATGTGTCATTTGAGGATTCATCTGGTAGAGTATTACGAAGTCAAGCTCTGAGGCTTGCGAAACAAGACACAGTGAAGGGCGTAGGGGAATTATCCAGTGTGGCTTTCTAATGCTTAAGTCAGTGCTAGAGCGAAAGTGAAGTAAGTAGGAACACTTAAGGTACATAAAGGAAGCTTAGTGCACAAAGAGTCAAGGTGTCTTACCATTGGAGCACCTACAAATATTTATAAAGGAGGGTCATTGTAAATGTTGAAGTACATTTGGCATGTTGGTATGTTTACATAATCTGAGCATTAGGAATTTAGAGTTTGATGTGTTTTGCAATTATAGGGCCATGATGGTTAATCGAGTCTTTGAGTCTTATCCGTATGTCTAGTAATCGTTATGACAGTCCTGAGGTCAAGCAAGTCTTTGGAGGAGTTGACTTATCTAGAGACCTTCAAAGAGGTTGGTTATGGAGCTAATCAAGTCAGGTGTTGGTAGGTCATGCCAACTATAGGCCTAATTAGGTTGGCCTACGGTATAAGCCGGTAGGTGTAGGTCTAAGAGACCCATGTCCAAAATACTTAATCAACAATTGTATTAGCACCCCCTTTACCCCCCTAAAACCAAGTCTCATTGCTGACATGATGGTAAGGAGAATAGGTAACTGGATGGGCTCCTTAGGCGTGAGTTGGCTTTAGAAGTATCCAATATATTGGATGACCTATTTGTCATTGCAAAGAGCTGCCCTAGTGTTCATAGGGGAAGAGGCCGATGTATTAGGATTAGAATCCGACTTGGGTGAAATACCTCGTAGGCTCATCTAAGCTAATCATGTCCTAATTGTGCTAAGTACTCAAAGGATTATATACCAAGCTTTAGAGTCGAAGGACTGACCTCCTTAGGCAAGTAGATGTATCGAGTAGAGGGGTTGATATTCGTTGATGCCATATGGTTACATCTGTTAGAGTTGAGGTCATGATCATGGGGCCAAATTGATTTAAGCCTCCTATGTTGGGCATATTGATCTTTTGGCCTGTTTTGTTTGAAGAAATACTACGGTGGATAAGGGAGCTAAGAAGTTATGGTAAAACTTGTTATAGAAGCTACACCTTTTGAATTCCAAACTTGGCACGTGTTTTTAAGGTGTAATAATGTCACATGATATTTGTCATGTCTATGTAGTTGCACGAGCGATTTAAGCCATTTTTTCACGTTGATCATGATTGTCCCATTCAAGCTGTAGCTACGTGTAAACATCGTAATGACTTGAAGTAACTGCATCTCCCTAGATACCAATAACTGCTAGGTGCTTTTCCTAATACTTGGAGTCTATAAATATCCATTAGATCGACCATTTTCACAGTTTACACACTTTGCATTTTTTATTTCTCCTATAAACTCTCTTACTTCTTGGACTTTCTTTAATAGTCTTTCTTTCTTTGCTTTCATCTTTAGGTGCAATAATGGTGAATTCTAGTGAGTGTAACTTGACCAAGCACAGGTTAACTTCTTCTAAGTCCGAAGTAGTTAGGGAGCCCATTTCCCTTTAATAGCAGTTGGAGAGGTTTCATCGGCATCGTTACAGGTAGAGGAGGGGTCTTTAGAGAATGCCATTATAGAATAAATAGGGTGGTGCTTATTAATGTTATCTTCCATGATATGCATCCTTGTGACATGGTTGAATAGGTTATTGATTTATTCGATGGGCCAAACATTGGTCTTGCACTAAATGGTCAAGTGAGTAATCATAAACCATTCGACATGAATTATTATTTAAGGAACTTTATTTGGGAGCTCAACTAGCAAGGTATTACTGATGCTAAGGGCTAATGAAAGGGTAATCTTTCTCTTAAGGGGGTGTTTTTCCGTCTACGAGAAGTGTTTCAAGTTCGCTATGCGCTTCCCTTTCATAAACTTTGAAAAGGAGCTCTTCAACTATCATAAGGTTTGCCCTGCTTAGATCCTACCTAATTGGTAGAGGATTCTAAGGGCATTCCAAGCCCTTTGCAAATAATTAGTAGTGCAGATCCCCCAACAGTTATTCAATTATTTCTATTTATGGAAGAAATCAGAAGGGTGGATGTACATTCGAACCGCCTTTAGAAAAAATTATTCAATGGATTGGACTCATCCATAAAGCATTGGAAGAGCATGATCATAGTGGTAAAGCTGTCTGAAGAGGCTAACTTCTAGACTCATTAGACATCATTAGTCTGAACGGGGGAGTTAAAAAGCTTGGCTCTAGTAATTCCAAGGCCATGATGGAGATTGATGCCTTTATGGCCCTAAGGAATAAGGAGGTGATTGATGCCAAGGAGATAATACAAAGATATTTCTCTAGGCTGATCTCCTAACTATTTTTGGGCATGGACAAGGCTATGATGAAAAAGTATTTAGGAGGTTTAGGTTTGAACTTCGATGTAACCAACTCTTCTATCATGCTAGCATAGGCCTGTAAGAAGCCACTCTCTATCCGTCATCACCCAAGGAATGAGGATTCCTTGCTTGTATTATATATGGTAGGATACATAAGTATTCATCATAGTTTATGTTTGTATTAACTTCACTTGTTTTCTTTTGCAGGTGAGAAATTGGTAAGATCTAGGGAGTTACCTCGATCTAGTAGGTTGGGCCTCTTGGGGTACTGAGAGGACTTGATGAAGCTTGAGAAGAAGGCTGCTATACTAAAGACCAAGCCCTTAAAGCTAAAGTCAAGCATGGGGAAAATAGGTTGGAGGGAGTAGCCAGTTCTGTAGGGGATCCTTCTCAACACCTTCGCTATATAGTTAATGGTAATTGCCTTGGAGACAATAGTGGCTCCATCATCTAACTCTCTTACCATTGTGGAGGAACAATGATGTGCCTAGGAGTTTAGTTATCATTAGGGCTTACCGTAGGAGGTGAGAAACTAATTGGTCCTTCGAAATATCGAAGAAAATAGAGAGTAGGTCAACAAATGGAATATAGTAGCTGGTGTGAAGCTACTTGGAGGATATGACCCATTAACGAACATAACAAGACTTAGCACTTCACATGATATGACACATAAGCTAATGTCAATGTCTATTTGTCACTAATCTTGAGCTACTTGGCAAGATTAGAAGAGTGTAAGAAAATAAACTTAGAGAGGGTTGTCTTGCAATAGCAAGTATATTCAATGTCTATAAGGAATGTAAGATGATTCCAGCTACAAGGAGAAGGGACTATTTATAATAAGTCCCTAGGACAACATTATAAATAAAGAATATTACAAAAAGGCATACATAAAAAAGGGATTCCTAGTACATATGAAAAAAGGTAAATAGGACAAATGACAAAAGGGGAAAAAAGGATAGGTGGTAACTCATCAATCGCTTCGTACTAAGGAACTTTGGGCGCAGTAGCTGAGTTAGATCATGACGTAGCGACACTAGGTGTACTCAGCTAATAGGAGCCTAAGTCTCAGCATTCTGTAGGAAACTCTTAGCAATTGAAGGTCCGAGCAGGACTTGGTGTGTAAGGCTTGGGTCCTCATCACTTGGCAAGGGAGAAGTTAGCGTTGGTGTAAGGGTTAGAGCAGAGTAAAGTGTACCCACCTGAAGCTCTCAAGGAGTTTAGTTGCCATTTTGCTGTGTACTATTTCTCATCTTCGGTAGGTTAACGAGAGAGAATTCTTCGGGCAAGTGACTGAAGGCCTTGGAGGCACGCGCGGTTGAGAAGACTAGTGGTTCGCAGTCCATCAGTTCCCCGAGGTTGTTGAAGATTTGCCCTTAAATCTTGGCTTTCTTCTTCATTGAGTACATAGGGTGTCAGGTCAGCTACATTAAAAGTAGCAAATACACCGCATCTATCGGGTAGCTTAAGTTCATATGCATTGTTGTTAATGTACTTAAGGATCTTCAAAAGATCCGTCTGATCTAGGGGAAAGTTTGTTTGTTATCTTTTTAGGGAAACTTTCCTTGTTGAGGTAGACTCAAATAAGGTCTCTAGGGTTGTAAACCATTCATCTCCTTCCTCGGCTTCCTTGCTCCTTCTATCGGGCTACAGTCTATGCCAGTTGTTCAATAACCTTGTGATGCAACTTTCGGAATTCTTCGACGCACTACAGGCTAGATTAACTTCCCATTAAACAACCGAGCTAATAGCTATATCTAGGGGTAAGTTTGAGTTAAGTTCATAAACGACCTCAAAAGATAGCCTTCCTATCGAGTTGTGAATGGATCGGTTGTAAGCGAACTCAATGACAGATGTTGAGTCGTATTTCGGTTTTCCTTAATTTAACCTATATTAAGCCTAGCTTGCCTATAAATTACTCGATATTAAATTAAGGAAAAATATTTTTATTTTTTTAAAAAATATTTTTAAAAATTAGAGTCGCCAACTAGTTAAAATGGTAAACAATAAAATTAGGGTTTTTGGGTGGTAAGACCCTAATTTAGCCACTAATTTGCGGATTTTCCAAAAAAAATAATTTTTAGAAAAATAACCAAAAAAATTGAGTTTGAGGGCTAATCTATTAAGACTGAGTTATCATGTAAAAAATAAAAAAATTAATGGGCTTTATTTTTATATTTTTCCTAAAAATACTAATATATATACAAATATGCAAAATATAATAGAAATGATTTTTTCTTTATTTTTTTATTACGAAATTTTCAAGAAAAGGAAATTTTTTTTATTTTTTATACGGTTACCTCGAAAGTGCCTACGTACCTGTTAGTTAAGATCAAACCAACATAGTTTTTTTTTTTTTTATAAAATATTTAGTAGGCGGATTTTTTTTTATTTTAAAAATCGAGCTAGATTTACGTTTATTTAAACATTTATTTATATTTTAAAAAAACCTAAAAAAAAAAACTAATTTCACGATTTTAAGAAGACCCTAATTAATTAAATCTTTCTGAAAAACTCCGATTAAGATTTTTTACTTTTAAAAAACTCATTACGTATCAAGAATATCTTTTCTAAATCCTACATGTAAGATCCACTTCATACATATCTTTTCTAAATCCTAACTGCAGGATATGTTAAGATGCGATTTAGATACGTATTTTTTCTAAATCCCAACTGCAGGATACGTTATGATACAATCTGGATACGTATCTTCATACATATTTTTTTTAAATCCTAACTACAGGATTTGTATCTCGATACATATATTCTCTGAAGATACAGATCTTAGAGAAAAGACATGATTATTTTAAAAGAAATTCAATTTTCAACTAACTAAATTTAAAAAAAAATTCAAATTATCTAAAAAGCATCCAACGATATGACAATAATAATAATAACACTAATAAAAAAAACTTGCACTAAAAAAAATAAATTAGTAAAAGATAATTAAATTAACTGATAAAATAAAACTAAACTAATTTTTTTACCTAAACAAATTGAGTTACACATGTCGATGTGTTCACGTTGATCATCGTAAGTTGTGTCAATATGCATGACTGTACGTCGTGGATTGTGATCGTGTTGGATTTGTCATGGGTATAGTGCTCGATGTGATTTTGTGTGTGGACTTTGGTGCTTGTGTGTGATTTCATGTATAATCGAGTGTGATTTCGTGTGTTCATATGTGCTCGAGTGTTCGTAATGTGTGTCAAGTGATCAAACAAGGAATAGGCGTTGGTTAGAGGCTATTTGGTCAGGGGCAGTGGAGTTATTGTGTGTGGAGAACAATTGTGTTAATTTATGGCTTGTTTTGGTTAAGGGACAATGGGCTTGCTGGTGTGAATGGGGCAATAGCAATCAGGTGTTGTTCGGGTGTATGTTCATGCAGATGAATTATTTAGGGTGTTTAAATGTGGCATGGGGTGTGTACGTTAATGTATTTAGGTGCTGGCGGTGGAGGTTGTGTAGTGTGTTAATGTGCAAGTGTTGGTGTGAGATGTGGTGAATGTATGTGTTGTGTTCATAGAGATGGGTATTGGGTTATATTCGTAGAGATTGGGTGTTAGGTCGTGTTCGTAGAGTGAAGTGATTGTGTTGTCGGATTATGGAGTGGTGTGATCAAGTGTTCGGGGATTGGATTGTGAGAAAAACATCTCTAAGTCTACCACTGATTTTCTATTTATAAACTCATAATTGAATTTTTCATATCGAAAGATAATTATAAACTTAGATACGGAAGATACAATAATGATTTGACAACGATTCGACAAAGATTTTACCTAACTTCTAGAAACCCTATTTCAATTTGGGCTTTCTATTTTCTAGGCCTAACTTAGGCTAATTTGATTTAGCCCAATAACCCACTTAACAAACCTTAAGTCTATTTTAGCCCAATATAAATTAGATAAAAAATCCACTTTATATTGAACTAAACTAAAATATTTCAATAAAGCATGATCCTTTAATGACTTAAAATTTATTAAATTAAACATACACAATTATCTAATCGATCCCAAACGACTTGACTCGTCTCAACTTGACTTAACTGGACTTGGCTTGGCTTGACTCGGCTCGGTATGACTCAACTTGATACGAATGGACTCGACTTGACTTGATACGATTAACACTTTATTTTTTTTAATTTTTTCCTCTTTTCTTTTAATTTTCGTTTTATTATTATTATTATTATTATTATTATTTATTTTTGGCTCAATAATAAAACAAAATGAAAATGGCAAAAATGAGATATCTACAGTTGCTCCTCTTTATAGTGAAGTTCGATTTGAACTTCGTTATAAAGATAAAAGAGATACCCATTTTTGCCAAACCCTACTTTGAACTGATCAACTAAGTTGTATTTTATCTTGATGAAGGATATCGTCTTGACAAGTCGATGCAAAGAATAAATTATCTATCTTGAAAAGACGGGGTAAAGGAATGGGAAACCTATCTTGAAAGGATGGGGTAAAAAGAAGCCTATCTTGAAAGAATAGGGCAAAAGGTTAGAGGGCGTATCTTGAAAGGATATGGCGTATCTTGAAAGGATAGGGCTTAAGGTTATCTATCTTGAAATGATAAAGCAAATGTTTTAAGGGCACTTATCTTGGAAGGATAGGACAAAAGGGTTAAGGGGGTTTATCTTGGAAGGATAGGGCAAAAGTTTTAAGGGGGCCTATCTTGGACAGATAGGGCAAAAAATACTAAGGGTCAGATTAACTTGTTTTAGCTTGGTAGATAACTCAAAGGGGATAGATCTCTTCAAAATTTCAAGAAACTTGTTTTGATTTGGTAGATAATCTGAAGAGGATAGATCTCTTCAAGATTTCAAAACAACTTATTTTGATTTGGTGGGCAATCCAAAGAGGATAGATCTTTTCGAGATTTTA
This sequence comes from Lumnitzera littorea, assembly GCA_024138015.1. NCBI lineage: Eukaryota > Viridiplantae > Streptophyta > Magnoliopsida > Myrtales > Combretaceae > Lumnitzera > Lumnitzera littorea. The sequence continues at coordinate 86,462,631 of JAMXBB010000008.1, read as the reverse complement.
AAGAAACTTATTTTGATATAGTGGATAGTTAGAAGAAGATAGATCTTTTCGAGATTTCAAAAAACTTGTTAATTCTCCTAAATATCTCTTTCAAGGACTTTTAAGATAATTTTACCTAGGAATAGGGAATTTCATAGATAGTAACTAATCAGCATACCTCATGTTGACTCCTGATATCCACTCATCCAGATTGCAAAATATCACCAAAGTATTGTGCTTGCTTCTTTTCTTTTTTTTTTTTCTCTGTTTTCTTTTTCTTTCTTGTTTCTTTTTGGAATAAGGTATTCTTCATGATTGAAACCTTTTGTTTAATTGTATCGTGCTCATGCCTTGATCCTGCTGTTATCGTCGTCAAGTCTCAATTTTCACTTCTTTATGATTCCTAAAAAATAAATCTCTTTTTGAAAGAAACAAGATTAAATCATTAAAAACATTCGATTTCTATTCATTTGGTGTCTCAAATTCATTGGAAAGTGTTTTGTGTTTAAGTGTATGAGGCTAAGAAACATGGTATACAAGTGTTTATTGGTGAAGTGTTTGTTGGTTAATGACCATTTGAATTCGAGAACATTCATGGATATCAACTTTGCTTGTAAACAATGAAAGATTAACCATAAACAATTCTTAAGAAAAATTGGAATCTTTATTGAACTCAGTTTTCATGGATAATACAACTTGATTGCATTTGAATTCATAGGTCCCTTTAATTCTGGGCCATCCATTTTTATCAACACTAATGCACCTCCTGATAATATTCTTTTCACCATATAAGAGCCTTCATAATTTGGAGCAAATTTACCCCTAGGGTCTTTTGTATTCGATAGTACTTTCTTTAACATCAAGTCTCCTTCCTTAAAGTACCTTAGGCGTACTTTCTTATTAAAGGCTTGGATCATCCTCTGTTGGTAACACTGACCATGACATATTGCTGCAAGTCTTCTCTCATCTAAGAGATTCAAATGTTCCATTCGCTTCTTCATCCATTCTACTTCATCAAGTTGAGTTTCTACCAACACTCAGAATGAAGGTATTTCTACTTCCACCGGTAGTATTGTTTCAGTTCTATATACCAATGAATAAGGTATTGTACCTATAGAGGTTCTCACTAAGGTCCTGTAAGCCATGAGAGCAAAGAGAAGCATCTCATGCCAATTTCTATAAGTGATCACTATCTTCTCAATGATCCTCTTGATGTTCTTATTAGTGGCTTCAACTGCTCTGTTCATCTGAGGTCAATACAAAGTTGAGTTACTGTGATTGAACTTGAATTAGTTACATACTTCAACCATTAGCTTGTTGTTCAAATTCAACCTGTTATCTGTAATAATGGACTTGAGCGCATTGTATCTGGCAATGATATCTCTTTTTAGGAACTTGACTACCACTTATTTGGTCATTGTAGTATATGACGTTGCTTCTACCAACTTGGTAAAATAATCGATCACAACTAGAGTGAACTTGTGCCCATTTGAAGTTGTTAGCGAAATTGGACCGATGATATCCATCCCCCACATCAAGAAATGCTAAGGAGTCGACAATATATGTAATTCTTGGAGAGGAGCATTAATTCTATTAGCATATGCTTAACACAAGTGATAGTGCCTTACATGCCTGATACAGTCTGATTCTATTGTTATCTAAAAATATCCCATCCTCATGATTTTCCTGGCTAACATGTACCCATTCATGTAAGGACTATAGACTCCTTCATCTACTTCTTTCATTAATTTCTCAACTTCTCCTTCATCTTCATACCTTAATAATGTTGTATTTGTGATCTTTTGTACAACGTAGCTTCACTTAATAGGAAATGAGTAGCTATTCTCCTTAAAGCTTTTCTATCTTTCTTATCTGCTTCATTGGGGAATTCACTTGTTTAAAGTAACCTTTTGATACAAAAAGCCGGTTTTTCCTCTACCTTAATCTTCAGGGGTTGAATTTCTATCCCGTCCATGACTTTCATCATTGATTCTAATGTAGCCAGTGCATTAGCAATTGATTTTAAGTTCTTGGAATGTAAGCGAATGAAATTTCTTGGAATTTTTCAATCAACTTTCCTAAATGCTCATGATAAGGTATTAACTTCTTGTCTTTCATCTTATATTCTCCCAAGATTTGGAGAATTATGAGAGAAGAATCTCCATATACTTTAAGCCTTTGTATTCCCATGTCTAATACCATTTTCAGCCCCAAAATACAGGCTTCGTATTCTGTTATGTTGTTTGTATATGGATATGCTAACCTCGCTGCCATAGGGAAACGGTTACCTTTAGGTGATACCAGTATTGCTCCTATCCTACATTCGAACACATTGGTTGTTCCATCAAAATAAATTCTCCATTCTGATTTCTCACTACTCATTTCATTTGTCACCATCACATTTTCATCAGGAAACTGAGCTTCTAAACCATCTTCTTCATCTTTTGAGCTCTTACTATCTAGCAAGACTACTTACTGTGCCAAGAGTTTGTTATTTACACTTATCATGAGTCATTGAAACATCTTAGGAGTCAAAACAAACTTTCAAAGAGACAAGCTAAGTGGTTGGAGTTCTTGGAAGGATTTTCATATGTGATTTAACATAAGAAGGGAAGCGCTAATGTGGTTGTCGATGCTCTATTACGTCAACAAATCTTGTTGACAACTTTACAGACGAAGTTAGCAGGATTTTCACTCATCACCGACTATTATGCTCGTTACCCCCATTTTGGTTCCATTCTTAAGCAGTGTTGAGAAGGAGTTGCTATTGGAGGATATTACCTCAAGTATGACTATTTGTTGAAAGATCGAAGGTTGTGCGTACTAAATTGTTCCACACATGAGCTGTTGGTTAGGGAAGCTTACAGTGGTGGATTATTTAGTCATTTTGGGGAGATTAAGACAGTCAATCTATTGAAGGAAAACTTTTACTAGCCTAGTTTAGCTAAGGATATCCATAAGGTAGTTCATAGTGGTGAAGTATGCAAAAGAGATAAGGGGAAGAGAGAGCCACATGGAGATTATATGCCCCTGCCAACACTAACCTTACCTTGGGTTGACCTTAGCATGGACTTTGTCTCAGGGTTGCCTCGAACATCTAGGGGAAAAGATTCTATATTTGTTGTAGTGGATTGCTTTAACAAAATGACACACTTCATTCTATGCGATTGAATTAACGATGATTTATATATTGCTGACTTATTGTTACAAGAAGTTATCTAACTACATGGAGTGTCGAATACTATTGTTTCAAATTAAGATACAAAATTTTTGAGTTATTTTTGGAAGACTTTTTAGAGAAGACTTGGAACTAAACTTGTGTTCAGCTCTAGTAGCCACTCTTAGATTGATGGCCAAACTGAAGTGGTGAACAAGACGCTAGACAATTTACTTAGAGCTGTTGTGTGAAAGAACTTAAAGGATTAGGATTTGTGTCTACCAATTGTAAAGTTTACATATAACCAAACCGTCTACAGTACCACTGGGAAGACCTCATTTGAGGTCATCTATGGCCTTAATCTTACTATTTCCTTAGATTTGATCGGTACCCCCACAACTGCTGAAGAAAGTCAATTTAGAGTTAACTAAGCCCAAGAATTGTAGGAGCTGCACCAGATTGTGACAAGGAAGATCGCTTTCAATTAGAGACAACAAGAGATTGGTAGTTGACCGTTTCAAGCTAGGAGACTTAGTATGGATTCACCTTAGTCGAGAATGGTTTTTACACCTAAGATAGAGTAAGTTGTCTCTACGAGCTAATAGTTTATTCAAGATTTTGAAGAAGATTAACCACAATGCTTACTAGAATAAGTTGCTTGAAGAATACAGTGTTTCCTCTACTTTTAATGTGTCCGACCTGATTTCCTATCAACTAGAAGAAAAAGACCCCACAAGTGCCCCAACAAAACAAGAACTGGAGATTACTTCAGATTTGAGGTCAGATTTTTTCGATCCCTAGGTAGATGATAAGAATCAACCCTTTAGATTTGTCACGTACAGCTAAGCTAAAGGACTTTAAGGACTCACGAGGAGAATAATAGCTTGCTGCCCCATCTAGGATAAGAATTCCTATTTCGACCTCCATGATTCACTCTATTGTCGACTTGAGTACCAAACTCTCATGTACGCCAACATTATCTTCGAAGCACCCGAATAAACGTGCCGATCCTCCGAATAGGCATACCTACCTACTAAGTAGCTGTACTATAATCTCGACAACATTCAAGTGTGTTGGCCTTAACTATTTGAAGTCGAGCTCTTGAATTGATGAAGGTTCGACCCCAGTTCGAAGCGAAGATTCATTAGTGACTGATTGGCTAAGGCCCGACCTAACCTATATCAGGTTGGCTTTGATCACATACCCTATTTCCTCATTTCATCTAAATTGTACTAAATTTCAAAGCAACTAGCCACCATGTGACATGTGTCTTCTAGCACAACACTCTAGAAGGATTTTTTATTTTTTCTATATAGAATATTTTTTGTTTCTTTTACCCTTTTTAATACCATTCATGTGTCCCAATTGTAAATTACCCTTTTGTCTTTTCCATGTATACTTGTAACCTTAGTGGGGCTAGTAATAGACCCCATTTATTGGTACGCAGTAGTCAACTTCGTTATCAAATTATTACAAGAACTAATTTCAAAGTAAAATCGATGCCTAAACATGAAACTTGAGCTCATATTTATACTATTCAAGATGGAAAGTCCCCATTTTCCATGTATGAACAAGCTAAGGTTTAGGTGTTCAAATCTTTGATTGGGTCATTTTAGGGAAATTTTCAATAATTGATTAGGGATTGTATGCGAGGAAGATATAGTATTTCCATTTTAAAGTTTAGAAGCTTTGATCCTTGCTTGAAATAACAAGATGTGCAATCTTGGCCTTTATGCATTTTGATCTTTTTGGAATTTTTGAGCTCGAATTTGAACCCTTAAATGGATGTATTTAGACAAGATATCGGTATCAATTCGAAACTTACCATGTCTTCTTTCTAAAAATAACAAATTTTAGCATGATTTTTTACAAAAATATGATGAAAAATGGTCAAGAAATCAAGCATATGCATGGGAAACTCCTTCCTTTTTCTACAACTTTTGAATTTGGAAATGGAAGCCATGTAGCATGTGACAACACGCCTCCTCTAAGCATGAACTGCACGCTCTTACAGTTTATTTGTTTAGGCATGCATCTTTTTCTGATCGATGGTTGTTTGATGGGCTATGCCCATTTATGTAAGGGCTTGGATGGCTTCAACTAAAAGGAGTCGTTCTAGGCCGACCTAAACCGCCCCCCACCCCCTTAACCCTCAAAATTAAAATAAAATTGATTCTAACTTAAAATTCTATTAATTTTTTAAAACTTTATTTTTCATTACTTATTTTTCTCTTTTCTCTTTTTTTTTTTCTTTTTATTTTTTTGCTTTTTTCTTCTTCTTCTTCTTCTTTTTTTTTTCTTTTATCTTATTTATTATTCATTATATTTTTTTAGAAACTTTTCTTCTTTCTTCTTTCTTTTTTATTTCTCTAGACTGGGGCACTTCTAGAATTTTAAAAGCATTGAGGTGCTAAAATAGGATGTCTATAACTTCCCCTCATTGTGGTGAAGTTTGATGAAACTTTACCACAAAGATAAAATAAACACTATTTTTGCCTTAAGAAGGGTGCATGCAATTCAACCTATTGCGAATGGGGGGAGATTGTTATTAGGGAAGGATATAGCTTTTATAAGATGTCTTACCCTAAAGGGAAGATAGCACAAAGGCTATCTAAAGGAAGGATAAGACTCTTATGTAGTCTATTTAAGCGAGACCTTCTAAAGATATATCTTACCTTAAAGGGGCAATAGCACTAAGGCTAGCTAAAGGAAAGATAAGGCTCTTATGCGGTCTATCTAAGCGAGACCCTTTAACAAGATATCTTACCTTAAAGGGGTGATATCACTAAGGCTATTTAAAGGAAGGATAAGGCTCCTATGAGGTTTATCTAAAGGAAGGATAAGTAAGACCCTTTAACAAGATATCTTATCCTAAAGGGTTGATAGCACTAAGGTTATCTAAAGGAAGGATAAGGCTTCTTATGTGGTCTATTTAAGCAAGACCCTTTAATAAAATATCTTATCCTAAAGGGGCTATAACATTAAGGCTATCAAAAGGAAGGATAAGGTACCTATGTAGTTTATTTGAGCGAGACCCTTTAATAAGATATCTTATCTTAAAGGAAAAAAAAGTGTTTCCTATAAAACATTACACGTTCATCACTTTTTATTCCTCCAGGGAAGCAAAGTTTTAGAGAAAAAGTATTAGCTTTCACCTGGTTCTCTTATAAATTGGCCCATGGAGTAGTACATCCTTCCTTTGAAGCTCCATATTCTTCTTTGGCTTGAAGCCACTCTTATCGCAGGTGTTTCATAATGTCTTGAGATGCTTGGGATACACATTTAGTGATGTTGACTTCGTTGATTTCTTAGTTTCTTTCAAATATTTATTAAATACATGTAAACCACTCCATTTTTCATTTTGAAGGAAGATCATATCAACACAAAGTATTTAATGAGTTTTATTAGTCTCTACTGTTCTTGATTAACGGATGATATTCTGTGTGACTTGTGTTTATAGGGAAACATGAAGATCAAACCTGAATTAAGGTATTCGTTTGATGAGGGGGTTGATGGTTTATGACCCATCCAATGTCAACAGCTTTCGAGGATATCCGCTTTGCTTGTAAAAAATGAAAACTAATTATGAGGTAGTTGAATTGAAGGTGATATTTAGACTCGAAAAAGATATGCCATTAATGATTTAATCGTAGTGCAATTTGACTGCATCATTGTTTATAGGATTCTTCAAAGTTAAGCCATCTATCTTAGTTAAAATTAATGCTCCTCCCGATAAATTTTTTTTGACAACATATGACCCTTCATAGTTAGGTGCAAACTTTCCCCTCGAGTCTTGTACGTTTGGCAAGACCTTTTTTATCATTAGGTCCCCTTCCTTAAATTGCCAAAGTCGTACTTTTTTATTGAATGCTTGGATTACCCTCTATTGATAACAATGACCATGGCATGACATACTCAACCTTTTCTCATCTATTAAATTCAACTACTCCATTCTAGTCTTGATCCACTCTGCTTCATCGAGTTGTACTTCAACTAAAACCCTTAGTGATGGTATTTCTATTTCTATTGGTAGGATAGCTTCTATTCCATAAACCAAAGAGTAGGGGGTTGCCCCTGTAGATTTTTTAATGGAAGTTCTATAAGCCATGAGCGTGAAGGATAGCTTATGCTAGTCTTTGTAAGTGCTAGCCGTCCTTTCTATGATTCTTTTCAAGTTCTTATTAGCCGCTTTGACTGCTCCATTCATTTGCGGCCTATAAGAGGATGAATTCCTATGAGTAATCCTGAATTGCTAGCATAATTCTTCTACCATTTTGTTGTTTAAGTTGGTGCCATTATTAGTGATAATCGACTCAGGAACCTTATATCAAGCAATGCTGTCATTTTTCAAGAACCTGACCACTACTCCTTTGGTGATGCGAGTGTAAGATGCAGCTTTTACCCATTTAGTGAAGTAGTCCATTGCTACTAGGATAAATTTGTGTCCATTTGATGTTGTGGGGTTGATGGGCCCAATAATGTCAATGCCTTACATTGGGAAAGGGATGGGGATGCCAAAGTGTATAGCTTTTAAGGTGGTGCATTCACTTTATTGGCATAGATTTGACACAAATGGCAATGCCTTACAAATTTGATGTAGTCAGCCTCCATAGTTAATTAGAAGTAGCCCATTCTCATGATTTTTCAAGCCAACATATGTCCATTTATGTGTACTCCCTTATGTACTTCCCTTATTATGGCGTTAGCTTCCCCTTCATCTACATACCTTAATGATGTGGTATTAAAGGATCGTCAATATAATATAGTCCCACTTACAAAAAAGTGACTTACGAATCATCTTAATGTCCTTTGATCCTTTTTATTGACTTCAACTGGATACTTTCTTGTTTGTAGAAAAGTTTTAGTGCCATGATACCAAGGCTTTTTACCGTCTGATAGTTCAGTTGCTATATCAAAGACTGGTTGTTCTTCAATCTTGATTTTTAGAGGTTGGATCTCCATGCCCCTTAATATCATTAACATGGAAGCCAGAGTAGCAAATGATTAGCCAATTGATTTTGTGATCTAAGGACGTAAGTAAAAGAAATGTCTTCAAACCTTCCCATCAATTAGGTTAGGTGCTAGTGATAAGGTACTAATTTAGGATCTTTAGTCTTATACTCCCTATTAGTTTGGAGAATAATTAAGGTTGAGTCTCCATAAACTTGCAATTCTTCAATCCCCATACTTAATGCGGCTTTGAGGCCTAGGATGCATGCCTCATATTCTGCTATGTTATTGGTGTAAGGAAAAATGAGTTAAGTAGCCATAAGGAATTACTTATATTCAAGGGACACTAATACTACCCTTACCTTGCATTCGTAAACATTGGCAAATCCATCAAAGTACAACCTCCACTTGGGGCTTCCTTCTTTTTCTTCTCATTCTGTTACTAAGATATTTTCATCTAGGAACTGTATTATAGCTTCTCACAGATTTTTGCTCCTAGGATGTTTTACCATTTGATTAACCAAAGCCTACCCTTTTATTGAGTTTTGATTTATGTAGGTAATATCTAATTCAAACAACAGCATTTGCCATTTGGAGATTTTACCCATCAAGGCTAGATTTTCACGTAAATATTGAAGAGGATCATGCTTTGTTATTAGCTTTATTGAATAATACGGGGTATATTGCCTAAGTTGATGCATTACCCATAATAACGCATAGTAGGTCCTTTTTATCTTCGATTATTTTTGCTCTCCTTTGGTAAATTTCTTACTCAAGTAGTAAATGACTTTTTCCCTTTCGTGTTCATCCTTTTGTCTTAGCATGGCCCCCATTGATTCCTTCAGGATTGTTAGGTACAAAAATAGTGGTCGATCAGGGTTTAGAGTTGTTAGGATTAAAGGATTGGTGAGGTACTCTTTAATCTTACAAAAGGCTTCCTCATATTCTTCATCCCAATTCACTATTGCATTCTTTCTAATTAACTTAAAAGTAGGCTTGCATCTGTCCGTGACTTAGGATATGAACCTAGCTATGTAATTCAACTACCTTAAGAGTCCCTTAAACTCTTCGAGTATGCAAAGACAAGGAAAATCTAGAATTGCCTTTACTTTGTTAAGGTCGACTTCAATCCCCTTTTGACTTACGTCAACTTTCCTGATGTCACCTTGAAAGGACATTTTTCTAGATTCAACTTTAGTTGAAACTTCCTTAACCTTTTGAATAACTTTCTTAGGGTATGGGCATGATTTTCACCTTCTCGAGACTTGGCAATCATATCATCTACATATACTTTAACTTCCTTATATATCATGTCATGCATTAGAGTAACCATGGCTCTTTGATAAGTGGCTCATGCATTCTTAAGACCAAAGGGCATCACTTTGTACCAAAAGGTGCCCCCAGTGGTGATAAGTGTGGTTTTGGTCTTATCTTCTTTGACAATTTTAATTTGATTGTACCTTGAGAAGCCATTCATGAAGGAAAATAGGTGGCTTCTTGTAGTATTATCAACTAACATGTCTATATGTGGTAAAGGAAAGTTGTCCTTTAAAGTTGCTTGGTTTAGATCTTGAAAGTCTATGCACATTCGAACTTTCCCATTTTTCTTTAAGATAAGTACTATGTTGGCTACTCATTTAGGGTATTGGACACTTCGATGAATCCTACTTCCAATAACCTTTTAACATCTTCCTTTAGTAAGATGTCTAGCCTAAAGCATCTTAGCTTTTGTTTCTTAGGCTTGATGTCCTCTCTGGTGGGTAGTTTGTGAACTACAATGGAAGGATCTAATCTCGACTTATCTTTATACGACCAAGCGAATATATCCAAAAATTTTGCTAGTAGCCCGATTAATTCTTCCTTCTTTTTTCTTGGTAAACTACTTCCAATCTTGAGAATTTTAGGTGCTTTCTTAGATCCTAGATTAATTACCTTTATTGGTTCATTAATGGACATCCTATCTTGTTCATGTTTTTGCCAACTCTCTTATACTTCCTTGTAACCATCAATATCATCATGAACGACTAACCTAGTAGGGTCTATGGTGATATCGACATTTCCACTTTCTATAGGCGTAAGATATCCTTGATTTCCATCAAGAGCATTGGATCTAGTATTTATTGTTCCAAGAAAGAAAAAGAGATTGGTAAATAAATTAAGCAAACTAAGAAAAAGGAAAAGAGAACATAGTAAAGATGAGGAAAAAAGGAACACTTTATTCATTTGTCTTATTATTGTGGAGCTAGTGGCTCGATCATGAATAGTAAAGACTGAATAGAACCTAAGAAAATACTAGAATTGACTTCACTCCTTACTTTAGGTAAGCCTTAAGGTTACTTAGAGAGATAGTGAACCAATTAGGGAGTACCTTAAAGTTACTTGTAGAAGGAAATTTGTTAGTAGAGGTGCATGCTTCTTTTGATGATGTCTTCTTGACAAAGGTATCCTTGAGAGGTAAGAAAATCATTGGGGTGTTGTACAGCTTGTCACCCCGTTTATTCCCAATAAATAGTGCTTGGAATTTTTCTTCTACAGTAAGAGTGTATCCAAAACTGAATGTGCTTAGTTGACCTTTCTTAAACCCTGAATTCTTTAGTGCATCATTCGGGCCAGTAACCATGCAGATTTGATCAAATATTTGTAGCCCAAGATCTTCAGGATCGCCTTAGTCGATATAGGGAATAGCAGCCTTAGTCGATATAGGGAATAGTAACCTCTTGACTTATGGGATAGTCATATTCTCTAAGTACAATGACCACTTATCCATTAGCTATGAACTTCATTATCTGATGTAGACTAGAAGGGATTGCCTTAGTAGCATGAATCTAAGGCTTACCCAATAATAAGTTAAAGGTTCTTGGGATATTAAGGACTTGGAAAGGGATTTCAAATTCCTTTAGGCCAATTCATACTAGCAAATTGACTTCTCTAACAATGCCTCTTTTTGACCTGTCAAAAGCCTGTACAATAGTAAAATTGGGCTTAATCTTAGCATCTTTGACCCCAAGTAGGTGAAGGATGGCTAGTGGACAAACATTCGGTGAAGATCCATTGTTGATAAGTACACCAGATACTATGTTATCGCTACACTTTACTGCTATAAATAGAGGCTTGATGAATTGATTTCCTTCTTCTCCCAGCTCTTTCGGTAAGAAAGTGATTTGGTTGATAATAAAAACCGAATTGGTAATATATCCCAATTTGTCAGCTGATATCTCTTGTGGTACCTAAACTTCATTGAGGATCTTGAACAAGGCCTTCCTATGTGGTGGTGATGTCATAAGAAGGCCTATGAGGGAGATTTAGGCTGGAACTTTGGATAATTAGTCCATAACCTTATATTTACTAGCCTTGATTAGCTTAGTGAACATGTTTGTGTCAGCTTTTGCTTCCTTCTCTATTGGGGTTTCTTCGACGACTTTCTTTGCTGTCTTGTCATTAAGGTCATAAACTCTACCTGATCTGGTTATTCCTCCCACTAAAGTGGTGGTGAACTTAGAGAGGTTGAGATTTTGATAATAAAATGGAGCAGCCTTATAGCTTTTGGGAGTCAATGGGAAGCGAAATACGTACTTTTTAGATTTGAATGTGGTTAAGCCTTCCTCATGTTGTTTGTTAAATTAAAGTAAAATGGGCTTGGGATTAGCTTTAATCACATAAAAAAAAAAATCATTTGAGCCCTTAATTCTTCTATCTTCTTCTTCAAATTCAAGCCCCGATCCTATTGGTGCTATTGTAGTAAAAGTTGTTGGTATTACCCACATGTCTACTAAGTATTCGAATCCATTATTATTGTAGCTTAATGAAGCAATCATAGGGTTGCCTTCTAGTTGGTGAGCTTTTATTTTCTTTTGAGCGAGATTCCTTGGCCCAGTTATTGTTATGCTCTAAATCTCTTCATTAGTTATATTACCTTCCCTATTTAGATGGTAAATAGCTGGACTAACTTGGGATTAATCTTGAAGATTCATTCATTGTTGGTGTCCTTTCTCCCTTAAGAGCCATGCAACTTGTTTAATAGGTATGGGTAGCTTATCCATATTGATTTTAAGTTCTAGCTTATGTACCTGTATTATGTTAATCATCGAGGTATGATTAGGAAGAGGATTGTTGTTAACATTTGGAGACGATGTCTCCATGAAGTCTAGTTGTACTAAGCTTGCATCAATAAGGTCTTGTATTTTGGTCCTAAGCCACCTGCATTTGTTAGTAGAATTGCTTACTTAGCCCAGATAGTAGTCACACTTGGCATTCAGATCGAAATTCCTTAGCTTGGTAATCCCTTAAATGGGTCAATACCTAGTTAAGAGGTATAGGTATGTTTGTAAACCTTCGAGGAGGGAGCCAATTGGGTTGGGCTTATTGTTATGGTGGCTACTGAATCGACATCAGTATGTTAGCTGGGTGAGTAGTCTGGCATGGAATTAGAGCTATTAGTGTTGCACCTCTGTTAGTAGTAACTATACTAATAGTAGAATCTTTCCCTTTGGTAGCTAGTTTGTTAAGGGCTTGTCTCTTATCAATACTTTCCTGAGTAAGGAGCTTCCTAGAAGCAATAGCTCCCTCAATCCTAGAACCAGTCAAAACTACTTTTGCAAAACTAGCTGAAGCTAGCCTAATCAAATGAGTGAAAAAGGTTTGTCCAATATGTTGATGAATTTCAAGGTAAGCTCTTTTTAAGGAATAGGTGTTGACACCTTGGCAATTAGGGCCCTCTAATATTGAGCATATTCCTTAAAGGATTCATTAGGCTTTTTCTAGAGGTTACCTAAATCCTAAAGAAAAGGTGTAACTTCAACATTAAACTTATATTGACCATAAATGGCTTATGCCAACTTATCCCAAGTATCGATTTGATTTAGATCCAATTGGGTATACTAAGTAAGAGCTGGCCCAATTAAGCTATCTTAGAAAGTTTGGACCATAAGCTTGTCATAGTGAGCGTATTTGCTCATCTTCCTCATGTATAGTTGGGTATGCAACTTAGGACAACTTGTCTTGTTGTACTTCTCAAACTTCGGAGTTTTAAACTTGTCTAGGTAGGCTATTGGATCTTGAGTAATAATGTTATTAATACCTGTCTATTCGAATCCATTAGTTTTTTCAAATGCCTTCATCTTGTCAGCTACCTATTGCAATAGTTTCATCTCCATCTGTTTGTACTTATCATCTAATTCCTTCCTAAGGAATTTTGAGTTCATCCCTGAATTTGCTTTAGCATGTTGAAATTCACTACCAACAGTATGATACTTGAGTGGATTGATATAGATCCCCTTCCCATGCTTAGCATGAGAATGTCCTTCTTAGGCTAGTTGAGTTGCTCTAAGGAGGCTGATAGTATCAACTAGAAAGTCCATCTTTTGGGCCATGTTCTTCATAGATTCCTCTAAGTATGCAGCTCTATCCTTAGTAGCCATATGAGGATTGTCTAACGGATTAGAGCTAGAGTTTCCATTGGTTGCCATTTTCGCTCTTGACTAGGTAAATATGAAGCTTCGATTTAGGATGTATTGCTTGTGAGCTATCTTTAGAGAACTTGGAAAAATCAAATACTCAAGTGTTGTTAGAAGATTTTCATATCGACAATTCCTTCCTTTCTCTCTTTTTTTTTTGAAGAAAAGGAAAATATACTTGAAAATAAAATCCAAATGGAGTTATGTAGATGCATAAAAGATTAAGTATTTGGGCAATAGTGTAGCAAAGCTGAGGTTTCATTAATGTTGGCAACTTTGATGAGTCCTTTATTAGGTGAGGTGATGAGAAAAGAAAAAAAAAAAAAAACTACATAAGCTTCCTAATCTTCCTTAGGCATCTCTTGTCTTCCTTGAGCTTGCTGATGTATCTTTAGGCTTAAGCTAGTTGGGCTTACAAAACATTCCTCTTTTCTCGAGCATGCTAGAGTTGGTCCTTCAAATGAGCCTCTCTTTCAATAATATCATAGTGATACCTTTCTAGGTGAGCTTGGGCCTATTGCATAAAAGCTTAGACTTCTTCATTAGGGTTTGTTGGAGCTAGTGGAAGTATAACTAGGGCTTGATATTGAAGATGACCCATCTAGTGCAACTGATAAAAAATAAACTTTTGAATGGCTCAATAAGCATTGACCTTCTCTCTCAACTCTTCAACATTCTCAATGGGCTATATCTCTCAAGACTCCCTTAATTCCTTGACAGTTTACAATTTTGCTTCTTTCATAGCTAAAGGAACATTTTGCTCAACATAATCTAAAGTTACTTGGTCTAATGAAGGTTGATGAGCTATTTCTTAGACCAGGCCCAATTAAGGTATCACACAAGCTGGATAGTAGCCCGTACGCCTAGAGGTCCCAATGAGGGCCATTGTAGTGTAATTTGCAAAACCTAAAATGGCTTAGTTGTAATGATTCCAATTAGCAACCCATAACATTTCTTGTGGCTCCATTTCTTGAAATATCACAAACCATTCTCTAGAAAAGGCAACTTTTGGTATTTTGACCCTTTCAGGAAAAGAAGCTATAATGTTAGATTCTCCAGTGAAGGAGGCTTGGTTTAACTTAAGCCCATAATACTTCATATGGTTGAGGAGCCAAATAGTAGGAAGTAGCATGCTACCTTTAAGCGCCCCATGGCCCTTCTACTTTAGGAAATCTAAAGACTTGATCTACTTTGCTAAGAGGGCTGGAACATAGGACTTACTTGCCAAAAACTAGTCCATTAATTCAACTACTCTGTAGTAGACATACGTATGTCATGTAGGGAAGAGGTAAGTGGTAACGATAGCTAATATATAAGTATGAACTTGGTTTTTCTCCGAATCTTCTTTGCCAACACAATACCGAGGCTTATGAGACTTATGAGTTGTTGGGGGTGCTAAACTAATCCATAAGGGTGCTAACCCTAATGCAATCTTCATTGCAGTTACCTAATGCCTTCTTGACTTCATAACATCTTACTCTTAGAAAGTTGTTGAAAATATTGATAGGTGACTTTCCATTCTTAGAGATGTAGATGCCTTCTAATAGTGGAGGAGCCTGTATCAGCTAAGTATACTCTTCAATAATGGGGCTCAATTCATGAGGGCCTAAGTAAAAAGCCCTTAACTTTGGGTTCCAACAATATACTAAAGCATTAATAAGAGGAAGATGGATACCTACTTTGGAAAGAGATAAAATGGGCCTAATACGGCTTTTGATAAACTCTTGATTTGCTAGCCTGGGACATGTGAACCATGCTTGCAGTGAGGGTTAGGTATCGATGGGCCTATGCACATAGATTTCTTGGTACAATGCTGCTGTAACAGACATAGCCATGATCTGTTACAACATAAAAAAATACATTGGAAAGAGAAGAAAATAAAATAAAACCTATATAAATACAATCTAAGTTATAAGGAAAATGCAATTACAACAAAATATTTACAAAAAAAGAATACAACATGTCTTTGTAGGAAGCTCAATTAGAGTTGCCAATGGTGATCTTTATTTGCCACATTGTTACTTAGATACTTGTGGATAATGTCATGAATGCAAATTGGGTGGATTTTAAAGGGTTGCCAAGCACCATGGTCTCCCCTATTTTGAAGAACGGATCTATAACTATATCGGCTTGAGTGTAGGACCTAATCATCTCAGATAGTGGTTGCCTTATGATACCCAAAGCCTACACAATGGTCCCCTCATCCTAAGGCTTCTTAGGTTTGGTTTTGACCTTTTCGGGCACATATCATGATTTTTTTTTTTAAATGACCCCCCAAAAGACTTAGCCCTTTGGGCCTTAGGTTCCAGAAAAAATGGAAAATTTGGGTTAGAGAAAAATACCAATATATAAAAGACAAACAAATAAAGTAAAGACACCAATATATATAAAAGAAAAACTAGGTTTATACAAAAGTGTAAGTATTAGAGGTATTTAAAATATTGAAGCTCAAATTAATATTTTAATGTGGCTAGCCCACTACGGTCCTTAGTGGAGTTGTCATTCTATCGAGCCTAAAATTCAATTTTCTATTTTTATTAACTTGGTTTACATTAAACTTTATGCCCATTTAATTTAAATCCTTGACAAAAGTTAAGAAAAAGCGGTTTCTTATGGTTTTATTAAATTAGAGTTACCACTCAGTGAAATAAGGAAAACTGAGTAAATTAAAACCAACTAAGTGGATTAGTTTTAATTTAGCTACTATTCAACATTTTGAAAAATTTTCAAAAAAGTTTTAAAGAAACTAGGGATAACTAGTTTGAAGGCTAACTTATTAAAACCCTAAAGTTATCACATTAAAATACTAATTTGGGCTTTAACTTTTAAAATAGCTCTTAAACTTAAAGGAAACATTTTTTATTTTTAATTTTTAAATTTTAGCTTTTGCTTTATTATTATTTTTTTTTAATTTTTTGTTTTTAAGAAAAGATGGGGAAAAATAAAATTTTTATTTTTTTTTATGATCGCCCTGTAGGTGCTTACATATCTGCTATTCAGAATCAGATCGTTGTAGTTCCTTTTTTTTTTTTTAAAAAAAAATAAAACTTTAATGGTTTGGTTCATTTTAATTTTTGAAAAGTCAATTGGGTTTACATTATTAGTCAGTTCATTTATATATATCTATAAAAAAAAAACCTTAAAAAAGACCCTAATTTATTCATGAATAAAAAAATCCCTATTTTCTAACCTTTGGAAAAAATGGTTCATTGAGTTTTTTTTTTTTTAATTATAGATCTTTTCTCTAAGTGACAAGAGGTCTTTAAAAGAAAATTATTTTTTATTACTTTTTCTTTTGAGAAAGTCTTAATTTTCTAAACGTGAAAAGAAAATTTATTGAGTTTCTTTTTGTAACCAAGAGATTTTTTATTTAATAAAGGCTTTCCAAAAAAAATCCTAAACAACCTAAAAAAGAAAAATTATTATTTTTTATAATTTCTCTCTTCTTTTTTTTCTTATTGTGATTTAAAAAAGTGGGCCCCATTAGTCTCAAGAGTGGCGATTACCCAACAACACCTCGAGGCTATGCAATGCCCTTTATTTATTTATATTCTAGAAAAACTTTTTTTTTTAATTTCTTTGTATATATTATTTTTTATTTTCATTTTTAATTTATTTATTTCATATGGGCTCTACTTGTTTTAAGAGGTGGTTGCTCCACAACATCCAAGGACCATACATGCTGTTAATTCTAAATTCATTTTAATAATTAAAACAAAAAAAGTAAAATGACATAAATGAACAAACGAATAATGGAAATAAAATAAATAAATAAAAAACCTGGTCAAAGAAGTGGGTTAATAGGTCGAATCTGCGTGTGGAGCAGGTCGATCATGGGTCGGGCATAGATCTTGAACCGAGTTGAACTTTTGAAGAAGAAGAAGAAGTGGTGATGTAGTGATACGAGGCAAGCGCACCTATCAATTTTAATATAGTCGGATATGAGTCCGAGTCGATCCCTCAGAGATTTTGAGTACTAATATTAACTTTAGCTTTATTATCTAACCGGAAAATTATGATGAGTTGAATGAATTAAAAATACTGAAATTAATAAACTAAACTAATTATGAGACTTAACTAAGCAATTTAGAAAGCAATAAAACTACAAACGACTTCAAGTATGCAATGATGTATTTAGGAATTATTTCTCCTAGTGTTTAACATGTAACCTTTTTAAAATATATTCAATTTAGTTTCTATAATTCTTGACCGGAGGGATTCACGACTAAAGCTAATATCTCTCTCAAGCATATTAACCCTAATTCTAAATTATTTACCGGAATCTCTTCTCTTAGTAATATAACTTAGAATTGCATTAATGTTTTATGAATTCCCACACAAACAATCAACTTTTCCGAAAGAATCATGTATCTTATCTCTAAGTATACATGTAATTCTCTTCAATTATGTTAAGATCTAATTACACATGCAATTTCTCAATCAACATGCATAATATCATATATTGACACTCTAGAATTATCAATCAATAACTAAACGACATAATTGAATCAAGAAAAGATAGAAACTTTCTTGAAATTATAATTCAATCCAAGGGTTACATGAAACCCTAGGTTCCATAATACTAAATACTTGAATTCTACGCTATCATAATGAATCTAAAAACGAGTTCCATCAATAAGATAAAATAAAACATGGAAACCCCTCTTGATTTGATGAACAATCTTTAATCTTGAAATCGATGTCGTTATCGCTTCTTGATCGATGTTCTCCTCAAGTCTCTTCTTGTCTCTTGTCTCTCTTTGTTTCTGTAATGTCTCTCTCTCTTTTGAACCCTAAGATCCCTTTTTATATGTGTATTTCACGGATTTTATTTTCGTCACCAGACACGGCCTGGGACACGGCCGTGTCCCCAGGTCGTGTAACTTTCTGTACAAAGGCAAAATTTCTGCACAACTTCAAAATTTCATAACTTCTTCGTTTGAACTCGGAATTGAGTGAAACTTGATTCGTTTTCTTCGTTTTCGAGCCTAGAACGCGTTTAAACCCTGAAATCAACATTTTACTCAATTAAGTATCATTTTCTTTAAAGAAAACCAAAAATGTAGGGGAAATGCTATAAAATCACCATATGAAATATGTTTAAAATCAGAGTTATCATGTAGGTTAATGTCAAATGATCTAGCCACCAGAACGAGCAGGGAAAGAGGCTTTTATTAGCTTTTCAATGTTGAAAAAGCTAATTGTGATGATGCCTCTACATGAAATGGTGGTTTAAGTGGTAATTCATGGTAGCTGGTTCAGGCTAGAGAGAAAGTGGTGGTGAAGCTTGAACCGTGACAACATGAGTCGAACCAATGGTAGTTTCCTACTTTTTAGAGGGTGTAGAGACTCATGGTACATTTATTTTTTCCTAAGAACCATCGTAAGCTGATGGTTCTAGAGAGAGAGTCAAGCTTAGAGGGAGAAAGTGCTTGAGTAAGCTTTTACAACTAATTTTGATGTAAGATTGATGCCTAGACGTGAAACCTAAGCCCCTATTTATACTATTCAAGCACTAATTTAAGATGGAAAGTCCCCATTTGCTATGTATGAACAAGTTAGGGTTTAGGTGTTCAAATCTTTGATTGGGTTGATTTTAGGGAAATTTTTTATAATTGATTAGGGATTGTACGTGAAGAAAACACAGTATTTCCATTTTAAAGTTTAGAATCTTTGATTATTGCTTGAAATAAAAATATGTGCAATCTTAGCCTTTACACATTTTGAGCTTTTGCGAATTTTTGAGCTCTGATTTGAACCCTTAAATAGATGTATTTAAATAAGATATAGGTATCAATTCGTAGCTTGCTATGTCTTCTTTCTAAAAATCACAAATTTTAGCATGATTTTTTATAAAAATATGATGAAAAATCATCAAGAAATCAATCATACGTATGGAAAACTCCTTCCTTTTTTTGCAACTTTCAAATTTGGAAATGGCGGCTATGGCATTGTCATGTGCCTCCCCTAAGATCATGATTTGTACTTGCTTGTAGTTCATTTGTTTGAGCATTCATTTACACGCCCTATCTTTTTCTAGCCAATGGCCATTTGATGGGCTATGCTTATTTACATAAGGGCTTGGATGGCCTTAACTAAAAGGAGTTGTTCCAGGTTGACCTACCCCCTTTTTTTTTTTAGTTTTTTTAAACTGTCAAAAAACAAAAAAACCCTTAAGATTAAAATAAAATTGATTCTAACCTAAAATTCAATTAATTTTCTAAAACTTCATTTTTCATTACTTATTTTTCTCTTTTTTTAATATTATTATTATTATTATTATTCATTATATGTTTTTAGAAACTTTTCTTCTATCTTTTTTTTTTTATTTCTTTAGACTAGGGTACTTTCAGAATTTGAAAAACATTAAGGTGCAAAAATGGGGTGTCTATAGGTCATTATGTTCATTAATTGTTGACAATGGCAGTTACACTAATGCAACATCTACATTCATGGTCTAGCAACTGAAATTATCTACCAAGCCTCATCCTAAGTCTTATAAATTGCACTAGCTCAATGATAAGGGAGCCCTACAAGTGAATAAGCAAGTGGCTGTGTTGATTAGTATTGGAAACTATTGAGATGAAGTACTCTATGATGTGTTACCCATGAGTGTGTCTTATATTCTTCTAGAATGACCATAGATGTTTGATTGGAATGTAATATATGATGGAAGGAAGAGCACATGTTCCTTAGAACATGAGGGCAAGAAGGTAAAGTTAAGCCTTATGATTGTTGAATAAGTTAAAAACATGTAGACTCAATTCAGTCGAGTTCTAAAGAAAGATGCTTTGGTGATGACCCAAATTGAGTTCAAGAAAGAGATGAAGCTTGAAGAGTCAGTTGACCTATCTATTAGTTAGAAGGTTACTTGAGATGAGAGGATCAGATGAGGAATTGCTGCTTACCGAAGTGAGAACCTTACTGAGTGAGTTTGCTAACCTATTCCTTGGTGAACTGCTTGAAGTTCTAGCCTTAGTTCGAGGCATTAAGCATGTAATAGACTTGTTAGTGTCGTGATCACCTTTCACAATGTCAAGCACAAATATAACATTTGCCCCTTCTAAAAATAGTAGAAATACTATATAATAAATTGAACTCGCTTGCAATCTTTTGAAAAATATTTGTGGAAACCACAAGCTAACGACAAGTTTATCGGTCAATTTATAGTTTATAGTGAGTGCTAAGGTTGTATTTTGCGATAAAGGAAAGAATAGTGTTTAGAAAGATAACTAAGTACTAGATTCTACTATTTCTACTCTAATCTGGGCAACTAATTGAGCAATTTTAAGGGAAAGAACATGCAAGTTATCTAAATAGAAGTAAAAACTACAATTGAATTAAGTGTGGATTTTAGCAATTTCTCAGTATTGGGACGTGGATTTCTTTATAAAAGATGTATGAGCTACGAGTAAATAATAGTTTAAGATTGTTGTAGCCATGCTATTAGAGTATTTATGATAGTTTAAACATGGATTTTACTTATAATCATCGAATTTATCCAACTCTTGTTTCATAAATTCTATCATGTAACAGGAACATTGTATTATCAATATCTCATCTATACTATCAGCTAGCTATTCAAGTCCTGTCACTACTTAAATAACTATGTTAGAATTGATTTCTCATTCTAACCAATTTTTAGCTCTAAGTGAGTATAAAGATTTAAGTCCTAATTTTTAAGAATTAACCATTCAAATTAGGAATCTTAGGTTCTATTCAAAGTTTTCAAATCCTATTACGGCATTTATATCCTATTAGGATAACAAGGGGGAAGGTCCAATGTGTGAGAAATGCTATTTAGCTCAATATTAACCCAACACTCAAGTTATATCTAATTACACCATAGAACTAAGTAAAATTCCAAATTTATACTATTATGGTATAAAAATATCAATAGCCATAACTACTTCATTAGGTTCACACATTACCCATAAGCATAATAAGCTCTATGTATTACATTCATGGAGAATAAACATTCAACACGTAATACAAATTAACATGAAGATAAACATTACGTTAAACATGGATAAAATATGAGAAATATGACAAAATCGAGCTCCTTAACCTCAACAATAGAGTTCCTCAAGATTTTCCTAACAATCTCCATGGATGCAATGGAAATCCACAAACCCAAAACTTAAAAATAGCTTATCTACTAAAAGTTTATGCTACGATCATGAAAATACAAGGAGATGCCATGGAAATCATAAAACTATGCTAAAAGTAACTTAAGATATCCTAAAGAAGAGAGAGTGGTGGAAACTAGAACCTTAAACCTTAGAAAATGCAAACCCAAATCTATAGAAAATGAAGAACAAGAGGTTTTTATATTAGCTAGGTAACGACATGACGGTAAGTAAGGGTAACGGCATAATGGTGGATACGTGTCATGTGCTTCTCTTCTTTTCTTTTAAAGAAATGGTGCATTTTTGCTCTAGGAGTCAAGTATATCGTCATGATGGTAGATGGGTACCGTCATACCTATATATCCTTCTAGTTTTGCAACTTGATTCGATTCTATTTAAGGTACCATCTTGATGGTGGATGGGCTCATCGTCATACTGGTAGTACTAACTCCAAGTTTCCTTCTTTTACTTTTTTCTTTGTTTCTAGCTTGGCTTTCTTTATTTGATTGAGATTAGATAAAAAAAATACCGATTGGGTTTTGTGCAATGCACTTTTGTTTTTAGTTTTATATTATACTTTGAGGGATCCCCTGTAAGGAGACTTATGGGAATGGATTTTTCGATAAATCAAATACCTGTAAGCAATTAGTTACAAACAAGAAAGAATAGAATACAATTAGGTATATACTATTAATATTTATCTAATAATATTTAGATATTATTTATAATTTAATATTATTATTAATTTATATTATTTATATTAGTATTAAGGCTATACAAACTTGAATCGTAGACCTTCTTGGTAAAATAGATCAAATTGATTATTATCAAAATGATTCAAACTGTTTCAAAGACTTAACATGCCTTTTTTTTTTCTTTTTTGCATTTGTCTCTTTCATTAGCTGATAGAAATATCAGCTAGTCTACAATCTTTTTTTTTTTTTTTTTGTCAATGAAATAAATGGATGGTTCCATGTACTCTAGTTCATTATTTTTATTTCGATTCCAAAACACTACTAATGTGTTTCAAAGAAGGGTTATCTCAACGTAGGTTTGCTTCTTGCCAAGTTAACGTAAGTTAAACGAAGTCTTTATCGCCTTACTTGCCTAAAAAAACCCAATATGAAACTTTATACACCTTAAAGTTCATAGGGCAAAAAGAAAATTTTTTGAGGTCCTTATACTCATTATGTCTAGCATTGAATAGACTGGGTATTCACCTTATCAATATCTCAAATTAAGAAGGGTTTTTATTTGAAGCTTAAATGAGCATCCGAATCAGATCAAGAACCGTTTAACAGATCAGCTTATTGTTCTCTTGTTTTGTTCCCTAAACATTATGGAGTAAGGCATCGATTTTTCAATAAGAAAAATTCTTTTGATTACATGATGTGATGAACTCCTATGAAAAACATTGGCGTATGTGTAAATGAGGTGCTCTACTAGTTTAGCTATAGCCCCTGTGTTTGTTGTACATATCATATTATGTAGATAACTTCTTTTCAAGATAAATAGTAGAATTAGTAATAAATCCATTTAATAAGTCTTTTTGAGCCCCTTCTTTTATTGATTTTCCATCCTTAAAATTGAATATTTTTTCATTACATAAGAATCCACTTGCTGTTTTTTTTTTATTATATTCAGTCAAAAGAAAAAAAAAAAGGTATATAAATTGAACCTCTATTTATATAGAAGTTCCTTTGATTATTTGTACGGACCCCACCAATTAATTAGTTATGAAATCGAATTGAGAGCTTTGACTCGTGTCCTAGCTCATTTGACAGCTAGATTTGTCTCAATTGTTTGTCTCTTTCCTTCAACTTTCCTTAAGTTAGCTTTTGTTAGTTCAAGAGTTTCCTGAGCTTCTTGTGGATTGATGTCACTACCCTTTTCCTCATCATTTAATAAAATAGTGATCTCATTATTGCCTATTCTAGCAAAACCACCCATTAAAGCCATCGTTAACCATTGGTCTTTAAGGTGTACTCTCAATATACCTATATTTACAGCTGCAGCAATGGGTGCATGATTTAGTAATATGCTAATTTGTCCACTGTTAGTAGATAAATAAATTTCTTTTATTTCAGAATTCCAAACAATTTGATTAGGGTTTAGTACACAAAGATTTAAGGTCATTTCTTTAATTTACTCTCTATTTCTAAGTTCGTAGCCTTCGCAGTAGTTTCATCAATGTTAACTACTAAATAAAAGGCTTGTTTAGGAAGACTATCTAATTCTTCGGAAAGGATCAATTTAAACCCTCTAATTGTTTCTACTAGGCCAACATATTATCTTGGGGAGCCGGTAAATACTTCTACTATGAAAAAGGGTTGTGATAAGAAACACTCAATTTTTTGTGCTCTTGCTACGGTTAAGTGATCTTCTTTGGATAATTCATCCAACTCGAGGATAGCTATAATGTCCTAAAGTTCCTCTATAATGTTGTAAGGTTTGTTTAACCCTTTACACAGTTTCATAATGTTCCTCACCAACGATTCAAGGTTAGAGCATAGTTGACATTGAATCTAAAGGATCGACTGCTGGATGGATATCTTTAGCAGCTAATCCTCTTGATAGTATTGTCGTCGTGTCTAAATGGCAAAATGTTATATTAGGCATAGGATCGGTCAAATTGTCTGCAGGTACATTAATGCTAGAATAGAAGTTATGGATCCTTCTTTGGTAGATGTAATTATTTCTTGTAAAGATCCCATTTTGGTACTAAGGGTAGGTTGATAATCTATAGTGAAAGGCATTCTACTTAATAAGGCAGATACTTTAGATCTTACTTGGACAAAACGGAATTGATAAATAGAAGTATGTCTTGTTCATTAGCATCTTAGAAATATTTTACCATAGCTAGGGTAGTCAAACCAACTCTTATATGAGCTCTAGGAGGTTCATTCATCTAATTGTAGACTAAAGCTACTTTTGATTTTGCAATATTTTGTTCATTAATTACTCCGGATTCCTTCATTTCCATGTAAAGATCATTTCCTTCACGATTATGTTCACGCACTCCACCAAATACAGATACGCCCCCATGAGCTTTAGCAATGTTGTTGATCAATTCCATAATAGTTTTACCTACTCTAGCCCCCCTAAATAATCCTATTTTTTTGCCACAACAATAAAGGGCTAAAAGATCTATTACTTTAATTCTTGTATCAAAAATAGATAATTTTTTTATCTAATTGTATAAGGTGGGCACATATCTATGAATAGGTAATGCTGTTCTAGTGTCTATAGGTCCTAAATCAACAAGAGGCTTTCTAAGTACATTGAAAATTCGTCTTAGAGTTGCTCCACTTACTAGAACACTTAGAAGAGCTCTCGTATCAATCACTTTGATTCCTCTCATTAGACCATCTGCAGCACTCATAGCTATAGCTCTAACTCGATTATTTCCTAATAATTGTTGTACGTCATAGGTTACACTAATTTCTTGACCAAGAGTATCTCGACCTTAAACTACTAGAGCGTTATAAATATTAGTCATCTTGCTTGGGGGAAAAGCTACACCTAGTACCAGACCAATGATTTGAGCTATACATCCCAGTTTTTTTTTTTTTTTTTTTTTTTTCAAATGTGAAAACTCTAGGACCAGAAGTAGTAGGATTGATTCTCATAATAATAATAAAAGTCAAATATGTTGAAATCTTTTACGAAAATTTTCGGATTCGAAAAAATGTTTGATAGTAAGTTGATCAGTTAATTCAATAATTAATGGTAATTAGCACTCGATTTCGTTGGTATCATCCAACTAAATCCAATTCCATTTATTTTGTTTACTTATTCAAGTAAATTTTTAAGTTCAATCGACCCATTTTCAAAATATCAAGTGGATGAATAAAAATCTTGAGCTTTGAGAAAGTCGTTCATTTATCTATCATTATAAACAACAACATAGATATTATCTATGGAATTCAAACCTAAACTGTATTTACAATTCATTATTTTTATCTCATTGGACCTTATGTCTTTTTTTAGTAGATTCATTTATGTCTATCCTTTTCTTTTTTTTTTATTCCTACCTAATGGATACAAATTTTTATCGTTTTCACATCTAAGATTTACATAAAAGATGTATCTTATTGTCAAGAGTCAATTTCTTATTATTTAGATATTTCTATTAAAAAAAAGTAAGGGATTAGAAACTTCAAAAACAAGAGTTAAGTTGTGCCATATATATGAAAGAGTATATAATAATGATGTATTAGGCGAATCAAATAACATGGTCCAATAACCATTATGATTAGTTGATAATATTAGTTAAAAATTTTGTGAAAGATTCTTGTGAAAGCTTTCATTAAGTTTGAATTTCTATCGAGTAGACCTTGTTGTTGTGAGAATTCTTAATTCATGAGTTGTAGGGCAAGGACTTATGTCACCACAAACAGAGACTAAAGTAAGTGTTGGATTCAAAGCTAGTGTTAAAGATTATAAACTGATTTATTATACTCTTGACTATCAAACCAAAGATACTGATATCTTGGCAGCATTCTGAGTAACTCCTCAACCTGGAGTTTTGCTTGAGAAGTAGGGGCTGTTGAATCTTCTACTAAGACATGAATAATTGTATGGACTGATGTGCTTACCAGCCTTAACTGTTATAAAGGAAGATGTTACTACATTGATCCTATTGTTGGAGAAGAAAATCAATATATATGCTATGTAGCTTACCCCTTAGACTTTTTTGAAGCAGCTTTTGTTACTAATTTGTTTACTTCCATTGTGGGTAATGTTTTTAGGTTTAAAGCCTTATGCACTCTACGTCTAGAGGATCTGTGAATTCATACTACCTATATTAAAACCTTATAAGGCCCTCTTCATGGGATCTAAGTTGAGAGAGATAAATTGAACAACTATAGCTGCCTTCTATTGGGATGTACTATTAAACCTAAATTGGGGTTATTCGCTAAGAACTATGGTAAAGCAGTTTATGAATGTCTTCGTGGTGGACTTGATTTTATGAAAGATGATGAGAACGTGAACTTACAACCATTTATGTGTTGGAGAGACCATTTCTTATTTTGTTTTGAAGCAATTTATAAAGCATAAGAAGAAATTGGTGAAATCAGAGGGCATTACTTGAATGCTACTATGGGTACATTGGAAGAAATGATCAAAAGGGATGTATTTGCCAGAGAATTGGGAGTTCCTGTCATAATGCATGACTACTTAATAAGGGACTTCACTACAAATACTAGCTTGGCTCATTATTGCTGAGATAATGGTCTACTTCCTCATATCCATCGCGCAATGCATGTAGTTATTAATAGATAGAAAAATCATGGTATCCACTTCCGTATACTAGCTAAAGCCTTACATACATTTAGGGGAGATCATATTCACTCTAGTATTGTAGTAGGTAAACTTGAAGGAGAAAGAGAAATTACTTTGGGCTTTGTTGATTTGCTATGTAATGATTTTATTGAAAAAGATCAAAGCCATAGAATTTATTTCACTTAAGATTGGGTCTCTTTACTAGATGTTATGCCCATGGCTTTGGGAGGTATTCACGTTTGGCATATGCCTACTCTAACTAAAATTTTTGGAGATGATTCTGTACAATAATTCAATGGAGGAACTTTAGGACACCCTTGAGGAAATACACCGGGTGCCATAGTAATCGAGTAACTTTAGAAGCATGTGTACAAGCTCGTAATGAGAGATGTAATCTTGCTCGTGAGGGTAATGAGATTATTTGCGAGGCTAGCAAATGGAGTCCTAAACTAGCTACTGCTTGTGAACCCTATTTCTAATAAATTGACTCGAAAATTGCATATCCAAATTCTAAGAAAGCCTAGAGAAGCCACAATTGCATAATTTTCACTTTCGCAATTTTTATTTGTTTGAGCATGTAAATAAATCACAAATGTAGTCTAAGTAATAAATGCCCAAGTTTCCTTTGGGTCCTAATTCCAATATGGTCCCCAAGCCTCATTACCTTATATTACTCTTGAAAGAATACTTATGGTTAAAAAGATAAATCCTAGACTAATAATACGATAACACTAATATCTAATTGTTGAATCAGTTGAGTCCTGTAATAATTTTTAGAAGAAAAAAACAAAAAGAAGTGTTTGTTAAAACATTACTTTTTCGATTCATATATTTGATCTTACTAAAGGAAAATGAATCATTTAGAAAAGTATTATTTTTTTGAAAAGTCTTTATGACTTTTCGAAATGTAATGACTAGGAGAGTTATTGATAATAATGATCCACATAAAAGAGCTGCATAGCCCAATACCATCATACTTACATGCATGATTAACTACTGTGATTGGAGAGCTAGTATTAATAATTTGGCTTGACACATTTTAGTTAAAAGACCTAAAGTAGCAAAGCCTTGGATAAAAATGGTACTTGGTGTGGTTATTGGACTTAAATAATTCTTATGATTTTTTAAATGCAGAACCATATGAATAATTGAGAAACTCCATGAAAGAAAAATTAATCATTCATATAAATTACTTAATGGGAAATATCCTGAATAAATTCAATGAGTGACTAATAATCCTATTATAGAGAAAAAAAATAGCTAATATGCCTTTTTTTGACAAATCTTATAATCCTAGGATTTCTTCAACTGTAAAGTTATTAAAGAAATTGTAATTATAATTGGAACGATTGAAAAATATATATGAGTTAATATATGTTCTAAAGTAGAAAAAATCATCAAAATTCTTAAAAAAGTGGGTACAAAAACCAATTAATTATACAAAATTCAAATTTGGAATTGAATTCATTATATGACTTATTGTATCTCTTTTACAAGATGCCATGTCACCACTCAGATTTGAATTGAGATGCTCTAGCACTGCTTCCTAAGAGCAACGTATCTATTGATTTCACCATAGCGGCGTATTTGAAATAATAACCAATTTTTATTGAATCGTTACGATTGAAGGATTCAATTCAATCCAATATCTTTTTTATTTTAATTGAATTAAAGAATTCAAATTAAGTTGAAATTGATGAGAAAAATTTGTTTCCTTTCTAAAGGTTTCAATTTCACTAATAAATATTTATTTTTTTATCCTTATATTTTCTTATTCTTTTCTTAATTTATTTTTTTTATTTTGAATTTTCAAATTCAAATTGAAGGTGTTTCAACTGAGTAGGTTTTCTTAGTTTATGCTCTTCGAAGATCGAAAATTGATATTTTGTACATAAAAATAAATAGTTATGACTTCAATATAAGGATGTAACTAAAAAAAAGTTCTCTCTTTTGTCATTTTTTTTTTACTAACATAAATTCAACTAATACTAATTTATTTATTTCTAATTTCATTGATTTATCATTTATTTTATGAATTTTAAACAAAAAAAAAAAAGTATTTTGTTGGATCACATCACAGCTTATCGCAAGATTAAAGGAATTATGTAAATATTTGTAGAACTTTATATTAATTATTAGGTTGTTGTTTTGATTTTTTTTTTGTAGAAAATTTCATTCAGGATTTACCAAACTAGTTATGTATTAGTTTTGACATCTTGTCTAAAAAAAGTCTTGATTTTTTATTTATGATAATTGCTACTAACTTACTTTAATTCAAAAAATTCTTTTGAATAATTTAATTAGAAAGATTGATCAATCTTCTATTACAAACATATGATCCAATTTAGATTACTCTAAATTCACATATTATTCATATATGAATAATAAATACTCACCTAAAAATTTGAATAACTAACTAAATGAAGAGAAGGGGACTTTAGAGTTGAAAATAAGGGATAGATATTATATAGTAATTCAAAAAATTGCAAAATAAGTTTTAGTTTTAGACTTAATCAATTAATTTCATAATTTTAACAACCCTTTGATTTTACCTAAAAATCTTATATTTTCTTTTATATACTCTAAATAGAATATAAATACTCAAAATTAAAGCTTTTTCTTATTATTTTCTAGTTATTTATTTGAATATTTTGACAAATAAACCAATGTGGAAAATAAGAATCCCCACCTAAGAATGATAAAACATATATTGACAAAAGATAAAACCTTGGTTGTAGATGTCATAACCTAGAGGGGGGTTGAGTCATGGTAGTACTGCCATATAATACGTGAAGATTCAAGATCAAGCACCATTCTTGATCAAGAGCCTTCGTCATAATATCCAAGGCATTTATAACTACGACCTTCTCCTAGTAACTAGCATTAATTAATAATAGAATATATAAATTAAAGTTAAACTATCCAAATGATCACTAACATAACATAGATATGTAGGAATATCAGGTTTCCCTTAAATCCCTTAAATTTGTCATACAGTACTTAGATAAATCTTCATAAGTAGTCTAAGCTACTCAATAAGCTAAAAATACTTAATAATTGAGAACAAAGAGAGTCCAATAATAAATAAAGGGTTCAGTCGAGCTCTAGTCCCCTTTACATCCCATAATCCTAAGCTGGTGCTACTTACCTTGGGCATCCTGCAGCTTGGCTCCAACCATAAGTCCTACTACAATAATAAATTATAAGGGGTTAAGCTTGACTGCTTAATGAGTAACCTACCTACTCTACAACAGGCAATTTCAAGCAAGTTATTATTCAAGCATATGAATGCATAATCAAACATATGTAATGCAACAGTATATATTGTTGGCCGATAACTGTATACAATACGGTTTTAACGTCCATTGTTACCCAGGTTAGGAAGTATTTTAGTACGTCAAGATCTAGGTCTACATCCAATTCGAAGTTTCTTGCTATTAATATTGCCCTCAATAGTAGACATAGCATGACCTCAAGTAGAAGGTGGCACTCCCTGGAGCTAAGTAGTTTCCAAAGGTCAAGATAGGAACATGTTGCATAAAGTACATCGTATGATAACAATTTTCAATACACATAATACAATGTGGATCTATTAGGTATGATCCTTCGTTCTATTGCGTGATGCTGACGTCCTTAATATTAGGTTATAAGATGCAATGCATGTTTGGTTTAATTAAGGGTCATATATTTATTAGCTCCAATTCATGGGTAACTAATCAATATATATAGATACTCTAAGATCCTAAGCTTTAATTCAGCAAGCATATAATATTCATATTGACTTAGGATATTTTGCAAATAAGGTTAATCATATCAAGTACATATAATTTCCCATTTGCCCCAACATGCAACAATTTTAGTTATTGGATATAATTCAGTATTTTGCTAGCTACAAGCACAAACAATCAAAGTAGGGG